>JAXQQM020088388.1:0-32659 GCA_034641835.2 Pinus albicaulis
GAAATATGTAGTGCAGACCATTGGATTGAGGCCTGGAGATGGAGATCGACGGCTGAGATTTAACCGGCGTAACAATATATGAAACTTAACAAAAAGAAATGAAATGCATGAAATGCGACGGAGATGAATGAAAGAGTGGGACCCAGCGGAGGCGGAGGGCGATTAGATCCTGACCGTTAGATCGGGGGAGGATGAACGGCCCAGATGTAATTGGGAAATCGCAATCGGAGGGGAACATGGGTGACACACATTGAAAGTTTCAATTGCGATTGGGCGGAGAGAGCGCTGACCGTTGGATCGAGGCGGGGGATGGACAGTCAGGATCAAATCGGGAGACGGAAAGAGGGACTTGCGATTGCAATTGGGAAGGGTCTGCGATTGAGCGCTGACCGTCGATCTGGCGGGGAGATCAACGGTGGAGAGCACAATCGGAGGGGATCTACAATTGGCAGAGGACCGTCGGATCAGCGGGAAAATGGACAGCGGGGATTAAATCGGAGTATCGCAATCGGAGCTGTTCCAATGTGACTTGCGATTGCGATCGGAAGGGGGGTTGCGATTGAGCGACAGCCGTTGGATCGCATAGCAGATGGACGGTCAGGATGTGATCAGAGGGGGAGACGGAAGAACTTGTGATTACTGCTAGACTGTCGATCTGTGGGAGGAATCAACGGTGGAGAACGCGAACAGAGGACTGGAGACAGGAAATGCGATTGCGATCGGAGGTCGGGATGCGATTGAGCGCTAACCGTCCGATCAACCGACAGATCAACGGTGGGGACAATAATCAGAGGGGCGGGTGCGCTTAACGTTGAGCCGTCAGATCGGGAAACGGATCGACGGATGGGATTAAATCGGTGGATCGCAATCGGAGGACGGAGCGCAAGGCTTGCGATTAGCAGAGGACCGTCGGATCGTGGGGCAGATCGACGGTCGGGATTTAATCGGGGCGAAGATAGGAAGACTTACGATCAGCGATCGGAGGCTGTTGCGATTAAGCACTGACCGTTGGATCGCGGGAGAACGGACGGCTGCGATGCGATCGGGAGGGTTTCAATCGGGAGATCGGAAGACAAGGTTGCGATTGATCGGAGGGCACGATGTGAATGCTGCGATTGCGATCGGGCGGGGGGCTGTGATTAGCGCTCCACCGTCAGATCTTGTGATAGATCTACGGTAAAGAACGAGTCGCGGGACTTTGTTTATTAAACCAATCGCATCGGCACTTTAGAGCTTTACAAAGGAATTGTGCACCCGCCCGACTTCCGATTGCGATTAGCGCTTGGGACTTAAGCGCTTGGTCCCAGCGCCGGGGCATGTGTGGGAAGTGGTTAAGGGGAAGGGGCTAGGCCTTAGACTAAGGTCGGAAAGAGGGTTTTTTAGCCCATTTTAATGGATTTAAGGGCTGGGGAAGGGGAACAATAGATGGAGAAAGGGGAGAAAAGGCAAAACAAAGGGTAGGGGAAGAAATTAAAGGGGATTTTGGGGGGATTTGAGGGGTAAATGGAAATAGAAGGGAAGACAAGGGGGAAGAAAAGAGGCTAAATGAGGGAAAATAAAGGGAATTCGACAAAGGGAAAGAGGGGGAACTCGATGTATGTTGCAGGGGTAAAGGAAGGAATGATAGGCCCTTTTAGCAATTTACTAGCAGAGGGGGATTTGTATTGGGCACAGCAATTGAGAGACTTCAAGGAGGATGGATTTTCAGGGGAAAGGCATTCCTTGAAGACTCAACAATGATTTAGCCCCCTATTTTCTTGTCAAAAATTTCATAGGGAAATTAACATGCCCCATAAAGTATAGTTGGTCCTATGAGTTCCTCGCTTTCTCCTTGGAAAACCGCTTTCAGCCTGAGGAAGGACATGCACTGGTCATGTGAGTCTGTTTGCAAATTGCGCAGGCTTCCACCGTGTTCAATGAGCATTCCTTCAAAGGGTGTTTGTTTATGCATTGAGGGCAGAATATGGCCATGGTTTTCTCCAGCTCCATCTGCTTCTGTTTTTCCTGTAGAGTATCCATTTGGGCTGATATCGTACTTAGGATATCAGTCCTAAGGTTATCTAGTAGATTCCCAATCTCTGCTTTTGTGACCCCTCCTTCGGTCTTTGATGACGAATACCCTATCCACTTACATTTATTGAACATTTGATACAATAATCACTGATAGTTTCGAAGATTTCTTTCGAAATATCCCCTTTTCCCACTATATTCAGGAATTGCTGAGAGTCTTCCCTGAGTGCTCTGAGAAGAATGATCTTTAGAATGTCCATATCCAAGTCACTATGTCTAGACCTCTGCAGTATGTATTTAAATCATTCTACACAGTCCTCCATATTTTAATCTTCCTTCTGTGCAAATTTAAATATTTTCTCCTTAATGTCACGAGACTTACAGTAATCTTGGTATTTTCCCAAGAAATCTTTCTACATTTCTTCCCATGAATTAATCGTGCTTCCCCCTTTAAGGTACCAGGGAATATTTTCAATTTCTAAGAATCAGTCATATAGTCATATCCTCGACAAACAATATCGAATTCGAAGAGGAACGTATCAGGGTCTTCAAAAGGGATCCCATGAAAAATAGGCAAGGCTGTTAAAGGGATGGGTCTCACTGTTGCATCACCTGTAACATTTCCAATGGGAAAATCAATAGAGGAACTTATATGTGCCATAAATATCCTCCAACACTCACTCAGAATTTTAACTAGTTCAACAACTGGTATCTGGAGTGATTCAACCGAAGATGGTAGCACCATGCTCCCCTGGTCCCTTGGTGAATCAATGTCCTTAAAAAGTTCCTTTACTAGATCAGAATCACTGAACTCAAGAACGCAAATTTTGACAGCACTCCCTAGTCTCTTGCGGACGAAAACCATTTTTGAGGTTCTTCTTCCCAGTTAGAGTTTCTTAATTCTTCTGATCCTTTACTTTCCACTTCCTCCACCTCTTCTATATAAATAAAACCTTATGGTACCGTGGATGGCACTGGTTGTCCCACAGACTGCCCTTTGGACTTCATCTGAACCCTAACCCTAACAACAGCATGGGATGATCCCTCAGATCAAGATTTTTCCATAGTTTCCTGAATATACATCCTCCTTCCCAGATACTTCCCCTTCTTTGGGGATCTTCCTCTTCCCCTCTTGTTTGGATATTTTTTCATATAAGTTGTGGAGAGGGTTCATAAAATAAAATCAATCAATTTCTCAGGACCCAAAGTAGGACAGATAACTTCCACCCCGGGACGAGAGAAAAAATTCACAGAAAATGAAACAACAGAAAAGGGAAAAATCAAAGTTCAGGACCTAGAGCAGAGTAATAACGTACCCTCCCTAGGATGCGAAATTGGCCCCTAAAAGAAAACAACAGGAAATAAAAATAGGAAATAAAAACTAGACTACGCCCAGGACTTAGGGCAAGGTTTTAAAAAACACATTCCCCAAGATGAAGGTTTAATTCTACATAAAACAAAATAATTAAAGAAACAGGAAAGAAAGAAGGAAAAAAGAAAACACAAAGCACTTACTCTCAGGACTTGAAGCTGGGCAATAGATTCGCACCTCAAGACGAGAGATCGGCTCTGCGATTTGTTGCATATCCTATTCTTGCACCTGTTAGCCTTCCCTAGCCATGGCGCCAAAATGTTGGTGTCCGGACATGAACAGAATTCAACCCTATTTCCACATAAATTATCAACCTGAGGGCATTACTTATTTCAAGACTAACGGCAAAGTATATGCTGATACAAGCACATGGTCTGCTATAGATCACAGGTTTAGTCTATAACGCAAATATCACTATAACAACGATGAAATGAACTACAAAAATAAAAGGCATCCATAGCAATGAACACAACTGTAACAGCAAATAAAGAATCACACCAAACTGAACACTACAATGAAAAGAAAGAATAAAGCAGCACCTAATCACAAGAGTGGGCCCAACTCTTCGATCAGGGCTACGAAAACTCAAAGATTACAGGAGAAACAACGAGCTGTTGTATATTCAATTAATGATAAAAAGATTAATTACAAATTCTATGTATCCAAAAAGGGTCTCCCGATTCACAGCCCGTAGGCCTCTTTATACAATAGTCCTGAAACCCCTAATTCCTCCCAACAAATCCATTGTTACAAAAATATGTATTGTTACAACGACAAATAAATTTCCCAGCAAGAAACCATAAGAAATCCTAAGATAGTGTTGATACACCCATGGCTATCATGCTGTAGTAGAAAATAGAGAAGACGGTAGAAATGATGGGTTGTGCCTTGAATTGTGGCTGGAACGTGCCTGTTGTAGCCAAATCTAAAGAAATATAGGATTTAATATGTGGAAAGGTAAAACCTCCACGACAAATACATCATTAATCAAATATCCCATAAAATATAGGAACACGGGTTTTACCTCATGCTTTTAAGATAAATAATGGCACAAAGAGATAGAAGGATAGGCTAAAAAATGGGAGAGGAAAGTATACAAATCTAGTGCCAACAGGTTTCATGCTAGAAATTATGACAAACCAGTATATTATGACCTACTAAATAGCATAGTCAACTAGTACCCTAAAAAAGCATCCATAAATTCTAGTGAAATTTTGAAATGGGGTATAACTATGTCCTTTCCTCTTGATACTCATTTAGGTTTCTCCTTGGGTTCCATATCTTCATTTTTTTACTCTAATATGTTGATGTATTACTCTTAGTCTTCTATATGTCTCCATACTGGTTTACTTTATGGTTCTATGTTGATAATTAGTAAGTTCGTTGACACTCATTCCATTTCCTTGAAAATTATTCTTTATATGGTGTGGTTGACAATACACATCATCCTTAAATATTGTTTCTTTCTTATTGGACTCTTCAAAATGTGGTTATTTTTAGTTATTTAGTGCCTTAGATTCTTTTCAATGTTGCCTCTAGTTGTTGTATTTTTTGTTCAATGGCTTAGACAATATATTATTCTACATAAATTAGTCGTAGTCGCCAAATCCAACCAGATGTGTAATTTTATTAGTTCACAAGTGCTTGGGGTAAGGTACTTTAATTGGATAATTATGTTACATGAATTTTATATGGAGTTTGTGGGCACAAAATTTAAGAAATATTTAGTCTTCAAAAAGATGTTATATGACTTTCCCCTTGCTTCTAATGGATCTATAGTTACTATTCCATTTATTGATGAATATTTATTCCTTATTGGAACATCTGATCCTTCGTATGGGGATATACTAATCTATATCCATACCCAAAAGTATTGGAAAAATTAGTTCCATGATAATCATCAACGCATATGCCACAGTGCTAAACAATACTTCATCCTGGATGATACCCTTTATCACCATGGAGATAATTTGGTATTGCGTTAATGTGTAATTGATGAAGAGGCTGAGAATATTTAGAATGAATGTCATGAAATGGCATGTAGTGTTTATATCTCTAGGTTATCCATTTCTCACAAAATTTTATGTGCTGGGTACATTTGACTATTGATCTTCAAGGATTTTATGACCACAGTCAAAATATGTCATCCTTGTGATATTCTTACCTCTAAAATGTGCACCCATCATTCTCCCATTCACCCTATGGTTCTTTTCACCTCATTTTCCAAATGTGGTATTGATTTTATGTAGTGTAACCTTTCCTCATTTGAGGATCATAATTATGTCATTGTAATCGTATTTACTTCACCAAATGGCCTAAGGCTATTTCTACCTATTCAAATTATATCGCCAAAACTCTCTTTTTATTTAATCATATTGTAGCTAGGGTTAATATTGTACCCAAATATATTTTGACTAATCATGGTGCTCACTTATGTATCCATATGTTGACTAAATTGGTATACAAGCCAGGATTTTTCCACAAGGACTCTATTCCCTACTATTATTAAGCTAATATTTAAGTTTAAGCCATCAATTCTGCCTTAAATACTATGATCCTACATATAGTAAAGAACCACAAAAGGAATTGGAACCTAATTCTCTTTTTATCGCTTTGGGCTTATAGAAATCTTGGCCCATACCTCCATATGATTCAATCCCTTCCAACTAGTTTATGGCACTTAAGCAATTCAACCAAATGAATTTGAGATTTCATCATTGAAACTTTACATCAAAAATGTCCTTAACACTTTGGTTGAGGAATAACTCCTCCTTTATTCGGGTCGACTCAATGAATATTTTCATCATACTCTTCTATCCAAGAATGCACACCAAAAATGTGTCAAACTCCAATATGACAATTTTGTTTAAAATTGTGTCTTTGTTGAAGGTGAATACGTCCCGGTCTACAATTAGAAAGACGATCAACTTGGTTTGGGAAATTTATAACCTCGTCAACTTAGTTCATATATTGTTAAACAAGTTTTAAAGAAGGAGAGATATGCACTCATAGAGTATAGAGGTGACACTCTCTTTGAGCCGCATAATGGATCTATGTGAGAAAGCACTATGCATAGGTCTCTAATAATTGTACCATGTACATATATAATTAATGTATGATATCAATAATATCTACGTGTGTGTTACATTTTTTCCTACTACTGTTTGGTATTTTGTTTTCAGATGTTCATATCCCCTTCGATATACATAGGATATGTCGATGATTCTAGACATACTTTCCAAAAGATTTATTCTGTAACATGGGTACTCTTTTCACCCACTGATAAAATTTTCATTTTACATGATATCTTTCTAGGACTTTCCACTAACAACTTAGAAAAATACAATGTTTACATTAAACTCTTAACTCATGTTATTTCTTTATGTTTCCATCAGTTGGTGGTCAATATGGATTCCCAACTCATGATATCGCAACTAAATTACATCTACCATGTTTGGAATCTTGATTCATTTTTCATTATCTCAGGGTATGTCTAGTTAAACATTCATTTGATTATACTTTTTTTCATCATGTCCCTAGAAGTTCTAATGCATTGGCTGATTTTTTGGCTAACTACGTACATCAATGGCATATGTCACATATATAAAATCAAGATAATTGAACATGAATGTACATAAAACACATAAGGCTGATTGCATCACCATTCACATATATATAAGAAAAGAGAAAAAAATTGTTTGTATATATGTAGAACATATTTTTCATATGTTATCCAAAACATATAAATCAATATTGTGCCAAAATTGGGCTCATGGGCCTAGGATCATAAGCTTGTAATGAATACACTAATTTCCACAAAACTCCCCAAAGGGATACTACATACATATAGAGATATATCATTTATCTAATCATCATTACATTCTCTGTGTCCCCATTAACACATGACTATCGCAGCCATGTGACAGAGAAGTTGGCCCATGTTACTGAACACACCTACAGTTTGATCCTGCATGTGCCACAATACATTCTTAATATGGGTGAATGGTACACCCATTGTATGCCTCTCTAAGTTCTGGGGTACCTTCCTCAACTTTCCGAAAAGGATATCCTCCCCATATGAATCCTCCACCGCCAGTAATGGCTCCACCTCTCTAGTTTTTCCTCGAATATCATACAGAGACTCACCTTTAGGTATTTTTGTTGTGAAATCCATGTCATCAAACATGTTAATGATTATTACATCATACCACCACAAATTAAAAATAATCATAAAACACAAAAATTCAAAAGAACTTTACTTACATATGTCACCCCACTACTCATTATGGGGAAAAATCATCGCCTCCTCCATATGTATAACCATGCACACATATGTGATTCTCATAAATTAAATTAAAGTATCCATCATCACATGCTCAAGTGAATGCCTCTCCCCTTAGTCTTGACGTCAAATTGGTTGAAAGATCTCGCTGGGGTGCTGATCTCCCTGGTTGTTGTGTCAAAATTTATGGCCACAATATTAGTACTACATTAAATAAAAAAGATACAAATATTTTGTCATGCACGAAAATACTCTATTTTCCTCTTCTACACATTTTTAGTTGTTCCTTCAAATTCACTAGTAGGGCCTCACACCATTTAAATATTGTTGGGGAAATGCACCTCACTACAATGTCCACCTGAATCTTGGAAGCCAAATGAGGAGTCATTATACCAGCCACTAGAATTAAGGTAAACAAGATAATATGAAGTGGGAGGTCCACCACATGTATAATATGGATCTTTCCACTTTCCATTCATGTAGTCGTAGTGCAGTACTCATCCATCCACTCCTCTATGGATCTCTCTCCCTCTATCATACCTCTAGACACTTTAACTGGGGACCCTTGCCTTGACAGAGACATGACAAAGTAGATATCCTCCACTTCTATCTTTACCACATGTACCTATATATGAAAATTATACTATATGGGATCCCATCGTTGCACGATCTTGTCTAAGATTCCATGTTACCCTCTCATATGTTGGGTTTTGAAAAACTTTAGAATACTGCAGTTGCATAAGGTTGATACAGTCCCTAGGTCCAATAGTGAAACTTCATCATCGGTCCCTTGTTCTCATTCAGTCTAATATAGAATATTTAAATCCATAAAAACCCATCATTGAAGGCATAAAAATACATTCATCCACCAAAAACTATGTCTAAAACAAGCTTCCCCTTCCCTAGACTTGATAAAGAACTGATTCAACACTCTGCCTTAGTGCAAGGAGAAAATTGTTGGTCCTAACAATGCACTTCCTAATATTCAGTGTAGTAATGAAGCCCTAGTAGTTCTCCTCTTACTCTTTACTGGAGAATTTAAGTGCACTTGATTTAAGCAAAGGTTCACATGCAAAGGTTGCTCAAAGAAATATAGCATGGAATTTACATCAAATGAAAGAGGAGGTTAAGAGAAATAATCTAGGAGATCGAATCACATTTGTTTGCTTGATGCTATTAATATATGAAGAAAATGTTGTCCCTCAAGATCTACAAATATTGTCTCCCTGTGGGTTAGAAATGAAAATAATGGTAAAAGAAATTCCTCCTTTCTACGGGGGAGGTCTGTCCAAAGTGTGTCCTTTCACATTGACTATTACCCTTCATGTTGCATATTTTATTCTTGGAGGTTGTTTTCATATATGTTTATCATTTTACCTTGATACTAATTCTTTTGTGAGGAAATCTTGATTATCTTTTCACTAGGAACACATATTTGTAATCTCATTTGTTGCTGACTTGAGATATACTATCGAAATTGGCATATAGAGTTACAATACATCAATATTTTCACTAAATCAATTACCTTCCCCACACCATTTCACTATGCATTAAGTTCCACCACTGTGAGGTTACGTCATTAACCATGTATTTTTGTATGTTGTAACTTGTGTGATAGATCCTACGCTTCATGGACACCCTACAATAGCATCAAATTCCCATTTTGGTTACCGTGATGTGTTTATTTGTAGGTTTTAGGATTCTCTTTAGTGTGTATCCTAACATTGAAATTGAGAGTTATTCCCCTCTTTATCTATTATTTCTTATTATCTTATAGAGGGTCCCCACCCTATTTAATGTTTCTTTTTGCTCACCTATACCCACGATTTTCAATGTCTTGCTAGATGTTGTCATAACATTGTTTTCCTTCATTCCAATTTCTACCCTTGTTTCCATTCTTGACCTCTTCCCTTTGCATTAGCCTTTCCTCCATCCTGTAACCTCACCTTACGTTTTCATATATACCACTGCGATGAGTGGATATCCATTTCGAGACACTTTTCCACTACCTCCTGCTTAGGTGAGTTCCTTTGCCCTCGGAACAAGATGCACATCATTATAACAATTTCCACTTTCAAAATAACTTTCTTTTGGCCTCATTTTCATGCTTGTTAAACACTGAAATTCATGAGCTCCTTTTTCCATATTTTCACACTCATTAACCTACCCGAAAATGTTGGTTTATTCCCATTATTTCCTACTCATTTGTGTTCAATACGAAAACTAATGAGAAATATGTGATCTATTCGCATACCAATTGAACCATGAGATAAACACAAGTGTAATATTATCTCTTTTTTTTAGCCTTGCTATAAAACTTATGAAAAATACACCATGATGAGTATTCCTTTAACTCCTTTCCAAGCTCATTAAACTAAATGAAAAAGACAGTATCAAACTAACTTTTTTTCTCCTTCGTTCTAGCTAAAGTGTGAATGAGATCCGCTCTACAATAAATGAAAAAAGGAGGAAATGTCTTTTTTCTTGTGATCTATCATGGCGGTTATCATTCATGCTTGAAAACGGCACTATTTCGATCATTCTCTTATAGTTGGTAAATTTTTAGGATTTAGAGCCACACAATTAGTGTAAGTTGATCCACTCTGTTATTGAGTCAATATCTCACATGATTAGTTATCTTTTCAGTCTTTCATTTGTGGTGATGCCTCCTGAGTCGCTGTGAATGTGTGGTATTGTTCATTCTAAGCTTCCGAGTTCAAATTTTATGGTGTTGCTATATGTTCAATGGAAGTCCTATCCAAATTACAGCACTTGAAAGTATCATTCTACCTTCTTTTTTTTTTTGGGTCATCCCTATGTCAATTTTGAATCATTTCTTCAACTTCTATCATTAAATATCTCCTGTTGGTGTTAATTTCATGACGAATCGTAGGGTATACATCAAATAAATGCTTCGACAATCTTTTCCAATTGACATCAACACCTTATCTGGGATGTAGATCTACCAAATTTTTTTTACCTTGGTGCCTGAAATCATCACTAATAGGTTTCATCGTAGCTGACAGTGAATTTTCCGCATTGTCCCATATTGACTGATTCTAAGAGTTCTTGAAATCATTTCATTTATGTAGACTCCGTAAATTGTGATAGGTACCTTTGGTTCCATGTTCATCATTGGTCGTCTCCCTCACGTCTAGTAATGAGAGCCCTCAATACCAAGTAATTATATGTTCTCCTTGCGTGCTTGACATTATCTCATTAATTCACATGTAGTAGAGTCGTACCAATTCGATGGGTAGTAGAGTCGTACCAATTCATTGCTCAAAGACTGAACCACCTCAAAAATAACATACAGTGTGACCAGATTGTGCCTGATAATTATGGCATCTTTAATTGGACATGGTTATAAGAAAATATGCGTGGAGAAAGAAGGGCTTCAGGATCCCACTTCGAAGCCTGCTGGCAGTAGTTTTATTACAGGAATTCTTCATTGAATCCAGCGACCTCCATGGATAGGCCAGGGCACCCAATCTGTAATTTGTCATATCAATTAGGGTTTCCTCTGATCTAATATCACAGAAACTGGTGCTTTCACCCTGTGACCTCTCTTTGTATGCAGGTGGCAGCATTAATATTGATAAACTATCATTATGTTCCCACCTTGAAAAACCCTTAGTATCAGTACTCAACATAAATGTTTCTGTTCCGCAAGAGGGATTTACAGCCAATGGCTGGATTGACATTTTTGCATTCATTTTGCTACATAATGTACTCGACTTTGGCTGCATGAATTCTGATGATTGGAGACTGGTTTTCATAAGATCCCAAAGAAAGGGATCTGGATAAAGTGGGCGTTTTGAAGATGCCCACTTTTTCTGCTGATCGATTCTCTGCATCTTCGATTAACCGCTCTCCACTCTTGATGACATCTTGCTGAGCATTAATGGCTGAATTCTGGGTCTGTTCTGTATTCTCTTCTAGAGTTTCTGCTCGTGCTATTAGTTCTGAAGTATTGTTAATCACAGAGCTGATTTGCTCTAACAGAGCTATATTAATTGAAGAACACAGAACGTTGGCGCGGCAGAGGGGACAATTGGCATGAGATCTCAGCCACATGTCAATACACTATATGTGAAAAGCATGGCTGCACTTGGGGAGAAATCTGAGATTCTCGTTTTCTTGAAACTCCAAGAGACAGACCGCGCATTCGGTTCCTTCAATAAGATAATCTCCTTTCCTGTACCTGCAGACTGGAATTTTCTTCATCACCGCCTCGTACAGGCCAGAAGGTATCGGAATATTCTGCAAGCCATCCGAATCCTGCACCACGACCTCGTCCTCGCCTCGGGTTCGAATCCCCCAGAACCGTGGCTTGCAGCGCCGCAGAAAATAGCTGTAGTAGCTGACTATCAAGAACGCGCTGGCTATCACAGCAACGAGAGCTATCACAGGGGGGCTGAAAGCCGAGTTGGGTCTCGTTGGCTCCCATTCATATGATCCTCCGGGATTGGAAGTGATAGCGAAATACCTTAATAGTTCCAGAAATCTGCAGATTCAGATGATAACAGGAAGCACAGGTATATTAGAAACGCCCAGAAGAATTGCCATGTTTAATTCAAAATCAAGGAACTGATTCATATGGACTATCCCCAAGGAACAAGGGAATAAAAATAGCACAAATGGCTGAATTGAATAAGGGATCCATGATTATGAACATAATCAGTAAGAAGCATAATGAAGTCAATCATATGTCTTTGAGTGGAGTTAAATGAAATCCATTATCTGGATTTGAGTGCAACTAAGGCCCAATGCTGCAAAGATAAGTCATGGTTGCTTATACTATGGTGCCTGGTCTCGGTGGTTGAGCAGCACATACCAGAGAATTCTAATGACGTCAAATCAACTGTAGCTTTACGGTGTATGTATCAGAGAAACATAAGGGTGTGAACCGAATGAAAGGGCTCTTCTAGAATCCTGTTGGGAAGATGGTTTGGAGTTTAGTTTTGTTTTGTTTTTTTTTTGTTTTTTTTTTTTTTTGTTTGGGGGTATATTTATTTTGAACGTATTTGTTGGTAGGAGATTGGTTGGCATTATTTATTTGAATTGTATTATTATTAGTATCTAATTTTAAAAATATGCATAAGGTAGACACTAAATTGGTGTATGAGATTTTTTGTTTGTAGGACAAGGGATCCACTTTTATGCAGTGATTTGACTCCTAAGTGTATGAAGGGATCCATACACTTGATCGTACTTTGGGACCACCACCAGGTTATTTGAGGTGGTGTGGTTTTCCATGAATAATGGTGAATAGGTTTGCCATTACACCAAAACCTGGGTAAACTTCTAAACCGGTAACTGGGACCCTAAAGGTGGGAATTACGGATTCCATAGAGGTGTGGTGACTACTCCAACACCCCCCCTCAAACGCAGCTCGAGGGAATCAACACCCCTCCTCAAATGTAGTTCGGGGGAATCTAACCTGGGTCCACGTTTGATATCATGAAGAGGTTTGTCGTTACCAAAACCCACGGGTGTTGGTAAACTTCGAAACCGGTAACTAGGATCCCAGGGTGGGAATTACAGATTCCATAGAGGTGCGGTGATTATTCCAACCCCCCCCCCCCCCTCAAACGCAGCTCACGAGGAATCAACACCACCCCTCAAACGCAGCTCACGAGGAATCAACACCACCCCTCAAACGCAGCTCGGGGGAATCAAACTTGGGTCTACGCTGCGATACCATTAAGATGTTTGTCATTACACCAAAACCTACAGGGGTTGGTAAACTTCCAAACCAGTAACAAGGATCCCCAGGGTGGGAATTACAGATTCCATAGAGGTGCGATGAGTATTCCAACACTTGAATATTTTGGTGTAACAAAAAACCACTTCATGGTATCCGAGCCCTCGACCCAGGTTCGATAAAGGTGTGTGGTGATTACTCCAAAACTCCCCCTCAAACACAACTCACGGGAATCAAACTCATGCCCATGCTCTGATACCATGAAGAGGTTTGGAAGTTTAGCAAAACCTGTGTGTTTTGGTGTAATGGCAAACCTCTTCAAGGTATCAGATCCTAGACCCATGTTCGATTCCGCCGAGCTGCATTTGAGGGGGGGCATTGGAGTAATCATCGCACCTCTACGGCATCCATAATTCCACCCTGGGGATCATAGTTATTGGTTTGGAAGTTTCCCAACATCTTCGGGTTTTGGTGTAATGACAAACCTCTTGATGGTATCAGAACCTCGACCGAGGTTTGACTTCCCCGAGATGCATTTGAGGGGAGGTGTTGATTCCCTCGAGGTGTGATTCAAGGGGGGTGTTGGAGTAATCACCACACCTTTATGAAATCTATAAGTTTCGACTCCCTGAAGGTGCGTTTGAGGGGGGGTGTTGATTCCCCTGAGGTGCATTTGAAAGGGGGTGTTGGAGTAATTACCGCACTTTTATGAAATCCGTAATTCCCACCCTTGGGATCCTAGTTATCGGTTTGGAGGTTTGAAAGTTTCAACACCTACGAACTTCCAAACTAGTAACTATGATGCCGAGAATGAGAATTATAGATTCTATAGAAGTGAGATGATTACTCCAACAAAAAGTGATGAGTCAACCTGCATTCCTAAACCAGTAATGGTAGTCCTCACTGTTAGTTTGACAACTGAATTAAAATAATTTTTTTGCACAACATCAAAAACAAAAATATTTACCATCTTTTATAATACATTTATATATATAAAAACATATTTTAAATAACAAAAATATTTAAATTTTTAATAATAAATTTATATATAAAATCCTAAAACATTTTTTATAACAAAACATTATTCAGCACTGTTAATTCATGATTCGGCATTGTTATTTCATGATTCTGCGTTTATATGTTTTCGAACACAGGGTAAAATAAAATATTTAGGAATAATCGGAAATGGTTTTTCTTTAAAGTTTATACTTTTAATTTACTTATGAAGTTAATTGTCGTATAAGTTACGAAATTCGTGATTGATGGAGCTTGTGTGTTTAAATGGATTGATATAATTATCGAGCAACACAGATTTATATTTGAAACATTTTTCTGTTGGATATCAAGGTGAAATATGGATTTATTGTTTTGTAAAAGACCTCTTTCGAGAAAATATATATATATATATATATATATATATATATATATATATAACTTGATTCATTCATTTATATTTATTTATGTTATGGAATAGTATTCTATAAATATAAATATTATTAATAGTTACTGTTCTTTAAAGTTGGTTAATAGGTAGATTTTTATTGGAGTTTATATTTCAAGTTAAATTTTAAGTTTTGTTTTTCTTTTCTAATCCGTTTAAGTTTTGAAAGATAAAGTTTTATAATTATTTTTTAGTTATCATTTTAGAACTTTTCTGAGATAAATTATTTTTTGGTAAGTTTATGTTATATAAAAGTATATTTTTTTCTTATTAAAAAAAAGTACTTTTAAAATTGAAAATAAAAAATATAAATTTTTTAATATTGGAAATAAAGAAGTATAAATAAACAAGTATAAATCTTTTAGTTGTATAATAGTATGTTTGATTAATTTTCAATTTCTATATAGTTTAAACAGGTTTAATGGTTAAGACTATGTGTCTTTTTCTAATAAATCACAGGTTCAAAACAAGAACCCGTAGAATATATATTCTTCAATAAAATTAGCAATAAAAAATAATAACAACTAAATAAAATAATACTTATACACTTTAATTATAATTAACATAATATAATATTTAATTCAAAAATATCTACTAAAAATTATTTTTTAATTCAATTCAAATCTTATCTATAATATATTTACTTTTAATAACTATGCATTATCTATAATAAATACTGCAAGTATGTTGATGTTAATGTTCGTTTTCCCTTTGAATACTAATAATTTACATCTACGATTTCACCCTAAAATGCAATATTGCATTATTATAGATATTTTATTTTAATGTAGGTTAATTAGTAATCGAAATAACCTTTTTTCTATTAGGGTCAAAATTGAAGATGTCCATAATGACTTTATTATAGTATTAATATTTAGATATTCTACTTAATTTAAAATTTATTTTTATATTTAAATTATTTGTATTTAGATTTAATATAGGTTTATGAAATAATTATAAATATATTTAATTACAACTTTTTATACATAATTTATAAGATATATTTATTTTATAAATATTTTGAAATTTAGATTTAAGGTAAGTATAAGTTGGACAATTTAAGAGAAAATAATATTTATCTTCAATTTTGTTAGTGTGGTATAGGTGAAAGGATATTTTTTCACATAGTTTTTTAGGAATTATTCAACACTCACTTTGAGTATGAAGTTTAAAAGAATTTGTTTTTAGTTTAAAATAATCATTTTTTTTTCTTATAATAGTCAAGATAGAGACGTAGTCCCACTAGCACAATTAGTTGAGAATGAGCCTCCTTAACAAGGTGACCCAGGATCAAACATTAAAGGTGGTTGTGCCCTCTTTAAGGTACTTTTGTAATTGTTCTATCTTCCTCCATGACTCTCTAATGCAACCCAATCCTCACATCCACATAAAATATATGAGTGACAATAGTCTCAAAGAGAAGTTTATTATTTTCACATATCCAAAGATATGTTGACTCAATTCTTTTTTCAAGCTTATAATAATATTTCCATGTTGGCCAATGGTTGTTAGTTCAAGTGGTTTGGAATATGGCTTGCCACCCCACCCACCTATTTGTATGAATGAACACTCTCTAAGTTGTGCTAATGGTTGTTAGTTCAAGTGGTTGGGATTATGGCTTGCCACCCCACCCACCTATATGTATGAATGAATATTTTCTAAGTAATCCCACTCACCTATTTGTATGAGTGAATATTCTCTAAGTTGTGCTAGTCTCATAATATCATGTGATTTTTCTAGATTTAATTATATTGACTTGATTTCTAGGAATCAACACTCATACCCTTCTTAAAAAGTAAAACTTGAAGGAATCTTAGTTACTTGACAATATAATAATGATTACAATATTGCCCACACAACCTTCATCTAAACACTCTTCCAATTTTAGCAATATATATGTCTTGCTTGACTTCAATATTGCAATAAATTTCTTTTGATCAAATCTTATTGGTCCTAAACTTGAAAATAACATTCTCATACAACTTTAAAATTACTTTTATTATTCTAAAATTATAGACATAATTAACCAAGTGATCAATATCTAAATAATGTCTCCTAATCCCAACTCAACTTTTAACTCATTTATAATATTTAAATTTCTATTTTGCCCTGTAGTAATTATCTCAAAATTATTTCCAATTTACTTCTTACCATATCAAAGCCTCCTCACTCCAGATTTTTTTTAATGAAGTGTACCGATTTTTAACTGTAATGGTTGAATAAAACCAGCTGAGCTAGTGAACTTGTGGTTGACAGCTGTAGTTATTGTGACAATAAATCCTGACTAAAAGCTTGTTATTAACCCCGGTTCAATGTAAATCACGATTACGATCAAGTCAATGAA
Organism: Pinus albicaulis; assembly: GCA_034641835.2. NCBI lineage: Eukaryota > Viridiplantae > Streptophyta > Pinopsida > Pinales > Pinaceae > Pinus > Pinus albicaulis. Next base: position 17,157 of record JAXQQM020088388.1, read on the forward strand.
GGTTGTAGGAAAGTCTCTAAACCATTTCTTATAAATTATTAAAAAAAAAAATGAAAATCAAGTAAAAATTAATAAAAAATATGAATTTGAAATTGACAAAATCTAGGAAACGGCGTTATGCTGAGATAAAAATATATTTATCCACAGCCGTAAAGGAGCAGAGATCGAACCTAGATCCATACCTTACAGTCCAAGAAAATATTTATAATTTACGCATTGAATATATTTATAACCAGTCTCCGCAGATTATAAATTCGGTATGCAAGTTAATTCTCTCTGTAGGGTTATCTCTAATCAGACTGGGAAAGATTTTGATAAATTTAGGTATAATTTTTTCCTTAATTTAAGTTATTGTTGTTAAATTTTAAAATTTTGGGTATCTAAAATTTTGATGATATTGAATCTATTTCTATAATAAAAACACGATTGAAACACTTATACTGCCAACTTTTTTGAAAAAGCTGCGAACGGCTGGCAAATTTACCCTCAAAAGCCGTTAATTCCGTTCCAGAGTTTGCCTACAGCTGACAAATTTACCCTCAAAAGCCGTTAATTCCGTTCCAGAGTTTGCCTTATTATTACTCTTCGTCTAAGTAGTAAGACAGGAAAATACCAGGTCTGTGAGAATCTCTACACATGCAAAAGTACTACTCTAATATATTGTCGGCTGTTACGCTTTGATTTAATTCTTCTAATGTGGGGGCAGCGTCGGTTAGGTTGATATGATGGCAACGTCAAGTAGAGACGAGGATACTTCCTTCCATAACGTAATCAATTGATGAAAGAAACATATGGAGTATAATTGAATATCACTCGACTTCGTTTATCAGCAATTCCACCTGCCCAACCTAAGATGCTGTGATAGCAACGGGTAACCGCATTCCTTGTTACTGAAAACCATCCATTACTGGGACACTGCACCTAATTATGTATTCTTAATTTCATCATAATTGTATAGTAATGACATTCTAACCTTGCATTACAAGGAGAGGAGATAATGAGAGAGCCATGATGGAGTAAAGTTCATTGTATGAGAGAAGCTGTCATGATGAATAATGAGCAGGAAGCGAAGCTTAACCTAGCCTTTCAGGGCAGTTTGAGCTTCTACATTATATAAATGAATGTATCCCACATATAACTGTTCGACCACGACATAAAAGTTTTCGATTTTCCTAGCACTAACTTTAATTTTTTTATTTAAAGGAAAGTTAATTCGTCATTTTATTTTATTTTAAAATTGCGGTGAGAAATAATTTAGGCAAAGAAATTATTTCATGTTTTTATATTTCAAGAGAACTTTACGTCTTTCCATTTATTATTATGATAAATAAGAAATTCCTTATATTAAATTATACAAAATATTTATAAATAAATATAAAAATTGAAGTTGCTAAACTTGAACATCCATTTAAATAAGTTTTTTTATAAATTTTGTTTTAATTAAATCACTTCCTAACAACATTGCAAAGGTGGTTTGGGGAACCCATGCCACCCTCTTTCCTTCCATTGCATTTTAGAGGGATGGTGGCTTGAGAAACCTGCCACATGTATAGCGCATGTGAGCTTAATTCTTATTTACTACAATGTTAAGTCTCCCACATCTTTTCTGTCCTATGAAGAGTATTGTTTCTCCTTAGAATTTATGTTGTGTGAGGTCTCCTCCCTCATTGTGTGAGGACTGTTGCACCACTACTAGTGAAATTATTCACTCGATGGTCTCATGGTGTTGGGCCTGAACACAAAGGAAAATCTGCAGACTTATGTAATGATTATTGGCCTTTTTCTGAGAAGGGGTCACTAGTCTCTAGGGATGAAGGGGAGATGTCCTAGGACTACATTTAAGCCATTTCAATTGTGAAATTGAGTAAATACAACTGCTTTCTTGAGTTAATGGTTTGTGGACAAAAACTCGAAAATGGGCCTCTAGAGAGTTTGTGTCATGTAATTTTAAGAACAATGTCAGAACTAGAAGGGGAGCCAATCATTATCGTCACCATGAAATATATGCCTTAATCCTTCTCAGATCCAACAAATTGGGATAGTGCATTCTGGGTACATGCCCATTTAATGAACTCTCTTATTTCTTGCCTCTAGAGAGTTCGTGTCATGTAATTTTAAAAACATTGTCACAACTAGAAGGGGAGCCAATCATTATCGTCACCATGAAATATATGCCTTAATCCTTCTCAGATCCAACAAATTGGGATAGTGCATTCTGGGTACATGCCCTTTTAATGAACTCTCTTATTTGTTTCCTTTACTTTGAGTTTGTGTGGTTCATGTCTAGTGATTTTCTGTAAACTTCCCCCAGGGTTCATTTCATTTTGCTCCTTGGGGTTTCTTGGCAAGTGAGCGCTTTTATTTGGTGGGTTCATATGATTCCTGTGGTGGATTGGTATTTGTTTTTGTGATGGCGTGAGTTGTCTTGAGCTCCCTGCATGATTTGGAAAGGTTTTTCCTGGTATGTTTAGTCTTATTCCCCGCAATTTGAACTTGTTGAGGGTCTGTAATGATCTAAATGTGAATATTAGAGTTTTTTGTGCTAAATTCCAATTTAGAATATAAGCAAAGTGCTTAAGGATTATGAGGAAAATTGAAAGTTAATCATGAGTTTTTATGTTTTTTAATGTGAATTTCTTGAGAAAATTAATGTAAAGAAAACACTGAAAAACAACATGTAACGCACATGAATATCACCATAAATAGTAAGACAACAACACATGGTGAAGGATTTCACCCCTACTGAGCTATGTCTCCTTGGTCCAGCTTCCAATGGGCTTGACACGCTTCTATTTTTCTCAAACGTGCGATTACATATTTTTACAATGCTCAAAGAACTTTAAAATTTGTTCCGTCAGCTCCAGAATGCCCAAAGATGTCAGTTTAGCCTCTTTCTTCTTCGAATTTCGTCAAAAACTAGCTTAATTATGACTTTCCCAAGTTATAGCACTAACCCCTCCACAATTTCCCCAAAATACGAAGAGGTCCTACAATTTCACCCCATTTTCAGCTAAGAAAGTGATAATTTTCCAGAATTATGGGTGAAATTATCAAACCGTTAATTTGTTCACTAACGCCTAAATTCCGCATTTCAAACCATAACATATATGGTTAATAAAGTATTTTTAATTAAACAACGACAGTGACCATCGTTGGTTAGAGGAGGGTTGGTCACATGTCGCGATTAGGTTGATGCCCTGTGTCACGGCAGTTACACTAGTAGTCTTTGTAGCTGGCAATGGTGGTGGTCACACATCGTGGTTAGGATGAGGACATGTGTCTCAGAGGTTATAGTGGCGGCCTCCGCGGTAGTTATTTGCACTGGTCACATGAGCCGTCGGTGTTATATGTTAACAATTATGATACTATTAAGGGGGTGGGGGGTGGGTGAGGGGCTAGCCTTGTGCCCATGGTCTCACCTCCAGCATGTTGACCGGGACTAGGGATAGACCTTGACCGTACCCCCAAACTCAAAAATATTAAAACATAAATATATGTCGATAATGATATATATTAAGATTCATTTCTCTGGCATATTGGTAAAGGCTTATGCTCTAGTGCTTGGAGGTTGCGGGTTCAACCTCTCCCTACTTTGCTCAAACCTTGACCCAATTTTGGTGGTCCTCGGGTTTCCATGTGGTGTACCCTACTTGGGCTACGTGGTAGCATGTGGTTGGCTACCCAATAAACAATCACAATTGTCAATTCAAAAAAATTACTTCGTGCCACTTGGCACCATTGTAGGTTTTAACCCTGAACAGAAATATCTACACACGATTCTTATAACAGAAAATAAACAATAGCAAGACCATAAAACATAAAACAGATAAACACAGAGATTTTCCCCTGGATCCCAAATCGGGACGACCAGCTTGATTTTTCATTATAATCCTTTTAGTGTGACAACACATATATATACATGCCGAAGCATACATAAACCCCAATCCATTAACCCTGGATTAGAACATAACCGTAGTTCCCTTGACCAGATCTACAAAAATACCAGGGGCCGAAAACCATCGAACCCCAAAACCATGTGCAAAACCATGTACAAAACCATGGGCGGATCCGCCTATGAGTGGGTCCGCACAAAAAACAAATTTTGGCCGGACCCCAACGGTGGGGACTGCTTCGCCCCTCCTGACCCCCCAGCTACGCCCGACGCAACATACAGCGCGTGGGGCCAATCGTGGAAAGAATATAACACATACCCAACAACCATCTCATACACCGGAGGAAAATAGCCATGTCTGCAGTCACCCTACCATGTAGGCATGCCCTATGAGCTGTATGGACTGCTGACTGGGTTGTCTTGCATTAAAATAAAAAAATAAATCCATGTTTGAAAAAGCAGAAAAAATGTGTTTCTAGGAGCATATGTTGTCGGTTTTCTGTGAAATGAGTTGCACCATATTCATAACGATGAAATCTATGTAGTAATTCAAGTTCCGCACAATTCTGACAAATTTATTTTTTGATCCTAATTTTGAGCACCTGATCACTCCTCCCCACTAGAAGATTTTGGACCCCAAAATCTCTTTCATTACTGAACATGTTGGTCAGAGTAAAACCCCCTTACCCTTCTAGTCTCAATCCACTAGAATTTTCCTAAATTCAACAATTTGAGCTTTTCATTAAAATTGATCTTGTTCCTTAATCTTGGAGATTGTTCTGCTATTGTAGATACCATCTTACTGCAATTTCCCAGAATTTGTAGAACAAAAAATTTTCCTTGAGATAACAAACTTGTTCCCACCTCGGTCATTAATCAAAGAAAACTTGAATAACTTGAAAACTTTCTCACCTTAAACACTGTCAACATGGTGATTTTTATCTGGTCTTGCCTTGTACTTGCGTTGAATTCTGACCAAGTGTTTTCTCCATTACCATGTACCATTTAGAAACCAAAAATAAGCAATTGTGGAACCTATGCCTTCTTTGTCATATTTCTTTGGTGGTTGTTATTTTGTTTTTGCACCATTGAACAGCGACATCTTGTTCCCATCGTTGTTCAACAATGTTGTTGACTGTTGCAAATATTTCACATATTGATTACCTCTTTTCAAAGGAAACATGTTAGAGCCTTGAGACATCTTATTACAACCATTAGAAACTTCAATGAAATCATCTTGTTCTAATCTTCTTGAAAGGTCTCATTCAAAACATCATTATGTTTTAACATTAACAAAGCAAAATTTTGACTATCATTCACTATTCTCTTCATTTGTACTGTATGAATAAGAGACAAACTCATATTCCTCTTATGCACTCTAACAATGTACTCAATTAAATTCTTTAACAAGTGGTACTTATTCTCATGGTGATGAAATACTACCCTCCTATCATAAAGATAAGGACATCCCAAAAAACTACCTGAAATATCAAGCGGAACTACATCAAGTTCAACATCATCAAGAGCTACAAGTTTACATTCTTGCATATCTAGCCTAAATGATAAGGTCTTGGATGTGCAAGAGTTTCTAGATTTAACCTCTTAATGATGTCTTCAGATATCAAATTGACTTGAGAAGCACTATCAAATAGTGTGCTTATTTTGGTATTCTTTGAAACAACTCTAATATGAAAGATTTCAATTCTTGTATTATCATCTTGAGTCACATTAGAAAAACTTGAAGAACTACATCTTCCCATGGTCTTAACTTTTAAAGCCATTGTTGTAATCTTGGTTTCATCTCCTAAATATGAACCTAAGTCATGTTCAATGATCAATTGATTTCTTCTTCTCTTTGGTTTTAATTTTTTTGGGCTTCAATTCTGGATGGAGTTTCCAACAATGGTCCTCATCATGGCCATTTTTCAAAAAATATTTACGTGCGAGTTTCTATTTCTTTAATTTAATAGAACCATTTTTATTTCCTTTTCCCTTAAACTCACCCTTTCCTTTACTTTCATACTCAAGGGAACTATCACTTTTCTCATTTTCACTATGTTTCCCTCTTGCTTGTAGATGTGTGGCATGAAAACAAACCTCATCTAACTTTGTGGGATTGAACATGACAATAGTATGTCTAAAATAGTTGTGAAAAACCCCAATATACTTTAACAAAGTGTCTTGAGAAGATAAATTGACACCCAAAAATAGTGCTCTTCTCTTAAAATCTTGAGTATAATTTTCAAAAATTTGTCCCTTTAGTTGTTTAAAATTATCTTAGTCCATAATACCTTTCTAGATATAATGTAGAGGGTAAAATTGACTTTTAATTGCAGAAATAAAATCAGACCAGGAGATTGAAAGCTTACCATGTTTTTCATCTCTTCTTCTATCTTGGATTCCCTACATTCACTTCACCATTATACATAAGTAGCTCAAATTAAATATCAAGTTTTAACGAGGGTCATTTACCAATTTCTTTTGAGGTAGTGTTGATGAGTATGAGTTGAAGTTGTAGTAGTGGAAGAGGATGAAGATGAAGGTGAATATGGTGGTGAAGATGATGGTGGTGTAGATGGTGCCTTGTCACCATTTTGATTACCTCCTCCTCGTGGAGAACCCTCTCCTCTTGGAGGTCTGGAGCATTCACCCTACAACCTTGTATTCCTCTCTTCATAGATGACCTACACCAGCTCTTTCATGTTAAGGAAAAACTTCCTAAAATATTTCACATCCTCTGTCATGTTATCATATCCTCCTTCATGAGTCATTCTTATTGAAACTTCTACTGCAAATGGAGGAGAATCTTGTGGTGGAGAGTGTGGAAATTGTGCCCTCCTTCTCCTTTCTCCAACTAGAGAACTTGCAACGACAAGCTTGCCTTCTTCTCTCTTGAGATTCAACCTAGCAAGAATTTAAACACTTCTAAAACAATTAAATCATCCTTGCACAAGTAAACCCTATGCTATGATACCAGCTTAATATGAATGGAAAAATTAGTTTTAATGTTCTAAACTCCATTTCAAAATATAAACAAAGTGCTTGAGGAGTATGAGGAAAATTGCAAGTTAAACATGAGATTTTATGTGTTTTTATTTGAATTTCTTGATCAAATTAACATCAAAAAAACTATAAAAAACAACATTGAAATGAACATCACCATAAATAGTAACAAAAAATCACATGGTGATGGAGTTCACCCCAGCTAGGTGACGTTTTCTTGGTCCAACTTCCAATGGTTTGGTGCTCTTCTATTATGCTCAAAACTGTGATTAGATATGTTAACAATGCTCAAACAACTCTAAAAACTAGTCCATTAGCTCCAGAATGACCAAAAATTCAATTGTAGCCTTTTTTTGTTTCGAATTTTGTCAAAAACTGACTTAGCTATGACTTCCCCAAGTTTTGGCACTAACCGCTCCACAACTTCTCCAAAATGCAGACTGCTCCAAAAATTTTGCCCCATCTTCACCTAACGGAGCGACAATATTCCGAAATTCTAGATGAAATTGTCAAATCATTAAATTGTCCAGTAACACCTAAATTTTTCATTTCAAACCATAAAATATATGCTTAATAATTTTTTTCTAATTAAACAACGGCAGTGACTGCCGACAGTAAGAGGAAGGTTTTTCACATGTCACGGCTAGGCTGATAACCTATGTCCTAGTGGTTACAGTGGTAGTTTCCAGAGGTGGCGGTGATGGTGGTCGCACATCATGGTTAGGCTAATGGCCTATGTCTCGATGGTTACAGTGGCGGTCTCTGTAGTTTGTATCTATAATGGCCACATGGGCCATCAGTGTTATATGTTAACAATTATGAGACAATTGGGAGGGGGGCGTCGGGGGTGGGTGGCGTGGGGATAGCTTCCCGCCCATGGTCCTGTCCCTAACATGGTGACTAAGGTTGGGGCTAGACCCCATCCCGCACCTTCAAACACCAAAACATTATAACATAAATATATTTCGACAACAAAATATATTAAGATTCATTGCTATCATGTTTTGGTAAAGGCTTGTGCTCTAGTGCTTTGGATATCGCAGTTTCAATTAGGGCTAGGGCTAGACCCCAACCCTCACCTCCAAACACCAAGACATTATAAAATAAAAATATGTCAAAAACGATATATATTAAGATTGACTGCTATCATGTATTGGTAAAGGCTTATGGTCTAGTGCTGGAGGTCGTAGGTTCAACCCCTGCCCCCTCCGCTTGGACCTTGACCCAATTTTGGGGGCCCTCAGGAGACCATGTGGCATCCCCTCGCTTGGCCATGTGGCATGTTGTGGTTGGCCACCCAATAACCAATCAGAAATTGTGAATTCAAACAAATGGAATCGTGCCACATGGAAGAATATCATAGGCCAGAGGAAAACAATCATGTGCACAGTCACCCTGCCACATAGGCATGTCCAGTTAATTGTATCGACTGCTGACAGGGCTATCCTGCATTTAAAAAATAGAATCACCTATCTGAAAAATAATACATAACGCATCTATGGGAGCATATAGTGTCGATTTTCCGTGAAATGACTTTCTAGGAATTGAGAACGAGGAGATCTACGTGGTCCTTTAGGTTCCACACCAGTCCGAAAACTTTCATTTTTTACCCTAATTTTGAGCACCTGTTTACTCCTCCCCACTAGAATATTTTGAACCAGAAAATATATTTCGTTACTAAACATGTGTATGAGGATACAAACCCTCACACCTATAGTCTCAATCCACTAGAATTTTCCAAAATTAAAAAATTTGAGCTTTTCATGAAAACTGATCTTTTTTCTTGATTCTAGAGACCCTATCTTGTTGTTGTAGATACCATCTTGCTACAATTCCCCAAAATTTGTAGAAAAAAAATTGTCCTTGAAGTAACAAACTTGTTCCCACCTTGGTCGAAAATCAAAGGAAACTTGAATAACTTGAAATCTTTCTCACCTCGAACACTATCAACATGGCAATTTTTAGCTTTTCTTTCTTGTACTTGCATGAAATTTTGATCAAGTGTTTTCTCCATTGGAAACAGAAAGAAGATCAAGAGATTGAAATATTACCATGGTTTTTCATCTCTTCTTTTGTCTTCGCTTCCCTGCATTCACTTCACCATTATACATAGGCAACTCAAATTTAATATCAAGTTTTAACAAGGGTCGTTTACCATTTCCTTTTGAGGTATGTTGATTTGTATAAGTTAGGGTTGTAGTAGTGGAAGAGGATGAATATGAAGCCGGAGATGGTGTGACGATGATTATGGTGTAGATGATGGCTTATCTCCATTTCCATTACCTCCTCCTCCTAGAGAACCCTCTCCTTTTCAAGGCCTCGAGCGTTCACCCTGCAACCTTTTATTCCTCTCTTCATAGAGGACCTTCACCATATTTTTCATGTCAAGGAAATCCTTCCAGAAAACCTTCTCATCCTATGTGATGTTATCATTTCTTCCTTGTTGAGACATTCTTAATGAAGCTTCTATTCCAATTCAAGGTGAACATTTTGGTGTAGAGTGTGGAAACTGTGCCCTCCTTCTCCTTGCTCCAACTAGAGAACCTCATCTAAGTTCGTCAGATTGAAAATGAGAATAGTATGTCTAAGATAATTGTTCTAACCTAAAATATACTTTAACAAAGTAACTTGAGAAGATATACTGACATCCAAAACTAGTTCTCTTCTCCTAAGCCGTTTGAGTACAATTTTGAATGATTTACCCCTTTAGCTGTCTAAAATTATGCCAGTCCAAAATGGATTTTTGTATATAAGGTAGAGGGTAAAATTTTATTTTAATTGCAATAATAAAATGAGACCAATAGGTTGAAATCTTACCATGGTTTTTTATCTCTTCTTATTTCTTAGCTTCCCTACATTCAGTTCACCATTATATGTAGGTAGCTCAAATTTAATATCAAGTTTTAGAAAGGGTTGTTTACCAATTCCTTTTGAGGTATGTTGATGAGTATGAGTTAGGCTTGTTGTAGTGGAAGAGGATTAATATGAATGTGAATATGGTGGTGTAGATGGTGGCTTACCACCATTTCCATTACCTCCTCCTCCTGAAGAACCCTCTCCTCTTTGAGGCCTAGAGTGTTCACCCTACAACCTTGTATTCCTCTCTTCATAGAGGACCTTCACCATCTTTGTCGTGTCAAAGAAAATCTTCCTAAAATATTTCACATCCTCTATCATGTTATCATTTCCTCCTTCATGAGACATGCTTACTGAAACTTCTACTGTAACTGGAGGTCAATCTTGTGGTGGAGAGTGTGAAAATTGTGCCCTTCTTCTCATTGCTCCAACTAGAGAACCTGAATCGATAAGCTTGCCTTCTCCTCTAGTGAGATTCAGCCTAGCAAGCATTTAAACACTTGCAAAACAATTAAATCCTTCTTTCACAATTAAACCCTATGCTCTGATACTAACTTGATCTGAATGTGAAAATTATTTTTAATGTGCTAAACTCTAATTCATAATATAAAAAAAGTGCTTGAGGATTATGAGGAAAATTGCAAGTTAATCATGAGTTTTTATGTTAATTTCTTTATCAAATTAACATAAACAAAACACTAAACAACGTCTAACAAACATGAACATCACCATAAACAATAACACAACAACACATGGTGAAGGATTTCACCCTGCCTAGGCTACGTCTCCTTGGTCCAACTTTCAATGGCTTGGGTGTCCTCTATTATGCTAAAAAGTATGATTAAATATATTTACAATGCTCAAACAACTCTGAAACCCATTGCATCACCACCATAATTCAAAAAATTTCTAGTGTAGCCTATTTCTGCTTCGAATTTGGTCAAAAAATGACTTATTTATGACTTCCCCAAGTTTTGGTACTAACTTCTCGACAATTTCCCCCAAATCCACAACAGTCCTACAATTTTTCCCAATTTCCGGGTAATAGAGCAATAATTTTATGGAATTTTGGGTGAAATTGTCAGACCATTAATTTTTCCACTAACACCCAATTTTCTCATTTTAAACAATAACATATATAGTTAATAATTATTTTTTAATTAAAAAATAGTGGTGATTACTGGCAGTTAGAGGAGGGTTGGTCACATGTCATAGTTAGGGTGATGACCATTGTCCTGACGGTTATAGTGGTGGTCTCCGTAGGTGGCAGTGGTGGTGGTAACACATTGTGGTTTGGCTGACAACCTGTGTCCCGGCAGTTATAGTGCCCTCCTCTGTGGCGGCTATCTATAGTGGCCACATGGGCCATCGACGTTATATGTTAACGATTATTAGACCATTGGTCGGGGGAGGGGGGCGCGAGGCTAGTCTCATACCCATGGTCCTACCCCCAGTATGGTGACTAGGGCTGGGATCTACCCCCAAACACCAAAACATTATAGCCTAAATATATGCCGACAACAATATATATTCAGATTCATTAGAATGGTTTATTGGTAAAGCTTGTGCTCTAGTGCTTGGAGGTCATGGTTTCGACCCCTGCCCGCTCCTCTTAGACCTTAACCCAATTTTGGTCACCCTCAGGCTACAACGTGGCAGACCCTAGCTTGGCCACATGGCAGCCTATGTTTGGCCACCCAATAACCAATCAAAATTCACCAATTTAAACAAATGACATCATGCCACTTTGCACCATCTCATACACTGGAGAGATACAATCATGTTCATAGTCACACTTCCACATAGGCATGTCCAGTTAACTATACAGACTCCTGACTGGGCTATCCTACATTAAAAAAAAATAAAAAAAATTTGTTTGACAAAGCAGACATAAGGCGTTTCTCGGGGCATATACTATCATTTTTTGGCGAAACAAGTTTCTCTGGATTCAGAACAATGAGATCTATGTGGTCATTTAAGTTCCATAACATTTTGACAACTTTCATTTTTTAGCCTAATTTTGAGCACCTAATCACTCCTCCCTAGAAGAAGATTTTGGACCCAAAACTATATTTCATTACTGAACATGTGGATGAGTGTACAACCCCCTCACCCTTCTAGTCTCAATCCACTGGAATTTTCCTAAATTCAACAATTTGAGCTTTTCATGAAAACTGATCTTTTTCCTTGATTCTGGAGACCCTATCTTGCGATTGTAGATACCATCTTGTTGCAATTTCCCAGAATTTGTAGAAGAAAAAACCGTCCTTGAAGTAACAAACTTTTTCCCACCTCGGTCATCAATCAAAGAAAACTTGAATAAGTTGAAAACTTTCTCACCTCGAACACTGCCAACATGGGAATTTTAGCTTGTCTTGCCTTGTACTTCCATTGAATTTTACCAAGTGTTTTGTCCATTTCCATTTATCATTTTGAAACCCAAATTGTGGAAGATATGCCTTATTTTTTATCTTTATTTGGCACTTTTTCTTTGATTTTTGCACCATTCAACACAGGAAACTTGTTCCCAATACTTTTCAACAATGTTGTGGACTGCTACAAATATTTCACGTCTTGTTTACTTCTTTTCAAAGGAAACATGTTAGAGCCATAAAATTCAATTGAATAATATTGTTCATTTGATGCATCTTCTTGAAAGGTATCATTCAAAATTTCATTATGTTTTAAAATTAACAAAGAAATTATTTGACTCGCATTCACTATCTTCTTCATTTGTCTTTTGTCCATAAGAGACAAAATCATCTTCTTCTAATGTGTTATAAATATGTACTAAATTACATTCTTTAACAAGTGGTACTTATTCACATGGAAATGAAATATTTCCCTCCTATTATAAAGATAAGGTCTTCGAAAAGAAACACCTAAAATCTCAAGTGGAACTACATCAAGTTGAACTTCATCAATTAAGTTTGAATTTATTGCAAACCTTAGGACGCACTTGCTTGTTACCTGTAAGTTTTCATTCTTGCATATCCAGAGTAACGGATAAGGTCTTGTATGTGCATAAGTTTCTATATTTAATCTCTTAACTAACTCTTTAGATATCAAATTGTATTGAGAAGCACTATCAAATAGTGTGTCTATTTTGGTATGCTTTAAAACAACTCTAATATGAAAAATTTCCATTCTTGTATCACCATCTTGAGTTACTTTAGAAAAACTTGATGCTAGTGCTTGATATGTTCTTACATTTCAAACACATTGTTGTAATATTGGTTTCATCTCGTGAATCTAAACCTAAGTCATGTTCAATGATTGCGGTTTTTTTCTCCTTCTCTTTGGTTTTACATTTGTTGGGCTTCAAATCTGGATAGAGTTGCCAACAATGGTCCTCATCATGGCCATTTTTCAAACAATTTTTAAATGTGAGTTTTTTTTTCTCTAATTTAATAGAACCATTTTTCTTCCTTTTCCCTTAAACTCACCCTTTCTTTTACCTTCATAATGTATGGAACTATCATTTTTCCCATCCACACTAATTTTCCCTCTTTCTCCTAGATGTGTGGCTCTAACACAAACCTCATCTAAGTTCGTGGGATTGAAGGTGATAATAGTATGTCTATGATAGTTTTGAAAACCCCCAATATTATTTAACAAAGTGTCTTGAGAAGATAAATTGACACCCAAAACTAGTGCTATCCTCCTAAACTCTTGAGTATAATTTTGAATGCTTTGTTCCTTTAGTTGTTTGAAATTCTGCCATTCCATAATAGCTTTATGTATATAAGCTAGATGGTAGAATTATCTTTTAATTGCAACAATAAAATCATACCAAGATATTTAGATCTTACAATGGTGTTTCGTCTCTTCTTGTGTCTTGGCTTCCCTACATTCACTTCACCATTATATGTAGGCAACTCAAGTTTAATATCAAGTTTTAACAAGGATTTTACCAATTCCTTTTGAGGTATGTTGATGAATATGAGTTAGGGTTGTAGTAATGGAAGAGGATTATTATGAAGGTGAATATGGTGGTGTAGATGGTGGCTTATCACCATTTCATTACCTCATCCTCCTAGAGAACCCTCTCCTCTTGGAGGCCTAGAGAATTCACCCTACAACCTTGTATTCCTCTCTTCATAGATGACCATCACCATCTGTGTCATGTCAAATAAATCCTTCATAAAATCCTTCTCATCCTCTGTCATGTTATCATTTCCTCCTTCATGAGACATACTTACTGAAGCGTCTACTGCAACTAGAGGTGAATCTTTTGATGGAGATTGTGGCAATTACGCCCTCCTTATTCTTGCTCCAAATAGAGAACCTTCAGCCACAAGCTTGCCTTATCCTCTCTGAGCTTCAACCTTGCGAGAATTTAAACACTTTCAAAATCATTAAATCCTCCTTCAACAAGTAAACCCTATGCTCTATTACCAACTTGATCGGAGTGGGAAAATTAGTGGTTGATGTGCTAAATTCCAATTCATAATATAAACAAAGTGCTTCAGGATTATGAGGAAAATTTCAACCTAATCATGAGTTTTTATGTGAATTTCTTGATCAAATTAACATAAACAAAACATTGAACAAAAACATATAACAAATATGAACATCACCATAAATATTAACACAACAAAACATCGTGAAGGAGTTCACCCTGCCTAGGCTACATCTCCTTGGTCCATCTTCCAATGGCTTTGCCCTCTTCTATTATGCTCAAAAGTGTGATTACATATGTTTAGAATGCTCAAACAGCTATGGAACCCATTCCATTAGCACCAAAATGCCCAAAAATGCCAGTGTAGCCTCTTTATACTTTGAATTTCATCAAAAAATGACTTAGTTATGACTTTCCCAAGTTTTGGCACTAACGGTTCCATAATTTCCCCAAAATACAGACTGATCCTATAATTTCGCCCCATTTTCAGCTAACGGAGTGACAATTTTCCAGAATTTCAGGCGAAATTATCGGACCATTAATTTTTCCACTAACGCCTAAATTTTTCATTTCAAACCATAACATATATGGTTAATGATTTTTTTTAATTAGAGAATGGGGGTGACCGCCAGCGGTTAGAGGAGAGTTGGTAACATGTCATAGTTAGGCTAATGGCCTGTGACTTGGTGGTTACAGTGGCGGTCTCTACAGGTGGCAGTGGTGGTAGTCACACATCGTGGTTAGGCTAACTACATGTGTCCCATCAATTACAGTGGCAGTCTCTGTGGTGGTTATCTGCAGTGGCCACATGTGTCATAAGTGTTACATGTTAATGGTTATGAGACCGTTGGGGGGGGGCACGGGGCTAGCCTCCCACCCATGGTCTGGCCCACATCATGGTGACCAGTTATGGGGCTAGACCCTAACCCCCACCCCCAAACACCAAAAAATTCTAACATAAATATATGCCAACAATGATATATATTAAGATTCATTTCTATGGTGTATTGGTAAAGGATGGTGCTCTAGTGCTTGGAGGTTGTGGGTTCAACCCCCAACCTCTCTGCTCTGACCTTGACCCAATTTTGCGGTCCTTGGGCTACCACGTGGCGTCCCCTTGTTGGGCCACGTGATAGCCTAAGGTTGGACACCCAATAACTAATCACATTTCACGAATTAAAACAAATTACATTGTTCCACTTCGCATAATTTCATATGCCAGAGGAAAAAAACCATCTCCATAGTCACCCTACTACATAGGCATGTGCATTCAACTATATAGACTGTTGACTGGGTTTCCCTGCATTTTTTTTAATTCCTTGTTTGACAAAGCGGAAAAAACACGTTTCT
>JAXQQM020086351.1:0-28701 GCA_034641835.2 Pinus albicaulis
AGAGGTACTTCCCATGAGCTCTGAACTCAATGGGTAGGATGCGTACGGGGCACAGATAATGAGAGGTGAACCAACTCAATAATCATAACGGTGGGGTCCAAGCACACCAACAAGGTTTGGCAACCCTAGCCTTGTGGTGGCTCATAGCTTCGAGAAGCTGTCCCCAAAAGCCCCCCAGAGCTCCTCGAGCTCATCGTCCAACAAGACCCACATCATAGGGTCGTTCCACGATACCAAGTCTCTCACGGAAGGTTAGGAACTTGACCTTCCCCAGGGGCTTAGTGAGAATATCCGCGACCTGCTCATCAGTTCCTATATGATCGAGCCTTACGGCGCCTCGCTGTACCATATCCCAGATAAAGTGGTACCAGCCATCAACATGCTTGGATCAATCGTGGAACCCGGGATTCTATGACAAATGAATCCCCCTCTGGTTATCACAAAGGATAACGATGGCATCTAGCACATGCTCGAACAACTCACAGAAGAGCTTTCGCAACCAAGTGACTTCACAACAGGCCATACATGTTACAATGTATTCGGCCTCAGCGGTGCTCAAGGCTACCGACTTTAGATTCCTGCCCGAAGCAGATCTACATGTGAAGTAGCATCCAGATGTGCTCTTGTGATCCACCACACTGCCAGCCCAATCGGCATCAGTATATCCAAGGAGTGTCAAGCTCCCGACAGTGTATCTCAGCCCATGGTTTATCATGCCCCGAGGATATTTCAGAAGATTCTTGGCACCAACCCAGTGAAAGTGATGAGGCTCAACCATCTGTTGACTCAAAGTGCTCACTGCAAAACATATATCTGGATGGGTGTTCACTAAGAACATCAGGGCCCCTACGAGTTGACGATACTCAGTAGGATTTGACAATACGAGCCCAGCAGCACTGCCACTCAACTTCTTGAAGTTGAGTTCCATTGGTGTTGACATGGACTTGCAGTCCACCGTACCAAATCTTTCCAGAAGTTTCACAATGTATTTTCCTTGAGAAAGGAAAATCTCGCCAAGTCTCTGCCAGACCTCCAGGCCTAGGAAATAGTGCATCAGTCCTAGGTCCTTTATCTCGAACTCAAGTTAACAGCTGTAGAAATTTGCTGAATAATAAATAATTATCCACCGAGACTATCCTGATCACATAAAATTCGAATTTATATGCAACATATAATCTCTTCCACTCAGATCAACTCAGATCATCACACATGCGGAAATAAAATCAAGCGATAACACATCAAATCATCATACACATTAACACAGTATGTATGGGGAAAGCTTATAGCTGAAAACCCCGCAGCTATTTTGTATATTATAATGGATAAATCATGTAACAAACTCAGTACAATACTCCTCACAAGTACTCAGTACTTTCTCATGAAGTTACACACAAACTAGCTCAGTTTTGAACAGGTTACTGGTTCAAAACTCACCGCCAATTGCCTTGCCTCTATCGTGCAATCTGTGCCTCGTTTTATATAGAGATCCAAGGTTCGAATCTCCTTGGCTTGACAGCGCAATCATCATGCGAAATTCCTCCAAGTGTGGTGCAAATCTCATGCACAACTGATGTCGCCACTGATAGCTAACTCCACCCTTTCATCTACCTCTTTCACTGGTCTCCACTGAACTGTCCATGCACTGTAGTGAACTGATGTGCTCTTGAGTTGAATAATGAGTTACTAATTAATGAATTAAATAATATTTAATTCACTCCACTCATAACTAATTGATTAGCTAGTTAAACTAATCTCAACTAGTTCAACTAAAATAAACAGAACACAACTCCACTAGCCGTCTCATTAACTCCACCAAACTTCTGCCACTGAAGTCCTAACTGAAGTCAACCATGCATGATGCCATCAAACCCTTGGGAATAGCGTAATTCCTCTGTCAAATGCATGAGCCACTTCCAAGGCTCAAACTGAAGTGCTCCAAGAGAGTAAAATGAAGTTTAGAGTCCAAATATTATTAAGGGTAAATAATATTTGACTTCCCTATTTTAAGGAGAGGCAATCTAAAAATAGACTTCGACCTATAGGTCCAAAAAATAGAGTCCCATCTATTTTTACCAACATGAACAATACTCCAAGAATAACATACTGCAATCCCCGGACCATGCTCCATATGTCTAAAAATAGACATAGTCTAAAAATAGACTTTGCGCCAAAATTTGCCTGCGGGCCCACTTAGTGAAGGCGACTTCATTTCACTAAGCTCCATCATCTTGATGCATTTTCAACACTCCCTCTCAGCAAGATATGGATTATCTGCAACCCCTATCCTGCCTCTATGGAATTCGAACTTGCTCCTGGTGAGCGCCTTCGTCAGGATGTCGGCATCCTGATCCTCCGTGGGAACATATGAAAGCATCATGATTCTCCGCTGAACACAATCTCTGATATGATGGCACCTGATGTCGATGTGTTTGGACCTATCATGAAATACTGGATTAGCCGAGAGTTTAATGCAACTCTGGTTATCACAGTAGATCACTGTAGGCTCCAAATGCAACCTGAACAATCCTGCGAGGATCTTCCTCATCCAAATAGCCTCGCATGCAGCCAAGCTAGCCGCCATGTACTCGGCCTCTGCTGAACTGAGTGCCACGGATCTCTGCTTCCTGCTGTACCAGGAAACTGCTGTCGACCCAATGCTGAAAACTCCTCCAGATGTGCTCTTCCGGTCCGTTGGGCTCCCTGCCCAATCTGCATCAGTGAAGCCAGAAAGCTTCGCTCCATCCTCCTGTCTATACCATAGACCATATCCTGATGTGCCTCTAATATAGCGCAATACATGCTTGCTTGCCTTCCAAAAGAGCTTGGTAGGCTTAACCATAGCTTGCGAAAGCTGGTTAACTGCATAGCATATATCGAGTCGTGTATTGACCAGATACATAAGCGACCCCACCAACTGTCGATAGACAGTGGCATCCACTACCTCCGCCGAAGTAGCATCCTCCTTCCTCCAGCCACCAGGAAGAGGAGTGTCAACAGGCTTGCAGCCTTGCATGTTGAACCTCTCCAGAATCTCCCGGGCATACTTGCCCTGAGAAACAAACAGTCCTCCGCTGCGCTGTCAAATCTCCAATCCCAGGAAATAATGAAGGATGCCCAAGTCCTTCATCTCAAACTCTCGTGCAAGATCCTCCTTGCATGAAAGTATCAACTGCTCATCGCCAGTCAAAATCAGATCATCTACATACAGTACGATGATCAACAGCTTCCCCTCCACCACAATCCGGTACAGGTTTGGATCTGCCTCACTCTTGGAGAATCCAAGCCCGGTGAAGTAGTTGTCTATCCGAGTGTACCAAGCACGAGGTGCTTGCTTCAGCCCGTACAGTGCTCTCTTGAGTCGGCACACATGCGACTCATTGCTGAAGATCTCAAAACCTTCAGGCTGCTCTATGTACACCTCTTCCTCAATAACTCCATTGAGGAACGCAGTCTTCACATCCATCTGATGAATGTGCCACCCCATCTGCGCCGAGAGAGCAAGGATCGTCCGTATGGAAGAGTACCTTGCGACAGGTGCAAAAGTCTCCTCATAGTCAATCCCCTCGATCTGTGAGAAGCCACGGGCGACAAATCTCGCCTTGTACTTCTCCACACTCCCGTCAGCCGCCCGCTTCACTTTGTAGATCCATCGCGAACCTACAACTGATTTCCCAACCGGTCTTGGGACAATCTCCCATGCACTGTTCCTGATGATCGAATCATATTCTTCGATCATGGCATCAACCCATGCGGGTTCCTCCACAGCTTCCTCAAAAGAGGATGGCTCTCTCACAACACATTGACTCATAAGAGCCATGTATCCAGTGTACCGATCCGGTGACTGTCTCTGTCTGCGCTGTGCTGTAGGTGGTCCTACAACCTTCTCTGCATCTCAAGCCAGTCGCTCAGCTTCTGTAGTGCGCATGCACCCTCTGATGGTTGGCGCTGCCTGGGTGGTTTCTTCCACCTCCCGAACCTCCTCTTGTGGCTGATCCACATCCGGAAGCTCCTCCTTAGGAACTAACAGCTCCTCATCTGCATGCAAGTGTAGCTCCCTCTCAAGCGAACACTGCATGGCTTTCTCCTCCCGAAATTTTATATCCCGTCGCACAACAGTCTTGCGACTGTCTGACAAATACACCCGATAGTTGTGAGGTGTATCAGTGTACCCCACAAATATTCCAACCTCAGCAGTTGGATCCAGCTTCCTTCTCGCATCCTTCGTCACATGCATGTAGACAGGAGAACCAAAAATCCGCAAATGGGAAATATCGGGCCTCTTGCCAGAATAAGCCTCCTCCGGTGTACTCATGCCAAGAACCTTGTGAGGACAACGGTTCTGCACATACACTGCTGTATTGCATGCCTCAGCCCACAAGTGAAGGGGTAGGCCCCGATCATGCAACATCGCCCGTGCAGCACCCACGATCGTTCTGTTCTTCCGCTCAGCCACCCCGTTCTGCTGTGGGTTATGGGGTGCGATGAGCTCTCTCCGAATCCCTTCGGCGCTGCAGAACTCCTTGAATTCAGCCGAGATGAATTCACCACCGTTATCACTCCTTAGAGCAATCACCTTCTTCCCCGACTCCTTCTCGACCAGTGCTTTAAACTCACAGAACTTCGCGAATGTATCGCTCTTCTTCCGCATGAAGAAGATCCAGCACTTTCGAGAGAAATCATCAACAAAGATCACATAATACCTGTGCTTTGCTGTCGAAGCAACTGAGAAAGGACCACACACGTCTGTGTGAACTCTCTCAAGGATCGTCATGGCGTGACTATCCTTCTCGTGAAAGGTGGCTTTCACATACTTCCCTAAAGTACACCCCTTGCACTGATCTGACTGCGCAAGGGTGCCCTTAGGAAGCCCAGTAGAAATCTGCTGCAGAATCTTCAAACCTCCATGGTGAAGGTGGCCCAATCTCCTGTGCCACAGTTCGCCCTCATCATCCCGGCTCACCACTTCTCCCGCTTTGCATGCCATAGCTGCGCAGCCATCTACCTGCAATTGATAAAGGTTCTTGGTTCGAACCCCTATCTTCCGGGTCTCTCCAGTAGTCTTACTGCGCAGGAAGGCTTTTCCTTCGCCGAAGACCACATCATACCCCTTATCCTCCAACATCGCCACAGAGATCAAGTTCTTCTTCAATCCAGGTACATGCATGACATCCTTCAATACAAAGGGTTTACCAGACTCCCTCCGAAAGGATATGGTACCGATACCAGTCGCACTGTATCTACCATCATCGCCCATCTCGATGTGCACACCCAAATCTTTGTCCTCCAGATCTGAGAACAACTCCCGATCTCCCGTCATATGAAATGACGCACCGCTGTCCAAGAACCATACCGATCCCAGCACACTTGAAACCAAGCATGCGATCGGTGAAAAGTCAAGCTCGAACTATGAAGCCAAAGCTTCTCCATCTGCAGATCTTCCCGCTTGCTTGTTCTTCTTCTTCTTTGGACAATTGGTAGCATAATGTTCGTGATCATGGCAGTGAAAACACTTCACTTTCGCCATATCCTGCTTCTTGCCCTTTGCACCGGAATGAGAAGTTTTCTTACCCTTCCCCTTCTTTTCTTTGGCCACCAAAGCGCAATTTTCTTCATCAGCTCCCTTTGATGAAGATCCATCACGAGTAGTCCTCCTTATCTCCTCCTGCATGAGATCCGCCCAAAGGCGCTCCCATCCCGGCAGCTTCTCCCGACCATTGACACTATCTTGATATGAGTGCCAAGCCTTCGGAAGACCAAGGAGAGCTAGGTCGACCATGTCCTCGTCTTCGATAGTCACCCCCACACTTCCCAGCTCATCTCTGCACTGAGTGAACTTCGTGAGGTATTTGGCGATACTGTCGCCCTTCTCCATCTTGATGTTCCCGAGCTTATCTTTGAGCGCCAGCTTCCTTTGGTCGCTCTTACTCTGGAATAGATCCGTCAAAGCTTTCCACATTAAATATGGAGTAGCCTTTCCATGCAGGCTGGATACAATATGATCCTCGACGCCCTCCAACAGGATCCTTCGACACTTCGCCATCTTCTTTTGCCATGCTTCGACTTCAGCAGGATCAGTGGGCTTTTGGACATCCGTATCTACGAACTCCTTCAGACCATTATCTTCTAATACCGCCTCCATGCGATCCTTCCATGCAACATAATTCGAACTGCCTTCAAGAGCATATTCGAGTCGCAAACCGTTGAAGGACATTTTCAACACTGGCACCAAGAAAACAAAACTGCTGCAAAATTTCGAATTCCACCTCAAAGCTCAACCGCTCTAGATCTGTGAGAACAAATTATTTCTAGCACAAAGATTGACTGCAAGGGGCATTTACCAGACCTTTCACTTTCCGAAGAAAGATGAATCCGGAGGCTACCTGGCCCGCATGCAGACTCTGTCTACCGAAATAAGTTTGTAATCACCGTGATGATCAATCTCTGCTTCAATAGCTCCGATACCATGTAGAAATTTGCTGAATAATGATTAATTATCCACCGAGACTATCCTGATCACATACAATTCGAATTTATATGCAACACATAATCTCTTCCACTCGGATCATCAAACATGCGGAAATAAAATCAAGCGATAACACATCAAATCATCATACACATTAACACAGTATGTATGGGGAAAGCTTATAGCTGAAAACCCCGCATCTATTGTGTATATTATAATGGAGAAATCATGTAACAAACTCAGTACAATACTCCTCACAAGTACTCAGTACTTTCTCATGAAGTTACACACAAACTAGCTCAGTTTTGAACAGGTTACTGGTTCAAAACTCATCGCCAATTGCCTTGCCTCTATTGCGCAATCCAGGCCTGTCTATATAGAGATCCAAGGTTCGAATCTCCTTGGCTTGACAGCGCAATCATCATGGGCAATTTCTCCAAGTGTGGTGCATCTGAGAACAACTCCTGATCTCCCGTCATATGAAATGACGCACCGTTGTCCAAGAACCACACCGATCCCATCACACTTGAAACCAAGCATGCAATCAGTGAAAAGTCAAGCTCGAACTGTGAAGCCAAAGCTTCTCCATCTGCAGATCTTCCCGCTTACTTGTTCTTCTTCTTCTTTGGACAATTGGTAGCATAATGTCCGTGATCATGGCAGTGAAAACACTTCACTTTCGCCATATCCTGCTTCTTGCCCTTTGCACCAGAATGAGAGGTTTTCTTACCCTTCCCCTTCTTTGCTTTGGCAACCAAAGCGCAATTTTCTTCATCAGCTCCCCTTGATGAAGATCCATCTCGAGTAGTCCTCCTTATCTCCTCCTGCATGAGATCCGCCCAAAGGCGCTCCCATCCCGGCAGCTTCTCCCGACCATTGACACTATCTTGATATGAGTGCCAAGCCTTCGGAAGACCAAGGAGATCCAGGTCGACCATGTCCTCGTCTTCGACAGTCACCCCCACACTTCCCAGCTCATCTCTGCATTGAGTGAACTTCGTGAGGTATTTGGCGATAATGTCGCCTTTCTCCATCTTGATGTTCCTGAGCTTATCTTTGAGCGCCAGCTTCCTTTGGTCACTCTTACTCTGGAATAGATCCGTCAAAGCTTTCCACATTAGAAATGGAGAAGCCTTTCCATGCAAGCTGGATACAATATGATCCTTGACGCCCTCCAACAGGATCCTTCGACATTTCGCCATCTTCTTTTGCCATGCTTCGACTTCAGCAGGATCAGTGGGATTTTGGACATCCGTATCTACGAACTCCTTCAGACCATTATCTTCTAATACCGCCTCCAATGCAATTCTCTTCCATGCAACATAATTCCGAATCGCTTTCAAGAGCATATTCGAGTCGCAAAACCGTTGAAAGACATTTTCAAGGGCGTTACGTAATCTTTCACTTTCCGAAGAAAGATGAATCCGGAGGCTACCTGGCCCGCATGCAGACTCTGTCTACCTAAATAAGTTTGTAATCACTGTGATGATCAATCTCTGCTTCAATAGCTCCGATACCATGTAGAAATTTGCTGAATAATGATTAATTATCCACCGAGACTATCCCGATCACATACAATTCGAATTTATATGCAACACATAATCTCTTCCACTCAGATCATCACACATGCGGAAATAAAACAAGCGATAGCACATCAAATCATCATACACATTAACACAGTATGTATGGGGAAAGCTTATAGCTGAAAACCCCGCAGCTATTGTGTATATTATAATGGAGAATCATGTAACAAACTCAGTACAATACTCCTCACAAGTACTCAGTCCTTTCTCATAAAGTTACACACAAACTAGCTTGGTTTTGAACAGGTTACTGGTTCAAAACTCACCACTAATTGCCTTGCCTCTATTGCGCAATCATGGCCTGTCTATATAGAGATCCAAGGTTCGAATCTCCTTGGCTTGACAGCGCAATCATCATGGGAAATTTCTCCAAGTGTGGTGCAAATCTCATGCACAACTGATGTCGCCACTGATAGCTAACTCCACCCTTTCATCTACCTCTTTCACTGGTCTCCACTGAACTGATCATGCACTGTAGTGAACTGATGTGTTCTTGAGTTGAATAATGAGTTACTAATTAATGAATTAAATAATATTTAATTCACTCCACTCATAACTAATAGATTAGCTAGTTAAACTAATCTCAACTAGTTCAACTAAAATAAACAGAACACAACTCCACTATCTGTCTCATTAACTCCTCCAAACTTCTGCCACTGAAGTCCAACTGAAGTCAACCATGCATGATGCCATCAAACCCTTGGGAATAGTGTAATTCCTCTGTCAGATGCATGAGCCACTTCCAAGGCTCGAACTGAAGTGCTCCAAGAGAGTAAACTGAAGTTTATAGTCCAAATATTATTAAGGGTAAATAATATTTGACTTCCATATTTTAAGGAAAGGCAGTCTAAAAATAGACTTCGACCTATAGGTCCAAAAAATAGAGTCTCATCTATTTTTACCAACATGACACATACTCCAAGAATCTCATACTGCAATCCCCGGACCATGCTCCATATGTCTAAAAATAGACATAGTCTAAAAATAGATTTTGCGCGAGAATTTGCCTGCGGGCCCACTTAGTGAAGGCGACTTCATTTCACTAAGCTCCATATCTTCTTTGCATTCTCAACGAGTACTACTTAAAGCAGACTTGCTTGTGATAGAGTGTTCCAAATTTCCATCGATCTCCTATTCAATTCCAGGAGACGATTCGGGCCATAAGCAATTTTGCTTGGCTAGGTTGGAGTTGGGAGGCCACGTGGGTTCCCACCATTGGCCCATGTGGCTCCTATTCGTAAGGCCACATAAACCAACCAACCAGCAATCAAAACTCAACGAATTCGAACCAATCCTATGAGGCCACTTGGCAGCCTGCCATTGGATCGAGAAACATATTCAACCTGCCCAGTCAACATACCTACATTCAACCTACAAATTTTTTAGTTGTTTAGGAAAACAATTAGAACGTGATATCGAGACCATACGATATTGGTTTTCAGTGATTCAACTTGCATTGGATTCAGGGTGACGAGATATACATTTTGGCACCAGTTTTGAGCACTTTTGAGCACTTTGAAGTTTTAGCACTTTACTGATCCACTAGATCATTCCTCCCCACCAGAAGCTTTTGGACCTCCAAAAGATCATTTTCAGTCAACAAACAGATGACGGTACAGTTCCCTCACCCTTCCAATCTCAATCCATTTGCCTTTGCTTGGACTTGTATCTTTGAGCCCAACACGAAGGTACTCCACGTTCCCTGGTTTTGAAGTTCTTGTTTTCCTGTTAAGGATGGTGTATTACTGCAATTCTTCAAGATATTCAGGAGAGAAATGTTTAATTGAAGGAATCTAAAAATTCTCTCCTTGATCTTCAATCAAAGGAGGCTCATATAATCTCAAATTTTCAACATTAAAAACTGTATATATTTGCATATATGGAGGCAAATCTAACCAGAAGGCATTATTACCAAACTTTACTAAAATCTTGAATGGAACATATCTGATTGGATTAAGTTTTTTACCTTCTCCTTGGAGTCTTTCCTTGCTAATGTGAAGCCAAACTTCATCTCCCACTTGAAAATTTTGATCAACATGATGCTTATCATGTCTTGTCTTGTACTTGGCTTGACTCTTTTCCAACTATTCTTGAACGATTTGATGCACCAATTGAACTTGTTCAATGAATCGCTTGGCCTTATCTATGTCACTATGTCCATCAATAGAAACATCTTTCCCAAATATAAAATCTAAAGGATATTTTGGTAAGTATCCCAAGCATTCCTCAAATGCAGATGTTTGAGTCAATGAGTGCTTGGCTCAGTTGTAAGCATGTTGAATGTAGTGAAAATGTTCATCCCACAATTTAGGATGCTTGTTGCAATAACCAAAAACAATATGTATTACTGTTTTGTTCACCACTTCTGTTTGGCCATCTGTTTTCAGATGGAATGTTGTGCTCTTTTTCAATTTGGTGTCCATGAGTCCCCATAAGCTTGATCAAAATTTCCCGAAAAATTGAGAATCTCGATCAGAAATAATGGATGTCGGCAACCAAAAATGCACCCATATATTTTGAAAGAAAAATTGTGCAGTCTATTTAGTTGTAACCTAATTCTTACAAGGCATCAAAATACACATTTTGTTGAAACGATCCACAAATACATAAAGATAATCATGACCTTTCCTAAACATAGGTATACCTCCCACAAAATCCATAGAAACAATTTCCCAAGGACGGGAAGGAACAAGAAGTGGAATATATAATCCCAACTTTCTATTGTTAGGTTTACTGATAGCACATAAAGAACATCCTCTTACATACCGTGACACACTTTCAATCATACGAGGCTAGTAACAATACCTCTATAATTGTGCCACTGCCTTGCCTACACCAAAGTGGACAACAATAAGAGAAGTATGTACTTCCCTTATGATGTTGACTCTTTCTCCCTATGGAATACATAGCTTGACAAGATGATACAACAATTTATCATGCACATGATAATCTAATTCCTCTACTTGGTTACCTTGACACAAAGTTGCATATACATCCTTAAAATCCTCATCTAAAGCATATTGCTCAACATATCTCTCATGCATGATAGAATTATGTTTAATAATAATGGATGTAGTAACAATTGGCCTAGATAGCATATCAACAACTTTGTTATAGATACATTTCTTATACCTTATCACCAAGTGGAATTGTTGTAAGAAGCCCATCCATTTGAAGTGCCTCGCTTGTTGTAGCTTGGTTTGTGATTGTAAGTATTGCAACGGTTGATGGTCAGTATCAATGATAGTTTCCTTACCCATCAAGTAATGTTTCAATTTTTTAACACTTTGCACCAAAGCATACAATTATTTTTCATGTGTAGGATAGTTAATCACTACATCATTAAAATTTTCATAATGATAACAGATGGGCTTACCATGTTGCATCAAGATTGCTCCCATGGCATATTCACTTGAATCGGTTTGTATCTCAAATGATTGTTTCAAATCTGGAAGTGCAAGCACTGGTGTTGTATTGATTCTCTCTTTCAATGCATTGAAGGCTTTCTGTTGTTTTTCTCCCCACTGAAAAACCCATTTCACACTTGTCAATGCATGTAATGGAGTTGCAATGGAAGAAAAGTTAGAAATGAACTTTCTCCAATATTGGGTTGCTCCTAAGAAGCTTCTAACCTTTGTTACAGTTTTGGGTTTTGGCCAATTCAAAATGGCTTTGAACTTTGAGGGATTTATCTTCAACTCACCCCCTCCAACTATATGACCCATATATACTAAAGAGGTTTTCCCAAATTCACTTTTAGACATCTTTAAAAACAAATTTTCTTTATTTAAGACATCTAGAAATTTCCTAACATGCTTGACATGCTCTTCACGAGTCTTGTTGAAAATTTGTATGTCACCTAAGTAAACTATGACAAAATCATCAAGAAAAGGCCTTAAAACATAATTCATAACTCCCATGAATGCAGCAGGAGCATTACAAAGCCCAAATGGAATAACCAACCACTCAAACAAACCTTACTTCATCTTGAAGGTTGTCTTCCAGATGTCTCCTTCAACAATCCTAATCTGATGATAGCCACTCCTCAAGTCCAACTTAGTGTAATAAGAATCATCTTTCAATTGATCAAGTAAATCATCAATTCGAGGAAGAGGGTAGCGGTTATTTACCGTGATTTTGTTCAAGGCTCTAAAGTCTACACATATGCGCTATGTACCATCCTTCTTTGGCACTAAAGCAATAGGTGACCCACATGGAGATGTGCTTGGTATGATGACCCCTTTATCATGCAACTTTTAGTTTTTTTTCCTGATTTTTGCATTCTCCATGACTAACATCCTATACATGCCAATGTTTGGAAGAGGAAAATCTTTCTGCAATTGGATCTCATGTTGGATTCCTCTTTTAGGAGGTAATCCTTTAGGCTCCTAAAACATATCATCATAGGTGTTAACAACCTTAATAGAATCAGATTTTAATCTTGCATCACATCCTTGGAAGGCTTCATTCTCCACATCATTTTGGGTTTGATCATCAAAAGTACAAAATTCTTGCTAACATTAACAAGTCTTTTCATTTGTCCAACATTCACAAGAGATAAATTTAATTTCTTGCGATGTGCTCTAACGATATACTAAATCCTATCTTTAAACAAATGATACTTGTTCTCATGTCTATTAAAGATGGCTTTTCTATCATAAAGATATGAGCTTCCCAAAAAAATACCACATATTTCAAGTGGAACTACATCAATTTATACCTCATCAATGAAGTTTGCAGTGATGGTGAATTTCAGTTTGAATTTTCTAATCACTTGCAATTTTTATTGTCATATACCCAACCCAAACGATAAGGTTTAGGATGAGGAATGGTTTCCAAATTTTATTTCTTGACAATCGTTTATGAAATAAGGTTGCCTTGTGATCCACTATCAAATAAAGTGTCTATTTTGTTATGTTTTGAGATGACTCTAATATGGAAAAGCTCTATTCTTTCTTTATCATTTTGAGTTTCATTGAGGTTACTATAAGAACTGGTACTTGCAATAGAATCCTTACCTTTCAATCCCATGGCTATGATCTGTGTTTCATCTCTGGAATCGGATCCTAAATCATGTTGTGTAGTTGAAGCAATCTTTTATTTTTCTTTGTTGTTAAACTTTTTGGGTCTCTTCTCATGATGAATTTTCCAACAATGGTCTTCATCTTGGCCTTCTTTTGAACAATGTTTTCATGTGAGCTTTTCTCCCTCTTTCTTGATGGAAGCATTTTTTCCCCCTTTCCTTTGTCTCCACTCCTAAATGGCTTCTTGTTATTCTATTTGCGAACATTCTTTGCTTTCTTCTGAATGAGTTTCCTATACACAAACTTCATTTAGATTTGTAGGGTTAAACATGAGAATTGAATGTCTCAAATAACTATGTAAGCCTCCAAAGTATTTGAGTAGAGTGTCTTGAGAGGATCAATCTACACCCAAAATAAAATATCTTCTTCTAAACTCTTGTGTATAACTTTGCACACTCTGACCCTTGGCTTTTCGAAAGTTTTATCAATCCATTATAGCTTTTGGCATGTATGGTAATGGATAAAACTGTCTTCTTAATGCAGCTACAAAATCATTCGAAGAAGTTATAATCTTACCTCTTTTCTTGAGATCTTCTTAAGTTTTGGCCTCCCACCAAATGAGTGTTGCCAACCTTAGAGAAGCAAGCTGAATCTTGGTCTCATCATCTTTGATTCTTTGTATCTTGCAATACACTTCAAGCTAACGAACCCAATTATCCAATTTCTTAGCATTTACCTCTCCATTATACATAGGCAATTCAAACTTTATGTCAAGTTTTAACAAAGTAGTTTTACCATGTCCCTTTGGAGAATGTGGAGGTGTTAGTGAAAGGGGTTTAAGTAGAAAAATACATGGGTGAAGATGAAGGTGAAGAGAAAGGTGGAGGTAGAGGTGGTTTGTCACTATTCCCTCCATTTCCTTTTGGAGGTTTGTTTCCTTTTCCTCCATTTACTCTTGGAGGATTTGAGCTCTCTCCTTGCCACCTTGAGTTCCTTTCCTCATAAAGAACTTTCACCATTTCAGTCATTTCAAAGATTTTTTTATTTTTTACTTTTTAATTTTATTTATTTTTTATTTTTATTTTTATTATTTTTTATTTATTTATTTTTTTAATTTTTCTGAAATTTTTCTCATCCTCATACATAGTGTGAGGGCCTCCTTCATATGCCATGACTGGTGAGGAAATGGGTGACACTTGAGGTGAATGTGCTCTCCTTGAACTAGCTCAAGGACTTGTTCCCACAAGATTTCCTTCTCCTCTTTTGAGCTTCAACCTTGTAAGCATCATAAAGCACTTACAACAAAATTAAACCTTCAAAACAACCAAATCTCTGATACCAAACTAATCTGTATTTGTAAACTTGAAGGCTTGATGAAATGTGCAAGTATAATTTTATGACTTTTAGGCAATTAATCAATTTGAAAAAGTACATAAATTAATGTTTTTTAACCCAGTCTAAAACATAAAAAACAAAGACAATAATACCATATACAATAACACAAGACAACAAAATGATGAAGGAGTTCACCCCTCCTGGGCTACATCTCCCGGTCTAGCTTCCAATGTTGGGCCTCTTTCATTAATTGCTCAAATATGTGATTACACAGATTTTACAGTGCTCAAAATGCAAAAATAATGTCTCCAATGGCTCCAGGACAGTAAAAAACACCAAGTTGCGCTCTTGTTGGGCTCAATTTGGTAAAAAACTGAAGAATTTATGCTCTAGAGAAGTTTTGTTGCTAACTTCTCTACAAAATGCACTCGCCTGCTAACTGTTCTACGAGTTTGCCTTTTTTGGAACAACCAAGCGACAATTTTTCCTGGCGTCGGCGAGATTCGCGTCGAAT
Source organism: Pinus albicaulis (assembly GCA_034641835.2). Taxonomy (NCBI): domain Eukaryota; kingdom Viridiplantae; phylum Streptophyta; class Pinopsida; order Pinales; family Pinaceae; genus Pinus; species Pinus albicaulis. Next base: position 14,920 of record JAXQQM020086351.1, read on the forward strand.
TGGGTGCAATTTGTTGCCTCGTTTAAATGCCCAATGACCTGTTTGGGTGGGAAAATTTGGGCCATGTGACCCATTATCTGGCGTTATCCCCGACATACCACTCCGGTCCATGTACTCTACGCTATGGTAAGGTTATGTGACACCGGGGTTATATTTACTTGCCAAACTATGGTAAGGTTTCGCAGTACTGGGGCTTTGGGTCGGGGTTAAGCCTGTGCCCTCGACTCCCCTCCTACAATCTTGTGGGCGTGGGGTGACTGGGGACTAGGGCTTAACCCTGTGCCCGTCCCCCAGACATGAAACAAAAAAACCTTAAGTACATATTTGTGCCATAGTATGTTAAGTACCACTGGAAACACTACGGTAGAGCGCTGCATTGAATTTCCATCGGTCTCATGTTCGATACCCACAGAGGCCAGTTCGGGCCATAAACAAATTTTTCTTGACCGTTGGGAGGCCACATGGCTGCCCACCATTGGCCCATGTGGCTCCCATTCATAGAGCCACATAAACCAATCAACCATTAATCAAAACTCAACCAATTCGAACCAATCAATTGGCCCAAGAAACACAGTCAACCTACCCAGTCACCCTACCTAGTCAACGTACGGATTTTCGAGCCAGTGTACCTGCATCCAACCTGCAAATCTTTTATTTGTTTAGGAAAACGATCATAATGAGATATCGGGAGCATACATTATCAACTTTGAGCGATTCAAGTTGCGTTAGATTCGAGCACCAATTTCGAGCACTTTTGAACACTTTGAATTTTGAGCACTTTACTGATCCATTGGATTAAATAAAGATGAGGTCTTAGATAGGTTCATGGAGTTTAAGGCCTTTGTAGAGAATCATACTGGGAAGAAAATCAAGATAGTGTGAAGTGACAATGGTGGATAATATATCTCTAGTCTCTTCAAGGAGTTTTGTGTAAAGGAAGTTATTAGGAGAGATTTGATAGCACCTCATATCCCTCAACGGAATGGGGTGGTTGAGAGGAAGAATAATAGTATTGTTGGAGAAGCTAGAGCTACGTTGCATGATCAAGATCTGCATAAGTTATTGTGGGTAGAAGCATGCAATAGTGCAATATTTCTGTAGAACAAGAGTCTACACAAGTTGCTTGGACAAGCTACACTAGAGGAGGTATTCACATGCAAGAAGCCTGAAGTTTCACACTTTTAGAACCTTGGCACAAAGGTCTATTGTCATGTGTCCAAAGATAATAGGAATAAGTTGGATGCCACAGAAAATAAGGGTATCTTTGTGAGGTATAGTGAGACATCTCAGGCATATAGGGTGTATCTTCTAGGATTCAAGACAACAATTCTCAGGTGAGATGTGAGATTCTAGGAGGAACAGGCTCTGAGAGTTTCTGTAGAGCGTGATCAGATTCCAGTACCTAATGAGGAGCTACTCACTCCCAAACAGGAGTCACAACCAACACCTCAGTGTTAGCCATGACCACAATCTAGTGGCAAGAGGGTAGCGCAACAGGATGTGCAACATGACTAGAAGTAGAAACCAATTAGAACCACCCACCATAGGGAAGAAGAAGGACAAGTGGGTTGATAGGTTGATTCAGGAAGCTTGGGAGTAGGCCGATACTCCTAGCACCATATTTAGGTAGAGTAGACAACCACAAAGTTACATAGGTTATATGGAATTAATTACAAAGTAGGTGGACATTGAGCCTTCTTCTTATGAGAAGGAAACTTCTCAACAATTTTGGCAGGATTCTATGGTGGAGGAATATTCCTCTGTCATGAAGAATGATCTCTGGGAGATTGTTTCATTTTTGGCGAGAAGTCGGGTCTCGCGGACAAGACCCAAGTTCAAGAGTTGTGGCCAACAAAGGGGTCCGATGTAGTCTAGGAACACGCCGGCATTTTCACCCTGCTCTGGGGAGCAGTGCGTCTCACCCGAGGCGTGCCGCAACCACATGCAGAAGGGGATGAGATCAGTGGCAAGGAACAAACCCGCAACTAATGAAGGACAGTGCATCCATTACATATACAGAGTTATATACGCAAGATCACTTAATAAGCATTCAGACATTTGCAAATAAAATTTTAAACCAGCATAAACACATTACAAGCACATGAACATCTTATTGAGACAGCAACCTTCCATTGTATTAATCTCTTGGCCAAACACATGGTTACATGGCATCCTCACTGATAGCTCACAAATCTGATACAGATGAATTTCGGAACAGAAAGGTAGAATAGAGAAGATAAGAAACCATATGAAGAACATGCATGATTCCTCCGCAGACGCCCTGCGCGTCTTTCCCTGTCTCAAACCTCGCAACCTCTTCAGCATCTATTCCACCCTCCCTAATTTTCAGTCGGGTGACTGTTATTTATTCACCCGCTCTCCCGACTATCAGTTCCTCTGTGGCTTTACTTCGGCTTCTCCTGGCTTCTCTCCTGTTATCTGCGTGTTCCACTTCCTGTCTTCTGCTGTGTTTCCTTCATCTGCACTTGTCCCTGTTCTATCTCCAACTATCGAGTGCTTCCGCGCCACCTTGGTAGCTCCGCGACTCCTGGTAGTTGCGGCGCGGTCGCGGTTGCCATGTGTATTCATACCGCAACTCAAAAAGGGTCAAAATTCAAAATGTCTTAGCCAAGATTTCAAAATTAAACAAAAACAAGGGCCCCAACAGGCCCCGACCACAATTCCTTGACTCGTCCCCGAGTCAATCACAAATAACCGTCTCTACTTCCATTGCCCCGTTGGCTCCCGTGCTCTGTTCTGCTGTGCACTCTCCCTGCGCCCTTTCCTGTTGTGCTCCACCGTGCGGTTGTTCAAACAAGGGCCCCAACTCCGGGACCCTGCGGAGCGCTCCATCTCTAAGCCCGGTGAAGTCTGCCACCCCTTGCTGCCATTCTTGCATAAGCAAGTCGGCTTCTTCAGAGATCCGGGTGGCGGCGGCCTCGTCTATATTCATCGGGGCAGCCCCGAACAGCGTGGCAAGCTGGGCTCCAGCCTTGGCATCCAGCTGTTGCATGGAGTCAGCATTGGCGCGAATGGGCTGACGAATCTCCCGAATGACCTGTTTGGCCGCTGCCGTGTCGGCCTCAGTCTGTTGCATTTGAATTTCAAGCTCGTCCGCCCGGGCGTAGAGCTGATCTAACTGTGCCGGGTCCACGGTTGCCTGAATGTCACGGGAAATTTGTTGCAGCTGGGCAGCGATAGGCTGCGTCTTGACAGTTAGAGCGAGTGAGCACTCCTGCAGACTTCGCAGAAGGGCAGAAGCCGCGGCCGCAGTGGAATGGAGGGTTGCCTGCATACTAACTGCCTGAGTCTGCTTGATAGTCACCTGTTCTGAATGGACACTCGGTGGATCTGGAAGGGTAGGCTGTGCGGCTAACGCCGCTTGGAGTTCCTGGTTCTCCCTGCAAACAACATTGAAAACAGTCCTGAGGTGGTGAGCCTAGAGTGCGATATTGTCCTCCGCTATAGTGGCAGGAAGTGGGGCATAATGAGCCCTTGTAGTGGGCCATAAGTTGGAGAATGCCTGAGCAGCAATGTTGACCTGCTCCTGTAGGTAGGTCTTCTCCCTAGTCAGCTGATTGCGTTGTTCAGTAAGCGCCGTGATCTGATTATGCTGCTTGGTACACCACTGCTCTAACTCTGTGTGAATCTGTTCGGCCTTTAGGGCCGCCCGCTGAATGAGTAGGTACAGCTGTGCTGTACTCCATGGTTCTGCATTGGTCGTGCTGGGTGTGCCCTGCTCCGGCACCCGCTCCTGCGAAGGTTGGCCACTGGCCACTGATCGGTCTGAGGTCTCAGGAGGATGGACCGGCGTCTGCTGCTGCACTGAAGTGGCCATATCGGACTCCGGCCGGTCTTCCTGTGTGGTCTGCTCTGGGGGAGGGGCAGCCGAATCAGCCCCACCATTTGTTAGCCTGGTAGATATAGTAGAGGGAGGATCCTGGGCCGTGGCCACGGGGTCAACCGGCGGTACCACGGCTGCAGTACTGGAGGTGACTTCCACCCCGTGGTCACCTCCGAAAAGTTCCCGGATGAGAGAATCTGACACAGTGGCTGATGAATTGGATGGATTGGAGGAGGTGGCAGGTGGTCGGCCGGTGGAGGGAGCGGTGGACGGAGTGAAAGAAGTGTGAGGGAGGCGAAGGTTGAGGAACTCTAACGGATCGATCAGAGGTTCCTCCGGAATCAAAGTCGCTCTGGGTGGAGTGGCTGTTGGATCATCGTCAGTAAGATCCACCACTAGATTTGTGACAGCAATGCGGGCCCTCTTGGATGGAGGGGGGTCTGATGAATCAAGTTCGGGGCCCGGTTCGCCCATCGGTGTGATGATAGGGGTGGCAGAGGTGAACAGGTTAGTGGGGATGGGAGAAATGAGGGGGGCGGTATTGGAGGGAGCACGAGACCGACCGATATGAAATTCAGCAAAGGAGGGAAATATAGGGGCACCACTTGAAGCAACTTGGGTTTCCACGTTAAGTCGTCGTACCTGGTCATTGAGGTGCTGGACGATGGGGACCAGCGATTCGGGCAGGTCCGGTGCGGTCTCAGCTGCATCCTGTGGAGGTTCCGCCGCAACTTGTGAGGACCCCGCTGCGCCGGTCGTGGCAGGCCGCTGTGCCGGCAGCATCCGCTCAAAGTTATAGCGGGTGATCCCGTCGCGGACGTGCTTGACGACCCCCGGCCACGCAGAGACCTCCCGGTGAAAGGTGTCGTCATTCAACTGGAATCGGAGGGGCGCCATGTGAAAGGTGGTGTCCGACACACAAGTTGGCCGGAGGAAGGTGTGCCTGTGGCTGACCCCAAACCACACCTGCTCACTGTACTCATCCAACAGGTGCCTGGGCACCCGCTGCTGGTTGGTCACCACATCTGTCATCATCCCATACCACGCCCGGAACGCTTCCGCGTTCACCTGTTTGGTGCTGGGGTCTGTGGACACCTGCCAGGGGGTGTATTTCATCGCAAGAGGCTGGCTCGCGGTCGTCTCCGCTGGCATCCGGACAGGAGGAAGGTGCCATTTCCACATGGCGAAGGCTAAGATCAAGTACCCGTAAATGAAACTGGTGGTACGCTTGTAGTTCTCTTCGCAGGCCGCGAAGAGTTCTTTTAGCACAAACGAGCACCAATTCAACTTGGCGCCCTGGATGCAGTGCTCTGCAATGGAGATTGTGTCCAGAGTGCACTCTCCCTTCGTGTAGTGCCGCATCATCTTGCTAGCGATAAGGTAGCAAGCAAACCGAAGTTCTGGCTTATTGATCAAATCAATTTTGGCACCTTTGCCCCCTAGGCGAGTGCCATACTTGGTGTACAGGTCTGATTCACCCGACTTTCGGGCGCGCTTGGAGGATGCCTGGCCAGCAGCGGAGACATCCGCGCCATTCTGAGATAGCCCTGTAAGCCGATGAATGTGTTCGGCATGAATTGGAATTTCCTCATTGAGCCACAGGGACCCGTTCTGTATCCGACTGAGGAGGAACCGGGTGCATTGCAAGGCCGGTCCCGTGGTGCCAAAAACTGGAAGAGTCCTCAAATTCATCAAGGACGACTGCTGTAAGCCCCTGAATTCTGATCGCATCCGGCTGTTGGAGCTGCTGCCTGGCGTGTAATGGTGCTCCATGTAGGTCTGCCAATGGAGGTGGGGGAATTCAGCTGGGTCGGACAGGTTGGCGTCCATACATGCTGCATTGTCATACTTGCCCACTAGCGACTCTACGCAGTGAATTCGGCTGTCCAACACTGGTTCGGGGACGGAGAGGAGAGCTCTCGGCATCTTGGTGCAGCGCTGGTAGACTTGGAGGATTCTTCTGGAGTTTCCTTCTGAGTGCGGTGCGCTTAAAGGCTGTAATTGCTCTGGAGTCGCTGCAACTTCCAAATTGAACTGGTTCGTCATTCTCGTGCTGTTGATCTTCATGCAAATTATGTCATCCACTAGCACGAGCGGAGTTGATGAGACTCCATAACGGCAATTAATTCTTGCTATCCTTCGAGGCTGCGATAATCGTGCGATCAATCACGTGCCTGTATGTAATCTGAAAGTTGCTGACGACGTCATGGGAATATGGGCGGACATGATGGGTGAGGGAACTGCGGGTGATGGCAAATTATTACGGTACAATTACTGTCTACTTATGGTAATTTATGAAGCAAATCTGAGCGATCCTACAGACTGACAAAAGGACTGACGGAAATGACCTGGACTGACACTGGCACGGGGATGGATCCTTCGTGAACGACACGCTGGACTGGCACGGCGACATGCTGGACTGACGCTACGACACGCTGGACTGGTCCGCCTCGACCACAGTCGGTTGCGGTGAGGTACCCGCAACTGACCAATTATTTGACAGATTGCCTATGAACGGAAAAGACTCCCTACGCTCATCCTGGTTGCGGGAGAGTTATTCGACTAAGCTACTCTACGGGTTCTCTCGGTTGCGAGAGTTATTGATGAAAAGTGAAAGGTACCTACTCCTGGTAGGGTTTCAGGCATGCGCCATTCACCCACCCAGGAAGGACTGTACCGTCCAGCTGTGCCAGCTGAACGGCTCCTGAGTCGCGGATCTCGATGACAAAATAGGGTCCCAACCAGTGCATCTGGAGCTTGCCTGGAAACTTCTGGAACCGGCTGTCATATAAGAGAACTTTGCCGCCAACTTGGAAGGCTTTGGTTTTGATGTGGCGGTCATGCCACGCTTTCTGTTTGGCCTTCTGAACCTTCTGGTCGAATTCCGCGAGGAATCGGGCCTCATCCAGCTCCTGTAGCTCCTGGAGGCATTCCCGAAGTGACTCCTCTTCTGAGAATTGGAGGGACGTTGCGATCAAAAGACTGGGTACAGTGAATTCGGCGGGAATCACAGCTTCCCGGCCATACACCAACTGGAATGGTGTCTGGTTGGTCAAACGTTTCACTGTGGTCCAGTAGGCCCATAATGCCGCTGGGAGGCGCTCGTCCCAATCGTCGTGCTGAGCATTGCAAATTTTAGTCAAGCCCTTCTCAAGAATCTTGTTGAAAGCCTCCACAGTACCATTGGCCTGTGGGTGGTATGGGCTGCTTTTATGATGCTGGATCATAAATGTGTCCAGCAGTGACTTGACCGTGGCATTAATGAAATGCGTACCCTGATCGCTGGTCAAGCTCCGTGGGCAGCCAAAGCGGCTGATGATGTGTTCAAAAATGAACTGGGCAGCGGTTTTTGCCGAGCAGTCGCGTACCGCTGCTGCCTCAGCCCACCGTGTGAGGTAGTCCGTGGCGGTAATGATGTACCGGGCCTTGGAATGTCGAGCGACTGGTGCGATGGGACCTACGAAATCAACATCCCACTTTTCAAACGGCCGCAACACATGCACTGGGTGTAGCGGGAGCTCGTCCCGGTGCGAAGGCCTTCCCGTCCGCTGGCAAACATTGCAACGCTTCACATAGGCCTTACAGTCAGCGTGTACCGTCGGCCACCACAGGCTAGCTTGGAGCACCTTCCTTGCGGTGGGTTTCGCACCCACATGCCCTCCCGCAACACCACTGTGACACTCCCACATCACTGCTTCCCGTTCATGGTCGAGAACACACCTGCGCAACACCTCATCAAGGCCCAGTTTGTACAGCTGCCCCGCAATCAATTGGTAGTCGGCCGCCCGGACAACCAGGTGGCGTCTCTGAAGCGGGGTGTAATCCTGAGGGCACTGTCCCGTGGTCAGATAAGTGGCAATGTCAGCCAGGTAATCTGGTACTGCTTCAACTCGGAAGAGGTCAGCATCCGGTAGCTGATCGTCCAACGAGCCTTCATTCTCTCCCATCTCCAACCTAGATAAATGATCGGGACCAACATTCAACCTGCCAGGCTTGACAATCACCTCAAACGTAAATTCCTGGAAAATTAGTAGCCAACGACAGATTCTTCCTTCCAACACAGGCTTATTCACCAGATATTTCAATGCAGAATGGTCCGTGAAGAATGTAAATTTGCCGCCCAGAAGATAGTGGCGGAACTTCTGGAGGGAGTACACCATCGCCAACGCCTCCCGCTCGGTCGTGGTGTAATTCTTCTCCGCATTCGATAACCGACGGCTCGCGAAGTACACGGGGTGGTCAACTATCGTCTCCCCGGGTTGCGCCAATACAGCTCCAAGTGCAATTCCGGACGCATCAATATGCACATGGAACTGCTTATCCCAGTCGGGATGAACAAGTATGGGTGTCGTCGCCAACTTCTCCTTCAATGTGTCAAGTGCCTTCCTGCACTCCGCCGTCCACTCAAACGCTTCTGACTTCCGCAACAGTTTCTCCAGAGGGGCCGTAATCCTTGCGTAGTTGCGAATAAACCGCCTGTAATATCCTGTGTGCCCGAGCAGTGCCCGCAACTGCTTCACGGTCTCGGGGGCCTCCATGTGGACGATGACCGCGACCTTGGCAGGATCAACGCAGACCCCTTGCTTACACACCACGTGGCCCAAGAGTGTGCCGAATGGAACTGCAAAAATACATTTCTTCAAGTTCAAGGAAATCTGCAGCTGGCGACACCGGTCAAACATAACACGCAACAGAGAGGCGTGTTTCTTCAACAGACTGTAGACAGTCCAGTCATCCATGTAGACCTCCAGGAACTTGTGAATGTACTCCCGGAAAGCAGCAATGACAATCCGAGAAAACACAGCCGGTGCGTTCTTCAGACCAAACGGCATAACGTGGTATGCGAATGATCCCCACTCAGTGGTGAATGTCGTCTTTGCTTTGTCTTCCTCGGCGATGCGCACCTGATGGTAGCCCGAGAACCCATCAGTGAAGGAATAAGCTTCGTTCCCCGCGACATGATCTAGAACTTCATCGCTGAAAGGAGTGGGAAACGGATCGTGGATGCAAGCATTATTCAGGCTCCGGTACTCGACACAGACCCAGATCTCCGCTTTGTCCTTCTTGTTCTGGATGACAATGGGACTCACCCATTCTGCTTCTTCTACCGGGAAAATAAGACCTGCAGCCAGCATCTTATCGATCTCCATCTTGACCTTCTCTTTGATACGTGGGTTCAACCGGTAGGGTCAGTGCTTCACCGGCCTTGCCCCCGGTTTCAGCGCGATGCGCATTTCGCCCAGATCCCCCTTGATCCCCTTCAGGTCCGCAACTGAGGAAGGAAACAAATCTTCGTATTCCTGGAGGAGGCTGAAAATTTCTTTTGTTGTCTCCTCGTCCTAGTAGTCTCCCACCGTTGCGAGATTAGGTTTCTCGTCCGTTCCAATGTTCAGTTTTTTTGTCTTTAGCGGCTGTAAATGGACTCCTTCAGTCGTCGGCTCTTCACTGATGCTCTGCTTGCCTTCCTTTTCGTCAAAATAGATATGCCTAAGGTCCTCCAAACTATCGTCCTCCGGATCGCCATCAATCCGGTGACAAACCAACTCGTGCCTGACCTCAGGTCATGACACAGCCGGGCCCTCGTCGGGCTTGGGCTGGCGGAAAAACAAGACCCCCTTGATTACCTGTAGGGCCTGAGACTCCTGCGTCGTCTCCCCTTCGAACGAGAAGCACCAAACGAACTTGTCCGCAACTGCCTGCCAAGAGCGGGTTTCCCGTTTCCTTTCTTCCTCTAGGTACCAGGCCTGGGGAATGGTGCCTAGGGAGTGGATAAACCTGTGGACCCACAGCTCCTCAGGGTACCGTGTGCTCCGCCATTGTTCTTCGCAGGCCCGCAAATGGTGTCGCGGGTCTGAAGTTCCATGATACTTAAGCGTACTCGAGGGTCCTTCATCCTCTTTAAAGCGTGCCCGCAGAGCATCCGCCACGCACTCCCATCGCAACAGAGTGTTGCGGTGATTTTTCCACCACCGTGCCGACGTTGACTGCAAGGCCACATCCAAAAGTGGCATCCGGCTTTCAGCTGGGACCCGGTCTTCCACCTTGGCAATAAAAGTATTGACTGCTTGCATGTTCGACAATGTGGGATATCCGCGGATCTCAGTCCCTACCCACCGGACTTGGGCAATGGAGGCACATCTCCGCGTGGTGGTCTCATACCCCCCTTGCTGCCAGTCTTCCCAAGCGAGTTCGGATCCGAGCTCCGAGCTCTGCACACTCCGCCAACTGACAGAGCCAGTCGCGGTCGGGTTAATATAATCGTCCCGCTTTCCTGCAGTCATCTGATAGAGATGGTCCATCATCTGAGCATCCTCCCGATTGTCCACCGTCTCTGTATATCGCGGGCCCTGATACGGGTCGAGACGCTGGGTGACCCGTACCTCCCCATCCTCAAAGATCATCAACTCCTTCTTAAGGTCGATGATGGCGTAATTCTCAAAAGCCCAATCAATGCCGAGTAAGGCTGGATAGGGATCCTTGTCACCCATGATATCAATAACCTCAAAATCGGTGTATGTCTTCACCCCCGCAACGTCGACCTCGACTCCCTCGAGCCGGCCGATTGGCAAAATGCAGTACTGGTTCGCCATCCTGAGTTGGATTGGTGAGTAGGCTAGCCGTGGCCTTCCAAGAGCCTCCCATGTCTTTCGTGGCAGTATGTTGACGTCGGACCCCAAGTCCAACATGGTGTCGCTGATTTGGAACCCTGCGACCTGCGTGTTAAGCCGGAATTCTTTGCCTGTTCGTTGCTTGTTCCGCTTGACACGTTGCACGTATTGAGGGCCGGCGTCCGCTGGATATCCAAGTTCTGTGCGCCCCTGCAGTGCTCCGTCCAAAGCATGCTTGAGCTGCTGCCGCAGCACAGCGTTATCAACAATCCTGAGGAATAGCCGGAGCCAATCCTCGACCACAGTACCTGCGACGTTCTGCGCACCAGATTCCGGCAGCATGGGCTCCTCCAAACCTCCATCGTTCCGCAACTGGTCGAATGCCTCAACTGCCTCCTGGAAATACTTGTTCTGGACTTCAGGCCTGATCAACTTCTTCGGGGATGCCGGCCGAACCACTCGAGCTGGCTCCTTCCCGTGGGCATCCTCTCCAGTCTTCTTTCCGCCCCTCGTTATTATTGCGACATTCTGCATGTCGGGGGTTGCGGCCCCTCGCGGCTCTGAGTTTATCAGATTTTCTCCCCTCTGCCTAGCCCGTTCTTCCCACTTCTTGATGAGCTCCGGACAGTCTTCTGTAGCATGGGCGTTGACCCGGCACTGGGAACACCAGGGTCGTCGCGGAAGGGGACACTCTCGAGCCACATGACCCTCCTGGTCACAGTTGTAACATTTTACCGGACTACGTCCGCCTGTGCGGCCTCCCCACATGCCTCCGCCACCTCTTCCCCTTGGAGCCTCGTTCACCAGGTACGAGGGACGATCCAGTCGATCCGCAAGTGCGTCAAGCGCCCTGCACTGCTCAGTGTTGTGAGTCATTGACACACAAAATTCGCAGTATACATTATTCGGGACCGTGGAATACTTCTGTAGTATCGGGCACATCTGAGGAGGATGCCCCAACGTCCGGAAAATCTCACAGTACTCTGTGGTGGAGGACCCCGGTTGCAGTGGGAACCCCGCATAAGTCTGTTGCGGCTGGTAGACTCCCTGCGGGTTCATCACCGCGCCACCCCCTGGTGGTGGACCCCCCTGGATTGCTGCGACCGTGGGTCCTGCCCCTGCCCCGCGCAACCGAGGACACTCAGTTGCAACGTGGCCTTCAACCAGGCAATGAGTACACCAAACATTCGGTCGCGCTGGTCTCACCGGCTAAAGTTACTTGAGCTTTTCAGTCAAGCTGGCGATCTGGTGTTGCAACCCTATCAAAGAAGGATCTTGCGAGGCCCCCCCCCCGATATTCCTGGGGGTAGCCCGCCATGGCTTCAATCTTCATGGCCTGCTCCAAACCGTCCTGCAGATTATCAATCTTCTGCTGAGTGAGAGGGGTTCATGTCAAGGGGAGCAGAGCCTTGATGAACCAGTCCCTCTGGGGGTTTGGATCGATCGGGTAGCTAAGTTTCTCGATCGCATCCTTGAATCGCCGCATCAACTCCCATGCGGTCTCACCTTCCTTCTGCTTAATTTCCCACAGCTCTGACAGGCCCTGCTGGTCTGTCTGGGGGAGCTTGAATTCGTGGAAAAAATCCCGCTTCACGTCCACAATTACGGGGTTAGGATGAGCCTTAGACCACTTGATAAACCATCGTAGAGCCCTCTCTTTGAGCATGGTTTGGAATTCTATTAACTTCCCAGCGTCTGGCGTCTGGCGAGCCCTCCAGATGGCTTCGCACAGGTACCAGTGCTGCTCTACATCATCATTGCCCCGGCCAGAAAACTCTGGATACCGGGTGAAAGATCCAGCCATGTGTACTTGCGGAGAATTGACCAGGATAAAGCCTCCTGGTCCTAGTTGCACAACGGTTCCACTAGGAAAAATACCACTACTAGTAACGCTGTTGTTACCAGACGTTACTGACACTGATGCTCTACTGTATGACTGACTCAATGCTTGTAACTGAATAAAAATATTGCTTAAAGGTTGATATAGTACCAAGGGAAGGTTGGGATCCTGGCCATGCAGAAGGTGAGAAGTAGGGCTGCCTGGAGGGGTGGGTGTCGTCTGATCTTGAAACATCCGCTGCATCACGTCGTGCCATTCATCATCGGAACTTTCTTCGGGCTGCATCTTTCCATTATCTTCACTAGTCACGATCTCTCTTTCTCGCGTCGTTGGGATCCCATGCACCCACTGCACTTCCACTGCTGTCCCGTCTTCTTTCCGGGTATCCAAAACCATAACTCCCTTTCTCTGAGGCGCCTCCTTCTGATTTTTCCTCTCAACATCTCTTCTCTTCAAATCTCTCATTACCCTTCTTCACCACCTATCGGCGATCTGTGCCCGCCGATGTGCACGTAGCTCCCGCAACTTGCATGCGGCCTCAGCATCCATTCCCCACTCCCCACTCTCACAGTCTACACAGCATTGGTCCCCTCAACCCTTCCCCTAGTATGGGTGGTTTACGCTTCCATACCCATTTTGTGGAATTCAATCAACCCTCTGTCCACCATCAGGGCTTTGATCCACAGCAGAATCTCCTTCAACAGCTTCCCTCTCAATCCTGAGTGGAAAACAGCCTCGGCCTTCGAGAAGGATTGGTAGCACTCAGCAGCAAACTCCACAGCATATCCTTCCAACATGGTCCTTACCCAAAACTCCACTACACGAGTTAGTTCAGTATCTACCCGATGCAGTGCCACCAGGTCTTCGTGCGTCCACCTGCGGTTTATCTTCCGCAAACCTTCTTGGGGCAGCGTCGCTCGTAACCTCCGCAACCAATTGTAAAGGTCCGTAGGGAACCTTCCCCAGAAAATTTTGTACGTATCGCTGGCTGAGTCAGAGAAGAGAACAAGATCCTTGATCGCCGCCTCCTTTTTCATGGTCAGCTCTGCTTGCTGAGCAATGAACTGGTCAAGATGATCATCCCACCATCGTCGTATCGCTCCTTCAAAGATCCTCGATACCATGATCTAGATCCCCTCAGAACATGCAGGTCCCGGCAACGGAACCATTTGTTGGCGAGAAGTCAGGTCTCGCGGACAAGACCCAGGTTCAAGAGTTGTGGCCAACAAAGGGGTCTGGTGTAGTCTAGGAACACGCCGGCATTTTCACCCTGCTCTGGGGAGCAGTGCGTCTCACCCGAGGCGTGCCGCAACCACATGCAGAAGGGGATGAGATCAATGGAAACGAAAAAACCCGCAACCCATGAAGGACAGTGCATCGATTACATATCCAGAGTTATATACGCGAGATCACTTAATAAGCATTCAGACATTTGCAAATAAAATTTTAAACCAGCATAAACACATTACAAGCACATGAACATCTTATTG
>JAXQQM020087133.1:0-306721 GCA_034641835.2 Pinus albicaulis
GAGTTTTTTGTAACATGCAATGGGAATGTCATATGTATCAGAGTAGATGGACTCTAAACACATGTTTTGTGACACATATTATGGATATGAAGCTTGTTTAATGATTATGAATGTTATAGTCTTGTATAAAATGCGTGTGATAAATGCAAATCTAGAACATGGTTTGCAATGCTATCTACATAGTGATTTTTTTCTCGAGGTACATGGTTGAAAGTTATGGTTTCAAATTCACGTATCAAGAGTTTCACTCGTAAATATCGTCTAAACAGCACAGGATTATGCACATGATAGACACGATTTAGTTGCATCATAAGAAGTATGGAATCTATACGAACATGCAGATGAAGGATGCGATGAGAGAGGGCATCGGCTAAAATACCCTGCACTGCATCGTATTCGGCCTGATTGTTGGTGGCAGGACCAATGCAGACCCCGTTTGAGAGAACAAGGGCATGCAAGGGGGTAAAGATGGCCCAACCTGCCGAGGCAAGATTTCAGGAATAACGACTTGCACCGTCAGCGTAACCAATATAGGGTGTGGACAGGAGTCCTGTGGAATGGTGGTATAAGACAAAAAATGGGAGAAGGAGGAACAATGACGACAGCGTGAGTGTATAGGAGAGATCGAGTGGCAACTGCGGGAGGGAGTGCGATGGGAAGGATGGCTATGACTCATATATGAACGAAATGGTGGTATATGAGGGTTATAGGAGGAATGAATGGGACTCGGGCTGCGAAGGTCATCGTGGATAGGGGTGGGGTGATCCTGGTTATGGGCGGGAAGGAGGAGGTCATGGGTGGAGAGGGCTTCCGAGAGGGCATCCTAATGGGAACAGAGGGTATGACGAGAGGAAGGAAAGTCACATGACGCGGAAAAGCTACCTAAATCATCAGTATGGGAAGAAAGGCTAACATACGAGTCGTCACGGGGGATGACAGAGGAACAGATAAATAAATGGTCAAAGGATGTTAAGTCCAGGGTGGTTGCTAAAGCGGGGTCGAGCAAACAATCAGGGGATGAATCTGAGGGAATGTACTCCGAGGGTCGCATAGAGGATGATAGGTAAAGAATGGTCGTAGTAGACTCTGTCATCTGGACAACAGGGGGGGGAATGTCGATGGGAGCTGGGGGATCCTCAAGCTGGCCCGAAGCATACTGCGCGAGTATGGGTGAGGCGGATTGATTTTGTTCAACCTCATACTCTCATACTACTTCTAAAGAGGCGCGGTAATGCATCAGGTGAGGACAATGGTGGGAGTAATGGCCATGGACACCGCACAAAGCACATGGTTTGCTAGTGCGAATAGTTTTTGGGTTCTTGGTTACCGACGAGGACGGAAGAGAAGGGTCGGAGACCGTAGACTTAGGGAACGCGACTTTAACCATGGGTTGAATGCGGGGCAACTTAGGACAAGTATGGGTGGCATGACTGACGACATCACACAAGGCACAAGGCTTTGCGGGTGGAGGAGGAGCAGGGTCAGTCGGGGTGGCCTTGTCTTTGGATGCCCCCTTGCGAGCTTTGCCTTTCTTCCTGGAGCTGTCACCATAGGGGTAGGGTCCTGGGGGGGTGCAGGGGGCATGGTAGCAATAGAGGAAGCGAGGGGGACCGGTTGAACCAGGGTCAAAGAAAGATAGGGTTTGGGGTGACCAGGAGGGGTAGCGGCTCGAGGGTTAAGGTACCAGACGGGTATACCCAGGGTCAGGTTAGGGAGAGAGAGGTTGGCCATGACGGGGACCGAATAGACTTCAGGAGGGGGAGCCAGGAACAGTATCTTACCAGCAGGATAATGACCAGGAGGGATGGCTCCGAGATGGTTAAGGCCTGGGGGAACCGATCCAGGGGGATAAAGGGTTTTAGGGATACTAGCTGTAGGAGAAGGGCCAGAAGGAGGAGGTCCGGCTGGCGGAGATGAAGGGCTAGGAGTAGGTTGTGGTGGGCGAGGTTGAGTCTGAGGTTGCTGACTAGCCGAAGCGGGTCACTTAAGGGCAGCCTGAGACGATTGCATCATGCAAACATTCGACAAGCTGGGATCAGAGATAGGAGGAGGGGGTAGACCAGGAAAATTTCCAAGAAGGGAGGAATATTTATAGACGCTGGGAGAGACACTGGTCAAGGAATCGACGGTTTGCTTGTTGGCTACAGAAGAGATGGTCGTCTCAGGGGAGGTTTGAGACTTTGGCTCATGATAAGTCAACTGGTCGATGGTGACTATCTTTCCATTGTGAGGAAAATACATCTTGCGAAAAACCGTAGATGGGACAACAGACATGGCATAGGTGTAGCTTCGCCCCAATAAAATGTTGTAGTCTAGAGGGGCGTCAATGACTTCGACGTCAACGCAAACAGTCTTACCGGCAAGGGTGATAGGAAAATTACGAAAAAGGCCAATGGGCTGGGAGGCGTGGCCGTCCCACGCTCGAAGGGTGATCGTGGAAGGAGCCAAGTCAGGAGATCCGAGTTGCTTCCAAACTGAAGCGAACATCACACAGGTGGATGCCCCCTCATCAATTATACACCAAGAAACATTGGCATTCCAGATTTTGACTGGGATTTGGAAGGCGACGGAAGCAAGAAGAGGAGGATGTTTTGATTGATGGGCGTTGAAAATAATCATTTGGTCATCAGCAGGATCTACAGCGCCCACGGCAGATACCAGAGCCTTCTTTTGGGAAGGGCACGACTGGAGAAGTTCCAATGTGGAAATGGCAGCAAGAGATTGCGCCAAATCATCTACTATGCTATAAGAATGAGAAACTCGACCAGAAGCAGCATTTCGATGTAATGGTCCCTTAGGAATCTTGGTATGAACCTCAACTTTGGGTTGAGGGATATGTAAGGGGCCATTGGATGTCGAAAGAGGCTCTGTAGAACTGGAAGAAGGGGACTCAGGGGCGGACTGAGCGGGAGGCTTGGGGTACTGGAGAGACCGAGTTTAAAGGTGAAGGTCGACGGTTGGGGATGAATCAGAGTTCATCATGAGGATCTGGTAATCGGAGGAACCAGAAGGGGAAGGTTGAGTGGCGACCTTTCCGTCAGGCGGTTGGGCAGCCACGAATCCTTGGTGAGGGAAAAGATCATTAAACATAGCTGGTTGAGTAGTGGCCACATTAGGGGTAGCATGAGGGGAGGCATGTTGTCCTCGCAATGTGGCTTGAGACTCCCACATCTGCTGCATCTGTGGTAAGAGGGGACAATCGTGGGTGTAATGACCATAAACACCGCAACACAAACAAGGCTTATTTGTGCGAAGAGGCCTCTCCGGCTTGGGCTGAGTGCCCTGTTGCTGGTTAGCAGTGTTAGGGTTAATACCTTGAGGATTAGGTCCACGAGTACCAGGGGTAGATTGGTTTGGATTGCCTCTCCACCTTCTTTGAGAAGAAGGAGGATTAGTCACGCCCTGCTGTGCAAATACTTGCCCTGGAGGGGGCTGTAGGTGTTGTTGCGGGGTTGGAGGAGGCAAGGGAGGTGGAAGCACATATGCTGGAGGAGCTGGCACACCAGGATGCGGATAAGGGTAATGGTTAGGTTGGGCAACATTGAGGTAAGAAGGAGGTTGGGAAAAAGGATGAGGCGTGTCGTATCCTGGATACATGCTACCTGGAGGGGGAAAAGTGCTAGAGGTGTTGGCCCCTCCTTGAGGGAGACCATAGTCCATAGGAGGTTGAGCGTATGGATGAGAAAGGGCTCCAATGATATCGTCGGCGAAATGAGATGCCCCTGGGGCGTTAGCGCCTCCAGGCATGGGGAGGTCAAGAAGGACGGTATAAACATAACCAGACTGAGCATAGATCAGGTCATATTTCAAGGCTATTTGGAGGGCGGCTTCTTCGGTTTGAGGGAAATGGGAGGCGACATATTTGCCGATAGGAGCTAAGAGAGTGCGAAGGAACTAGTCCATATAAACTCGATCTTTGAAGGGAGGGGCTCAACATAAGCTCTGTCTTCTTCGCAATTCCTAGACATGGGTAGAAAGGTGGGTCGAAGAGGTTTGCTTGAAGGAAGTCAAGAGCTCCATACCAGTATCGTATCAGAGAGGGAGCTGGAAATAAGATAAAAAGGCTTGGGCAATGGTCGCAAAGGTGGTATGGGAAGAGGTGGCTTGGTAAACATACCATTTAGAAGCTTCGCCGGTAAGCGTGCGTTGGAACAACCGAAGACGGATGGAATCATCGGTAATGGAGTTGGAGGAACACCACATGTGGAAAGATCGGACATGGTTGGTTGGATCTTCTCCAGCAAGGCCTTCAAACTTAGGGATGTCGGAGGGGAGCTTGGTTGGCATAGCAGGCCAACCAACATCGTGGCGGATAGGGTCATTGATCAATTGATTGAGATCGGGGAGGCCGAGGTTCTCATGTACCAAGAAGGGTGCGGCCGAGGTAGTTCCTGTGGCGTTTCCGCTAGTAGTAGTTCCGGCATTAGGGCCGGGATTACTGCTAGCGTTAGGCCCTGGACCAGACATAGTGAAGGTGACAGGGGGAGAACCAGAAGTAAAAGGAGAACCCAATGAATCAGAAGAGGAGTCGGAATGCAGACTCGGAGGGGGACTGGCTCGACGATGGCGGGACGGAGCAGTTCGACCAACCGGAAACTGAGGGTGAAGGCCAAGAAGTCTCCGGGAGGTGCGCCTTGGGGGCGCAATGATGACAACCCAAACAGGGCACAAGGGGAAGAAGACCAACCACAAGGGAAAGGAGGTGCAAAATCAAGTGATTACAATGTCGAAACAATGGCAAATAGGTGCAGTGTCAATTGATTTTAAAGTCTTTGCCTGGCGGTGTAAACCAGGCTCTTCTTCGCTTAGGGTGAGTGTGTGGTGTGCGTTAATTTTAATTTTTAAACCCTTTTCATTTTGAGAGCAAGAGAAAAAGTGTGCTGCGTAACTGAAAATAATGCTGCAAAGACAGTATATAATGCTGGAATAACAGAAAATTAACAGCTACTATTGCATCGATTTAACCCAAAAAGGTGGGTCTCTCAAAACTAATCTAAAAGAGGGAAAAAATATAGTCAAAACACACTAAAAAGAGGCCAATAGATCTAGGGTCGAAAGGGACAGGGATCTAAAGGGAAAAGCTGCTGAAAAGAGGTGCAGATCACAGCCAAGAGGCAGAGGCAAGGTGGCTGGAAAAAAGGAGGAAATCAGCAAAAAGCAGAAGGGGCAAGGAGGAGGCCCTAAAAGTAGGTCCAAACAAATCTTCACGAGGTGATTTGAAAGGGAGAAGAGCTTATTAGAAGAGGTCTGAAAAGGAGGTATCAGATTTGGAAAAAGGGGGGCTGAAACTCTGAAAAAATAGATCTGAAACAGATAAAAACTCTTCCACCAAAAGTGGAGGGTACTGAAGCCCTAAGGGGCTATGTTCCCACTTAGATGAGAAAAATAGGTCGAAACAGGCTGAGATAGAGGCTGGAGAACCCTGACAGAAGCTTCAGAAAAACCCAGAAAAATTGCAGAAAAATAGCAGAAAAATTGGCAGGTCGTAGGTTCTGACCTGTTTTCTGTGCAGGTCACAGAAAATGGGCTGAAAAGTGCGACCTGGAGGTCCAGGTCGCAGTTTATGGGCTGAAAAGTGTGACCTGAAGCTCTGGGTGTCCCGGCGGCAGATTTCCGGAAAAGTTTCCATCTCAGTTGCGGCTGATGTCTATCACCTGCGCAATAGGGCCAGAAACACGCGGAAGTTAGAAATTTTAATGTTTTAGGGTTTTATAGGTGAAAAAAAACATGAAAATAGGAAAAAAAAAATCTGAAAAGAAACCCTAGGGTCTTAAGTAGCTGGATATGTAGGAATATGAAAAACGACAGCGGTCGTAATTGAAAACCCGTGTGGAGTCGCCAATTGTTAGTATGAATCTTTTGTCGAAGCGTACAAAAAAATAACACTTTAGCTACGCATAACTTATAGCCCTAACATCAAATGTGGCTGCTAACATCTTCAGATCTGCAGTTAATTGATCAAGAAAAGTGCTGCAAAAACCAGATCTATGCATAGAAAGACATTAAACAGTAAAAATCAAGAGTTTTCTCCATACATCCAATAGACAAGACAAGAAAAATGTTTTTTGAAAGAATTTTTGTATTAAGGGCACCTGGGAGGAAAACAAGAAGGTGTATCCAATTCTCCTCAATGGGATGGGTTCTTGGAAGTCCTCATGACTTTGCATCTAGAATCTCTCTCTCTGTTAGGTAAAACCCGCACAAAGACAGAACTAAAAGGGAGTCACACAACAAAATCCGTAGAAATGTGACTATGTATAGATCCAGAAAGTGATCTAATAGGCAAAAAAGGTGAAGAATGGTAGGAGAAACCCTCCTATTTATAACAAAATATTGGGTCATTCTAGATCTTGGTGCATGATTAAAATAACATTAACCAAATCTAGATCCACCTTTTATGGAATATTTTATTATATTTGTTGGAGGGAAAAAGTATTCGGCTTGGGTCAAATCCCTTTTATTTGTGAATAATAAATAAATAAATGATTTATTTATCATTTTAAGGAAGTGGTTGAAAGATAATCAAATAAATAATGATTTATTTAATTATTTATGGGTGATTTAGTCATATTTAACAGGGAATATTATTTAAATAAGATTTAAATAATTATTCCTAGAAAATAATAAGATAAATAAAGATTTATCTAATTAATTTCTTTGTTTTGGGTTAAACATGATGAGGAATAATAATTAAAT
Source organism: Pinus albicaulis (assembly GCA_034641835.2). NCBI lineage: Eukaryota > Viridiplantae > Streptophyta > Pinopsida > Pinales > Pinaceae > Pinus > Pinus albicaulis. Next base: position 6,697 of record JAXQQM020087133.1, read on the forward strand.
TATTGTTTAATTAATTATTCCATGAGGAAAATCAAACAAATATAGATTTGTTTAATATTTCCTTTTGGGGTTTCTTGTTTGGACTATAAACAACCTAATAAATGTGGTTTATTAAGTTATTTGACATAGTGAAAACAATTTTACTTAGGGTAAAATTGGTCTTACATGGTGTACTTGGGTCCATCTAATGATAGTAGGTTAGATGACCAAAAAATGTTGTAACACAATGGAACATTGCTAGTAGAGGCCTCCCATTGACTCTATAAAGTCATTCAAATTGGATCCCAATTTCAAATAATCCCTCATGCAAGATTCTATAGGCTAGGCAAGGAATTTTCATCTTATGAAAACTACCCTCATACCCTTGTCCTTCAAGGTAGAAATAGATACCAAGTTCTGCTTTAGTCTTGGAATGTACATCACATCATGAAGAAGAATAGATTCACTAAATTTGAAATGAAATTTTATGGAAACAAACCCTTCACAAGATTAGTAGTATTGTTTCTAAGGATGATTTTCAAATTTGACTCCATCTCAACCAGGTTAGAGAGAAATTTCCAATATACAAAAAAGTGTTTAGAAGCCCCACTATCTACCAACTCTCATTCAAATTTGGAAGAGAAGAACTAGAAAGAGAAGAAATAAGAACATATTCATATTGGCTGGAAGCTACATGGAAATAAGAATATATTCAGATTGACTACAAGCTACATTATAGTCATATTTGGGGTTCCTTGAACTCTTTTGAGGACGATGGTATTCTGAGGACTATCCCTTATTCTCTTATAATCCCTTTTTCCTACTCATATCTTGGATCATATTCATGAATGGAGATGTCGCCGTCACTTAATCAAGTTTGACATTCCTGATCAGCTTCTAATTGATTGGTTCACTACCTTGTTTGTTAATCAAATCGCTAAAGACATAGCTATGGGCGCATGTGTAACCGAAGAATAGGCCATTACTTGTGCCTAGTACCTTGATCTCATGTACTCCCAGTCTGGAACGTTGTATGATATATTTCTTGATGCTCCTCGACCTGGAACTTCCAAAGCACCAACGACGCCATCCGTCGATAGTATCATCGGTTCCATGTCTGAGATTTCTCAGAAGTCTTCTCCTTCGAACCCAGGGAAGCAAAAATATAATCCTTCTAATGATACTGCTTCTCAGCCTACCCTGAATTCTAGTAAGACCGTGGAATTCAATGATGTTCAGGCCAATCCAACAGATAAAACTTCCAAGGGAAAAAATAAGGGAAAAGGTAAGGCCAAAGCTGATACCCCAAAATAGGATTCTCAAAAATCTCATGCTGATGATGGTTCACAGCGTAAGCCGAAGTATCCTTGCTTGATTTGTGATGAAGAGCACTACACCAAGGACTATCCTTGATGGGATGAAGTGAGTAGATTTATCAAAGGCACCCAAGGAAGTATGGCTATTCTTAAAGAACCTTTTCCATCACAGCAGAACCAGATGGTAGTGAAACCTCAGTCGTCTACCCCATTTGTCTCTCAGGTATTCATGATGAATGGTTATGCATCCATTTCTGTCGCTAACTGGTTGAAAGATTATACTAAATCGCATTAGACAGTGGGGAAAGATATTGTTGATGGTCCTCCTCCTCCCCCTACATCTGGCCCTCTTCAAATTGAAAGGCCCAGTACTGAGCTTGTTGTTCGACCACCTTCCAAAGGTGTACTCCGTAAGTCTTATTATAATCGCAACATCCGTGCTGCTCAACATTACAGTATTTTTGAGGATTTGGCTCAGGAACCATCTATAATGTCTACATTGGAAGTACTTCAGAGTTGTCTATCTCAATGGAATGATTTTTTATTTGCGATCAGCGAGGTTGATCCTGCCAATTCGAGCATTATCGCTTTAAACTTGGAGAATTTCATCCCACGTCTCCCACACCAACTTGTGCTCACTATACAAGTTGGAATTAATGGATAGAATATCCATTGAGCGCTTGTGGATGAGGGTCCGTCTACATGCTTCATGTCATCTGCCTGTTGGAAAGTCGTTGGTTCTCCAGTTTCTAATTCATCACCAAATTCTCTAGAAGCATTTGATGGAAGGGAATCTAAACCTCTTGGTGCTCTCACTAGTTTACTGATTACTCTAGAAGGGAAGACGATCAATGTTGAGGTTGAAGTAGTTGAAGCCAAACTCAATTACAATCTTCTCCGCGGTCACAATTGGAGTCACGCCATGATGTGCATTCCATCCACTCTCTTTCGTGTTTTTAAATTTCCTCAAGAGGGAAAGATCGTTACTGTTGATCACTTGTCATTCTTCAATTCTTCTTCTGAGAACAATGTTCCATATGTGGATCAAATTCCTACTCCCTACGAGAGTGTAGGGTTGTGTCTCTTCAAAGATCTTGCCCTCATTGGTATTTTTCCTCTTACTCCACCCAAACATTTTCAGATCAATATGATCTCTCGGTCTGATGACCTATGGATCATCCCTTTGAATGAACAGATTGATTCCTTTGGAGATTTGATGTCGTTAAGTCTTATTAAGATTGACTATTGTGAACGTATTTTGGCTTTGGAGACTCCGCCTCCTGATCATGCTCCTTTGGGCGTGTCTCTTAACACTTATTCTCAATCCCCTTCATCTATCCCCAGGGTACTTTCGCGTACAAAAAGCTCCCTTTCGGCTTGAAAAATGTCGGGGCTACATTTCAGAGAGTGATGTATTATTATTTCCATGATATTAAACACATCGTTAAACCTTATTTTGATGATCTTCGAGCTCATTAAGATAAACGTAAGGACCCCCTGACCATCTTCGTCATATTTTTCTTTGTTGTCAACGCTATAACATCTGGTTGAATCTGCATAAGTGCGCCTTCTGCATTGATTCTAGTAGACTCTTTGGGTTTATCATTTCAAAAGATGGGATTTACCTCGATCTGCTCAAATTTGAGGCTATTATTAATCTCCCCTCTCCATCCTCATTACATCAGCTGTAGAGTCTGCAGGGGAAGGCTAAATTTTTGAGCCATTTTATACCTAACTATGTTGAAGTGGCTAAAGGATTCACACGATTACTAAAGAAGGGCGTCCCGTTACTTTGGGATGAGATCACCCAGAAGTATTTCGATGCACTAAACAAGTTTCTCTTCAACGTTACTCTGTTGCATCCTCTGAACTATCATCGCGATTTTTCCCTCTATTTAATCGTTGCTTTCAGCACAATTTCCATGGTTTTGGGACAAGACGATAATGACGGTGATGAGCATGTTATTTACTATCTATCTCGTAACCTTCTTGATACTGAAACATGATATGAACATGTCAAGAAGTTAGCGTTGGCTACAGTTCAAGTGTTTCAATGTTTTTGTCACTACATTCTGTTGCGTACAATGACTGTGATTTCTGACTGCAACCCTATGACCTATATATTGCCTCGAAAATTGCTGGGGGGTAAAGTAAACGAAGTGGATTGTCATCTCCAAGAGTTCGATTTGGAATTTTCTACTACCAAGTCAAAGAAATCATTAGTCTTTTCCGATATCATCTTCTCCCTCCCCTCTGACTCCACTCCGTCTGGTTCTGAGAAATGCATTCCGGACGATACAATTTTTTCTGATTAGCACCCTTGATCCTTCGTATGATGATATCATTGTATACCTTCAGAATTCTACCTTCACATCTGAGTTGACGAAGGTTGCTCACTGACACATCCATCATCAATCGCAAACTTATCGTATAGTCGAAGATACACTCTACCACATCGGAGTTGATTCCATTCTCTTCCGGTGTTTGAATCTCGAAGAGGCTGAGAAAGATCTGAATGACTGTCATAGTGGCGCCTATGGTGGTCACATGTCTGGTTATGCTACTGCACAGAAAATTCTTCATGCTGGGTATTTCTTTCCCACCATCTTCAAGGACTGCATTGTTGCTATTCGTAAATGTCATGATTGTCAGATCTATTAGCGCAAGATGCGCGCGCTGCCTTCACACCTTCACCCTGTCATTACTATTGTCCCTTTGCAAAGTGGGGCATCAATTTTATGACGTGTAACCCTCACTCAGTCGGGGGGCATGCTTATATTATCGTAGCCATTAACTACTTCACCAAATGGGGTGAAGAAATGCCTACACTTACGACTGATGGTAAGAAAGTAGCTCAGTTCATATTAAATCACATCATTTCTATGTTTGGTGTCCCTCAAGCCATCTTTACTGATCATGGTTCCCATTTTCAGCATTATATGGTGGCGGAGTTGACTTCCAAGTTGGGTCTACATCACGACAGCTCAATGCCATACTATCCTCAGACCAATGGCCAGGTTGAAGCTGTGAATAAATTTATTGTCATGATGCTTCAACGTACGATTGGGATGAAAAAATAAAACTAGCATCTCATGTTATTTTCAGCTCTCTGGGCGTACCAAACCTCAGTTAAGGATGCAATTAGATTCACTCCATTTCAGCTTGTTTACGGTCTAGAAGCTACCCTTCCGATTAAGTGTGAAATACCTTCACTAAAGTTGGTTGTTGAATTTCTACCAAACACTTCACCTAAGGAAGAGTGTCTTCTCTATTTAGAAAGGTTGGATGAAATTCGTTGCTTTGCTTCTTTGGTCATTGAAGCACAGAAGAAGTGGGTTAAAGCTCATTTTGACTAGTCAGTTTCCCCTCACTCTTTCATCGAAGGAGACCTCATCCTACTATATGAAAAAGCTCATGATAATATGGGGGTAGGAAAATTTCAACCCATGTGGCATGGGCCCTACATTTTTAAACTTGTTTTTTGGAATGAGGCCTATGAGCTCATTGATTATGAAGGTCATCCTCTAGATCAACCCTGAAAAGGGTTGTATCTTAAAAAATATTATGCATGAGTCATTCATGCATGTTTTGTGTACATAGGTGTTCTTTTAATTTTTGTACATTTTTGGCTTGGTGTGCTTTGTGAGCACTTTCCTGATTATTGGGTCATTTATTATTGTGTAGATGTCTATCACCCCTCATGCTGGTTTCACAGATGGTGCTTCCCACAGTACTCAAAACCTGTCTTCAGCAGCCTGGGTGATTTATGATCCTATTGGTGATTTGATATATCTTCAAGGTATCTGTCTAGGATGAACTACAAACAATGTCGCTAAGTATAGTGTTGTTATTGAAATATTAACTGAGGTGTTTACACTCGGCATTCATGCATTGGTTGTAAATCTAGACTCACAGCTTGTCGTTCTTCAACTTAATGGACATTATTCAGTTAGAAACCATCACATCTTAAGGTTGTATTTACGTGTTCGTTTGTTGGAAAGACATTTTGATTACATTACATATCAACATATTCCTAGGCAAATGACTGCATTAACTGATACAGTGGCTTACATTGTATTAGATATACATTTGTGTAATTTGTAAAAATCATTATCACATGAAAAAGATCCATATAGGAAAATAGATGTGTGTGTGTGTATATATATATATATATATATATATATATATATATATATCGATTGTTTGCATTTGTGTGCATCATAAGTTCAAAAAATATGTGTGTTTCTGTTACATCATGAGACATCATGTCTCTCAAAAATATGCGGAAATAAAACCTAGGTGTCTACTCGGCGTGACGGTCATGATAGCATGTCACTGCTCATACAAGCCACCTCAACAAGCGGTGAACTCGGTTTGACACCCCTGCAGTGTGTCTCTGGTATGCGTGAGGAACATCATCGAATCGCACATAGTTTGGGATCCCACAGGAGATTCCCTCCAAGTTGCGTATGATTTCCTCCTCCTTGCCCCCCGCAGGGGCCACATCGAAGTCATGAGGAACTCGTCGTGCTATGGGAGACATACCTGCAGGTCTCTTTGGGCCAACATCTGCAATTACATGGATTTAATGTCAGAACATGCATCACAAAAAAAAATCATAATACTCATAAAAATAAAAAATTATTCTTACCAAGTACTTCATCCCAATCCTCTCCTTCTGGGAGTGGGAGGTCTGCATCGCTGGTGAAATCTATATCAGAGTAGGGCCAGTCCTCCACGACAATAAGTTTTTCAGCGGAGTCAATCGAAGAACTCCAGTCTCCAAGATATCTGTTAACCAATCCCTGACCTTGGCATCAGATATTCCCAATGGGCCATCCATGGTTCCTGTGCTGGTAGTGTCGAAACTGTCATCTCTTGTCGTTGAAATATTGGTAGTCGTTCTACGATGAACGATACTAGGATAGACCCATAGTAAAACTGATTCAGTTTGCCTTTATTGCACTTTTTCAATTGACGCTTCATGTTGATTTTCACTGCCTCTGCCTAGTTGTAGAGGATCGGTGTCAAGAAATATACAACAAGAAGTAGATGTGTCTTTATAGCTTCGTGTGGTGCTTGCAATCCTGCAGCTTGTGTGATGGTGTGCAGAACTTCTTTTAGTGCCAAGTCCGGAATAGTTTGGATATCCACTTTTCCGCTTCCCGGTCCTTTCCATGCCTCGAGACATACCCTGTCGATCACCATACTCATATTCTCCATTATGGGCTGGGTGCCAGTCAGGATTGGTACTGCTCCCCTCCGCGACAGCCTTGTTATGAAATAAATGTTTGAAACTTCAATCTCGAGTTCTTGGTCACGAAGAATGATTTTTTCTTGATCCTTATCCTAGACACTGTTTAAGTATTGTAGCAGCTCTAATTGAGCTCTAAGGCATGGTGGCATGAAGAATTTCTTGAGCCCACAATATCTAAGAGTAAGAGCTTACATGCATATTTCATTTTCCATGGCAAGTTTGTCTTCTTCACTGTGTTCTTGTTCTTTCCATTTGATCGCCATTTTTCTGCTTCACACCTGAAAACATGTGGATTTCATTAGCCGAATTAAAAGCTTATTGTTGTTGAAATTGGGCATATTTTCTTGCATTCATAAGCTAAAATGGTTGCTGTAGTTGGCGCGGCCCAGTACAAATATTGGGCGATTGGTGCAAGTCCGTGCCCGATACTCATGCCAATCACCGTGCCCTATTTTTTGAAAATTCCCCCATATATTTCCAAATTTACGACTGTAGATGATGAAAGTATAATAAAAATTCAGGGAAGGATGTTATCTCTTACCTAGAACTGACGGATTTGAGATTGGTTTGCCGAATTTCCCACTATTGCCACCGCAAAATCACAGTCTAAAAAGGGTAACTATTGCTCCACAGGAGGTAAAAGCGAAAAGTAATTATTTTTTACCATTTTTGGAATTTTATAACTTTTCAAAAGCCTAATTAGGTTTTAAGACATATTTTTCTATTCTTTCATAATGTTATTTCGAGAAATCAACAACAATGAAGTAACGAGTTTTATTTTGTACTTTTTCGGACTTAGTAAAAACATGAAAAAGTCATGGATGGAGTCATCTTTCAGCTGCTTTCTGACTCTCTAAAACTGAAAATATTGCTGAGACTCTTGTCATTTTGAACTCATTAAATGGCTACAAAATGATATCTACCCAGTATACATTTACCCCTTTTTCGGGCTGGGATAGATTATTTACGAAAAAGGAATACCTTAGCCTATCGCGACTAAGAGGTTCTCTCGGATATTGTTTTCTACCTTTTCGGATCTGAGGGAATATTTATGGAAAGGGAGTTTTATTTTTTACTTCTTTTCAAACTCTCTAAACATGAAAATATGATGATTTCTTCCTTTTTCAGTCTCGTTAAAATCTTGATGACATCAGAAATCATCACCATGACATACCGGAGTTACTCCTTTCTAGGGCTTGTAAAATATACTAGGATGGATTTGTTCGAAGGAAAAACTTACATCACAAGCATATGCTATCCCCTTCAAGCTTGTTTTAAAAAAATAATTGGGGTACTCACTAGAAATGGTGGGGGAAAATGAAACCAGTTTTTAGTTGTGTCGGCAGTTTGTCGCTCTTGAACATGACATTCATTTTCATTCGTGTCGGGTTGGTGACATCTCATTTCATCATTTTTTCCTCCATGGGTTTGGGTAATATATTTTGACCTCTCATATGCTCTTTTCCACATCATCATGACCTCAGATCCCTTGATGTCAAATACTGCCAAATCCAGAGTCGTGTCACTGATATGTTCAAAGAGAAGTTTGCCTTTGCAGTTTTCAACCTACCTCTGTTCCTCTATTTTATTCTTGATTCACTATCATCATGTTCCTTTGTCTCATGTTGATGATGTGGGAAGCATTATGGCCCCCCTTCAACCGAGCCACTTCTTGATGACTTCAACTTATTATCCAGGAAGTTGATCTATAGACCCCCTTTCGGTACCTTGGAACTTGCATGCCTTCATGGCAAGTTCTTCGCATTCGACGACAGGTACACATCATTGGCCTTCGATTGAGTGATTCTATGGATGTTCGATGCCAGATCACTATTCACATTCCGTGGATTGTACTTTTTGTACCTTGAGAGCCATTGTCATTATTGGTGGTTTCTCTCGTGGCTGTTAACAGCTTTCATCATTGGCTGGTAGTCAGGTGCCTTTCTTGCATGTTCGACTTCAGCTCACATATTCTCATGCTTGAATTGTACTTTTTTAGGTCGATATGGAGCGCAAGACCCTGGGTTTTTGTCTGATAAGATCCAGGCTGTGGGATATTGTGGTTTATCATGACCTATTGCATGAATCTTTTGATTGGATGGATGCGACCATACCTAAGTCTATTTCTAATATTCCCAAATGGGAAAAATCAGCAATACATGAATAGAAAACAAATTATTCATAATTCTATGCATTTACAAATGAATTCATCCCACAGATCTATTATATCAGACATTATATCAACCAAATACAAGAGGAAATCAGAAAAAATCACTTTTTCCTAGTCAAACATGCCTCTTATGGCCAAAACAGCCCAAAAACACAAAAAACCCCAAGGCTACTGCAACTCAGAAATACTGCATAAAGTGACAGTGAAATTTATTGAGGGTTATACACAGAAATATGAGAGACAAAATATATATGATTTTATATTAATCAACGAGGCCCGAAAATAGAGATCTAGCCTCTTTTATAGAAATCCAAGATGACCCGTCAAGGGTTTCTTGATAACCATGAAATACAAGAAGCATATGTTGTAGATCTATGGCTGAATCACATTATATCATGCAAAAAAATGGTTGTAGCTCCTCCTACTAGCTTTATGGGAAAACGGCTAATCCTCCTTCAAGGAAACTAGCTCAAAATACAAGGGATTAAACCCCTCCACTGCAACACCCTAAGAAATAATGCAGTTTCTACAAGGGAATGCATTGTTGCTGAAGGTGATTGCTTTGCATAACACCAGATAGTGGAAAATGTAGCACAGGATTCTCCTCTTAGATGCCTTAAACAAGTTCTCCGAGAAGAAATGGGGAATTCCCGCCTGAGAAAACCCTTGCACTAAATAGTGCAGCAAACTTAGTTAAACAGCCAAAGAATGCAAGAAGTCTAAATAGACCACATATAGAATATAATATTCAATCATCCCCATATGGATGCTATTCCATCCATTATATAGTTGATGAGCTTCCTCAACATGGGTCCCACCCAATTACGAGGTTACTTCCATGCAAAGGCTCCTCCACCAAAATTACGTTGTCTCCATTACTCCCACTCATCTATTTACAACGCTATTTTATTTAGTCAATTAGGACTTAGTCTCCATGCATTATCTCCATTCACACCCAAGGTGTCTTTATTTTGACTAGCTAGATTGATCTTCATTCACACTGAGTTGTCTTTATTTATGTTCCACTCCTCACATATTAATGCTGTTGACTTGGTCAAACTTGACCTTATCCCCACATATTATACCCTATTCACACATGAGGATGTTTGATCTAGTTATTAACATGATCCCTTTTCACATTAAGAGGGATTTTATGCCTACTTAAGCAACTTATGTGCCTCCTTACCCATTTATTCATCTAACCAGATATTAAAAGAAAAATTAATGTTCCTGTTAGCTGCATGCTAATTTAGGAATATTACAGTCTTCCCCTCCCAAATGTTTCTTGTACTCAAGCAACTGCAAGGGTGCTGCAAAATCTCCCCTCCTCCTCTTGGGGCCTCCACATCCAACAGTCTCCACCATTGCTTCAGATATTCTGCAACAATTCTATCTCCCAATGGTTTCTCCCAAGTGTGTAAGTTGGCCTTTGGTGGATAAAAAAAATGGATCTCATCATGAAAGAATGGAAGGTCTATATGGAAACCTTATTGCTGATCAATGGTCTCCTCAAGATAGAAATGATGACATTCATGGGGAACTTCATTACCAATGAAAGACTCACATCTCCATGCTATCATCCAAATGAAATGAATCACCTCCCAACTTGGTAATTCATAGAAAATCTCCTCCCAAATGCTCATGAGAGGTATGTTCCAAGTGTTCCAAACAATCATATGGTCCACCTCATAAAGAAAAAAGTGATATACTATAGTGGCCATATCATCTCTCATGCTCCCCTTGAAGCATGTAGTGCAAAAGGTGTGGGAAATTTCATTCCCCAAGGAGACATCCAACCAATGTGTCTCTCCTCCAACCATGTTCCCAACAAAGATAAGAACATCTTCAGCATATGGGATCATAATTAAAGTCATGCTAGCTGCCATATGTAATAAAGGAGAAGGAAAATGGTCCGTCATATGCAACCAGTGCAGTTTTACTCCTAACTTCCATAGAATATGATATAACAAGTGATTTTCCCACCACTTGTTCACTGCCCCATTCTTCTTGCATGCTTGGAGAAGGTGTATGGTGGTTGGTGTTAATGAAGAACACCATGAAGAATACAACATCTCCCCAAAATATTTTATGGAATGGTTAACATCCACATTGATCATGGCCCCAGGTAGCCCATGAAGTCCATAAGAAAAGGTGCCCCCTCTTAGAGCAATGTCCTGTACATGAGTGTTAAGAAAATACAAGAACATAGTAAATACATCATGATGTTAATAAATACAATTCTTACCATATATTTTATTTGAATTAGTGAGGTATCTCGTGGATGAGCTCCTTCTCACACCCAATGAATAAGGAGGTGGCAACGATAACTCCTTCTAAGAGCTATGTTCCTCCTCAACCAGCAAACAATATATGCACTTCCTCATGTGATAGTGCATCTCTTCTTTGAAGTTTTCCCACATGAATCCCTCCAAGATAGTATGGTATGATCTAATGAAACCAGTGGGTTTAGAAAGAAAGATCTCATAGGCTACATTAAGTAGTTTATCCTTGAGCTTGGAGTCTCTAGTCAAATAGATTTGATCATGAGAATAAATGACTCCATTAACCACTTTATAAATCCTATCGATCACTTTCCCATCAAGAACCTTACATGTGAAGAGGTTCTTGGAATATTCCATCAAGATTTGGGACTCCCAATATGGATCTAGGCTCCCCAAAAATGACAGCGTTGTAGAAATCTAAAATGCAGCTCCTGTCATAACATGGCTCTACTCTTTGACATGCTTGATGCCAAAGTCACATGTTGGAGTACTATCACCTTTCTTTCGCTGACTCTCTTGCAACTAATATTTCTCAAGACAAGATTAAAGTAGATGGAAATCAACCTCCCTTTGGATTTTTTTTTCCTTCTAGAACTTCCTTAATTTGGCCCATGCATGCAAGAGTGTTGATATCATCTTGTCATGTTCATAAATATTCCTTGAGTGTGACAATGTCATTCGCTGCTCAAAATATATGGAGTGGACCTTTGATATCATGCTTATATCATCATATATTTCTGAATCCCCCTTTTCCAGTGCAAATAGCTGAGTGGGAGATAGAAATGTCCTTTTAAGAAAATTTCTTACCTCTCCTTTGAACCCATAAAAAATTCTTTGTGTTGTGTTAGCTTCTCCCAAGGCTCCTTCCTTAGTCAAATATGTCAATGCTGCACCAATTTGAGAGAAAAATTTATTATTCTTCCAACCAGGGGGTCTCTCTGGTGGAATGTCTCCATGCAAAGAGACATCAAGGCATAGAGTAGGATGGATATGTGTATGGACTGATTTCTCCTTGCCTTCATTGCACAAATCCTCCTACATCCTTTGTGCATCAAAATTTTGAAATAGAGTGGCATGTGTGATACTCATCATATGGTGCTTTTCCTCCCCTTTATCTCATTCTATCTTCAAGATCTCACCATTTTTCAATGATGACACATGCTAGATATGGACTATGCCATAACCTTCATATGTGAGATTCTTTGGAACTCCTTGCAAGAGTGCAAGAGTTTCTCTCCTTGGAGCAAGTGCTCCATCTTCCTCTTCATGAGGTACTGGATGTGCTCTTGATATGACAACATTGTTACCTCAAGCCTTCCCTTCCTCCTCATCAATAGTGGAGAATGCCTCATCAACAATAAGAGACCTTAGATCTTGGTCTTCCCTTGAAGGAGGAATTTCCATGTATTTATCTTGAGAAGAAAGCTCATCATGCAATGGGGACTTGGCCCTTGACAAGGTATACAAGTTTTCATCCCCTTCAATGGTTTTCTGAAATGGAGTTGGGTTTATGGATCCTTCCATCCCATGCAAAGGTTTTTCTTTTTTTGGTTTGATTAGCTCCATAGAACGTTTTTCAAAAAACTTTTCATCAAACCTTTCCACTACTCTTCTAATGAAATTTGAATAAGTAGATGTATTTTCATTCTTTAAGGAAAATTATTCAAACAACCACCAAGAATAAGCCTTACCTTCAAAATGCAGCGCTGCTACTTTAATGGCTTCATATTTAGAAACTTGATGTTGTTGCACATAGGTGTTTAGCTCCTCTACCCAAACCCTAGCTGGACATTTAAGTGAGCCATCAAAAGTAGATAGAAAGAATCTACCCACACCATGTTGCTTTCTCCTTGTGCTCCTTTCCTCCTTGATCTTGCAAAACCCTTGGAAGTTCAAGTGATCTTTGAACCCCTTAGACTGAGCTTCATAATCTTGCAAATAATCGCCAAGAGTCTTCTTTGGCACATCTCCTTTCTCCATCTCATTTGTCAAGAACATATGCCTGGTAGAGTGTTTTAAATCTGATGGTGTGGCTGAATACTCACACCCATAATATGAGGAATTATAGCTTTCCTCATGTCCAAATATTGTTGAGGATCTCCATGTTTTTCCCTCCTCATTTATTTGATGTCTTTACTGATGCCATGCAAAGTGTGTAGAAGAAGTTCTGAGAACTTCTTCCCTCTAGAAAATAAGGGTTTGTCTTGATCCCTTTTGAAAATCCTCTCCTTCTCATGAGAAAACTCCATAATGGTTTAAATGCATAGGCTAAGTCAAGATTAGAGCTCTGATACCATTGTAATATTCCCAAATGGGAAAACTAAAAAATACATGCACAAAAATGCATTCTTTAGAATTTTATGCATTAACAGATGAATGCACCCCATGGATCCATTAGATCAGACATTACATCCACCAAATATAGGAGGAAATTAGAAAAAAGTCACTTTTTCCTAGTTAAATAGGCATCTTATGGCCAAAACAACCCAAAAACACAGCAAACCCCAAGGGTACTGCAACACAAAAATACTGCATAAAGTGATAGCGCAGTTTATTGAGGTTTATACTCAGAAATATGAGAGACAAAATATATATGATTTTATATTAATCAACGAGGCCCAAAAACAGATATCTAGCCTCTTTTATAGAAATCCATGATGTCTCGTCAAGGGTTTCTTGATAAACATGAAATACAAGAAGCATATGATGCAGATCTATGGTTGAATCATGCTTTATGGTTGAAGATTTGCATAAAAATGGTTGATCATGCAAAAAAATGGTTTTAGCTCCTCCTTATAGCTTTCCGTAAAAAAGGTTGATCCTCCTTCAGGGAAACTAGCTCAAAATACAAGGGATTAAACCCCTCCACTGCAACACCCTAAGAAATAACACAGTTTCTGTAAGGGACTACGTTGTTGTTGAAGGTGAATTCTTGGCCTAACACCAGATAGTGTAAAATGTAGCACACGATGCTCTTCTTAGATCCCTTAAACAACTTCTCCAAGAAGAAATGGGGAATTCCTGCCTGAGAAAACCCTTGCACTAAACAGTGCAGAAAAATTAGCTAAATAGCCAAAGAATGCAAGAATTCTAAACTGAACACATACAAAATATAATATTCAATCATCCCGATATGTCTTCCATTGCTGCCATTATATAGTTGTTGAGCTTCCTCACCATGGGTCCCACCCAATTATGAGGTTACTTCCATGCAAAGGCTCCTCCACCAAAATTATGTTGTCTCCATTAGTCCCACTCATCTATTTACAACGCTGTTTGATTCAGTCAACCAGGACGTATTCTCCATGCATTTTCTCCATTCACACCCAAGGTGTCTTTATTCTGACTAGATATATTGATCTTCATTCACACTGAGATGTCTTTATTTATGATCCACTCCTCACATATTAATGTTGTTGAATTGGTCAAACTTGACCTTGTCCCCACATATTAGACCCTGTTCACACATGAGGATGTTTGATCTAGTTATTAACATGATCCCTCTTCATATTAAGAGGGATTTTATGCCTACTTAAGAAACTTATGGGCCTCCTTACCCATTTATTCATCTAACTAGATATTAAGAGAAAAATCAATATTCCTATTAGCTGCATGCTAATTTAGGAATATTACACTATTTATTGATCCTTATTTATGGATGGTCGCGTCCATACCTCGGATCTCAGTTTTTATGTAATCTATTATGGATGGTTGCGTCCATGCCACATGTTCATTTATCAGAGATATTAGTTGTATTTGTACTTGCAGGTCTTTTGACAATGGTGTTTGGTTCGAACGCGTTCTTGTAAAGCATTTCACCGCTCTCTCTCTCTCTCGAACCTCATGCTTTAGGGGGTATCTGTTACACAAAATTTTGTCACTGTCCCTATGATCCCTATCCCGCACATTGGAGAATCATTTTTATGACTAATAAGAAGTATCATGCCTTGCAAAGACCATCATTGCATCGCTTGCCATGAGGACAACATTCCTTCTGTTGACAATTTCCTGAGCAGACCATCAGAAACACATGTTTTTGGGTTGGCGCTAGTAGACCGTTATGCCCTCGCGCCAATGAGGAAGATTAACACTGGGCCCCGCACTCATTGGTGCTTTGTCCCAGTGGGCTACCCATGCCAAGATATTTTTGGAATTTTTAAATATAGAGGCAAATTTTATATTCTAACAACTTCGTGGGTGAGTCAGCATGGGTGGTTCGACTGAATAACCAGGAACACCCTCCTTTGGTCTCTTGTTTCCACCTTTTGGGGAAACCTCCCAAAGTATAAGGCCTCCCTTCCACCATTGTAGGGATCCCAACCTCCTCCTCTCCCTCTATAAATAAAGCTATCTCTCATTAACACACTAGCTAAACAATTATAGCTGAATGGTTGAAGAGAATTGCTGAACATTTTTGCTAGATAGATAGAACAGAGAAAGAGACCTTTGTCGAGAGAGAGCTTAGGATTGTGTCCTCACCTCATCCCAATTCCCCAATTATCCTTCGAGACACGCTTCAAATAAACTCACTGAAGGAGGTTGCGATGTCAAGGCTATGGTTGTAATCTATTTCTTCTATTTATATATACATGACTATTGTCTAGTTCCCATCTTGTGTTAATATGGTTTATTTTATGCAATGTGTTTAGTCTTCCTTGACTAATTAGTTAGCTACGAATGCAATTATTGTCTTGTATGTTGCTCTTCTTTGATATTTGTATAGGAATACGAGTACCATTGCTAAAGGACCATGACCTATCAGGACAGAGATCAAGAGGCAACCACTACTATAGCTGCGACAATCGCGTTGGACTCCAGGTGGGATAATCTATCCCAACCTATTTCATTCGTTATCTAGGAGCCTATACATTAGCTTGTTCTCTTTTTTCTAAACCCACTCTAGGGATATAGGGATCATCTCTGTCTGTAGAGAGGATTTACCTTTCCAATAATAAGATTTATAAGAAGAAGAAGAGAACTAGTTGGGAGATGTGCATGATTGTTTAGATTAGTGAGTATGAGATGGATCAAATCTTCCTGGATCTGGGGTCTGATGAAAATGTCATACCTAAGAAAACCTGGAAAAATATGGGAGATCCAAAACTAGAATGGTCCACCATTCAGATACACATGGCTAATCAGCAGAAGATCATTTTTCTTGGCAGAATCCCACAGGCCTTGGTAGATATTGTGGGAGTAAAGGTATGCATAGATTTTGAAGTAATAAAAATTGTGGACGATGCAGAACCCTACCCTGTGTTGTTAGGATTATATTGGGCCATTGATATGGGAGGCATCATCAAACTGAAGTGTAGAAGCATGATCTTCGAAAGTGATGGTACCCGGGTGATAGTCCCACTAGATCCAACAGAAGGAGAAAGATACATAGAACCAGTGTGTGAGGGAGATGATGTTGATCATATCTATAAACTAAATACATGGGATGAGGATTGGATCAACCCCATGGTTGATGGGACGTTGAATTGGGAAAAGGATAGCTCATTTTTTTCAGACTTGGACGGAGAAATGGAGAATTGGAAGAACCAATTACATGATGTTTCTACGCTGCGCTGCCTTAAGATCACTAAGGACTTCCAATTCATTTCCTCAGAGGTAATATAACTACCCTATTTTGATGGTTTTGGTAGTGTCGTAATATTTTTAAAAGAATTGGAAAAGGTTGTCATGGAAGCACGAATATTCTAGGCACTTGATTTGGTTATGCGCGCAACCGCTGCGCGTTGGTGGGACATGCACAAGGGAGCCTTTAAGGATTGGGATGAATGTATCCAAATGATGAAGTTGCACTTTGAGCCACCAGCTATCCCACCAATCAAACTATTCTATGGTCAGGGTAATCCACACAAGCACTTTTCCATGTGGATGGAAGTATGGAAGGAAAAAACTTGGGATGAGTGAGTTCATATGTTTATTCACTCGCTGGGACCGGTGCCCACCACTTAGTATTTAGAAGTAGAGCTGCACCGTGACACTTGTCATTGGATTATAGTGACTGATGATTTTCTATCAAACTTTAGCCTGGTTGGAGGATCGGAAGGACTGGATGCAACTCTATAGGATATAGATGCTCCTGTATTTGACAACTCCCATAGGAAGAAATAATGCGATGCACCAGCATGGGATGCACAGATGCAGGACATTGTCAATTGCAGGAACCTGCCGATAGAAGAGAATTAAGATGATCTAAGAAATGTCAACATCCTTGAATTTGAAGGAGAGCGCATAGTTGCAAGACCCTCATTGGGAATGGTGGATGTAACCAAACCTCTGAAGGAAGTCAACATTGGGACTGAAGAGCAGCTGAAGTTGGCAAAAATTGGGAGTTACTGGGATGATGATGCAGTAGGAAAGATTGCAGAGCTACTAACAGAGTACCAAGACTTGTTTCTCACAAATTTATCTGAGCTCAAAGGAATTGTAGGAGATCTGAGTGTTATGAAGATCACTTTGAAACTAGATGCGTTCCCTATCAAGCAGCGCTCTTACCAGCTAAATCCCAAATATAAGCAAACAGTAAAAGAGGAATTAGAAAATATGGTGGGTGTATGTATCATTGAGCCTGTATAGCATTATGATTTGGTAATTCTAATGGTGGTCCAAGAGAAGAATACCAAAGGATAAATAAGGATTTTCGTAGGTATGCGCAAGTTGAATGATCCCTATGTGCATGACCCCTTCCCTACTCCATTCTTAGATGAGATATTGGACAATGTCGTAGGACAAGAGGCTTATTCCTTTATTGATGGATTTTTAGAATATCATCAGATCATAATTGTGTTGGAGGACCACAGTAAGACCATCTTTGCAACTGAATGGGGGTATTTCCAGTACATTGTCATGCCTTTTGGATTGAAGAATGCCCTTGACATATTCTCGCGTGTAGTAGTTGTCATGTTGAAATAATTCATGCAAAAATTTTTGGAGGTCTATTTTGATGACTAGAAAATATTTGGGTTAGTAAAGAAACATGTGTCAAACCTACGCATGATGCTTGACACTTGTAGGAAGCACCATATTTCTCTCAACTTGAAGAAATGTATATTCTATGTACCATTTGGAATTTTGTTGGGGCATATAGTATGTCAACAAGGATTGATGGTAGACCCAGCCAAGATAGAAGTTATCATCAACTTGGAAGTGCCCACTAATGAGAAATAGTTGTGCTCCATCCTATGATAGACTAGATATTACAAGAAGTTCAGTCAAGTCTAGGTGCTGATCACTACGTCGATGGAGAAGTTGTTGAAGAAAGATGTGCCATTTTTCTAAGATGAGGACTGCCAAAAGAGTTTTGAGCTATTGAAGGAGAAAATGGTTACTGCTCCTATTCTAATATTCCCAGACTGGTCAAAGGTGTTCCATGTACATGTAGATGCATCCGGAATTGTGCTTGGGGTTGTTTTAACACTCATAGGGGATGAAGACATCGATCACCCTGTCACTTTTGCTAGTAGGAAGCTCTCCAGTGCAGAGAACAACTACTCAACCACAGAAAGAGAAGGATTGGACATGGTATATGCGCTACAAAAATACAGGCACTATTTTCTATGAGGACACTTCAAAATGTTCACTGACCATTCTTCTTCGAAGTACCTAGTCAATAAGCCTGTGTTGGGGGGAGTATTTGCAGATGGTTGCTATTATTTCAGGAGTATGACTCTGAAATTATTGTGAAGCTAGGGAGATTGAATGTTGGACCTGATCATTAGTCATGCATCGAAAATAGGGAGGAACCAACCAATCTGGAGGAGGGGTTGCCCGATGCGTAGCTCTTTGCTATCAAGGTAGTTGATGAGAAATTTGCTGATATTGTTTACTTATTGACCACTGGAAGTGCACCTGCAGAATATTCGGTACAAAAAAAGAAGGATTTAGTTGCGCATGTAGACGATTTTACCTTGATTGCAGGTTAGTTGTATAAATTAGGAGCAGATGAAGTATTGCAGAGATATGTTTTGGAACACGAGAGATAGGATATCTTGACTGAAGCTCATGGAGGGGTGGGAGGAGTCCACTATGTTGGGAAATCCATTGAGCAGAAGGTGTTATGTGCTAGGTTATGATGGCCCACTTTGCATAGTGATGCACATGCATACTGCCGAGCCTGTGATGCATCCAGAGGATAGGGGAAGTCCTTGCACAGAGATGAGATGCCCCTGCAGGCCTTTGATAAATGGGCTATAGATTTTTTTGGACCAATCAATCCTCCAGGTAAAAGGACTGGAGCACATTATATCATCATTGCCACAGATTATGTAACCAGATGGGCAGAAGCTAAGGCAGTTAAGGACATTACTGCAGATACTACTACACACTTCATTTTTTAACACATTTTGAGCAGATTTGGATGCCCGAAGATATTAATGAGTGATAGAGGTATGCACTTTGTTAATGAAACGATTGAAGCTTTGATAGAGGAATTTCAAATCCATCACTAGAAGAGTACCCTATATCACCCATAAGCTAATGGCATAGTAGAAGCATTTAACAAAATTCTGGAAAATGCACTCACAAATATTTGTAATGCTAATCAGAATGACTGGGATGTGCACATCCCCTTTATTTTATGGGCTTATAGGACCATGTGTAAAAATTTGAATGGGAAAACACCCTTCAGAATGGTCTATGGGCAAGAATAAATCATGCCAATGGAGTATATTGTCCCAAGCCTGTGCATCATAAAATTCACTAATATGGCTGAGCCATACATCATGGAAGAGCATCTTGTGCAATTGGTTGCCTTAGAAGAAGATCAGTTCATTGTTAAATTCCATTAGCAAGTGCAGAAGGCGCACGAAAAATCTTGGCATGATAGGCACATCAGACAAATAGTTTTCAAAAAGGAAGACTTGGTTTTATTATATGACAGTTAGTTCACGCACCACCCAAGAAAGTTCAGGAAACATTGGTTAGGGCCTTACATTGTGAAGGAAATAACTGATGGAGGTGCGGTGTGCTTGGCCACGCAGCGTAGTGAGAGTCTCCCTGGATATGTTAATGGGGGCATTTTGAAGCCATATAGGGACAAACCTATGCCAACCAAATGAACATATGGTCGGAGCATCACAATCTAGTGGTTTGCGTGCGACACAAGAGAAAGGCCCAGATAGGTGCGATGGGAGCGCAGGGGTGATGCATTGGAAAAGAAACTAGTCATTGGAACAGCGCAACTAGGTGAAAAAGTGATTTTACCATTGGATGGAGTGGAGGTCACGCTGACAGAAGAGGACTTTGATAAAATCACAAATGTAGTTTCTTCTACATCTAAGGACAGATGGACGACTATGGAGGAGCAGTACAAGGCCGTGGTCGAGGCCTTGCTATAGGGATTGTCGGTTTTATAGCTGAAGGAGGACACCTTGCAAGAAAGCATAGATCAAGCGAGGCCACTTCAAGCGATCCTGACGACTACCAAAATCATTACAATGACAGAAAGAATAATCTGCCCCTTCATGGGCACGACTATGACAGTGGATCATCTCGAGCTATTCATGCAGGTGCAGACTTACCTTGAGGTCGGAATCGATCTAACGAAGATTTCGAGTGGCAAGTTGCATGCTCTCCAAATATTTATTTCAACTGAGCTATAGTGAAAGGAGGCACGTGTACAATAGATTTAAGTGAAATTGAGCAGAAAATATCTAGAAAAAACTGCAAAATCGCTCTAGGCACAAACCACGCAATAGGTGGTTGTGGCTCAGTGGGAAGAATTGGAAAATCTAATTGAAAGACTGTGCAGAGAGCTTCCTGAAGTATTCATCCTAGCATCTGTCGCACCACAAGTTAAGATCGAAAGCTTGGTAGCTGCACTCAAGGCTTATAGAACCAAAATGTAGACATTGAAGGCGGAATTTGAACAAAAAATTGCTACATTACAAGCTAAGCTGCAGCCTGAGACTCCCCCAGAGGTGCAGGCGCAGCAGGCCACCCTGGTCAAAGAAGCATCCGTGAGTGTTTCCGCGAACGTCAATAAAGGCTTAGAGCTACTGGAGATAGGCTTGGGACTATGGACCTCTATGCAAAGAGATCCACTTGTCCAGAAGACTAATCAGGAGTTGCATGCCAAGGAGCAGGCATTTAATGATCTTCATGAGGCCTTACCTACATTCATTCCTTCCCAGCGCATAGCCCGACTTTAGACTTGTCAAGTGCTACGAGATGAGGTCAAGGATCTCCAATGAAAGAAGAATATCGTTACTGACCATATGAAGCCATGGGCGGACGAGGCAATGAACTTGTCTCAGGATCTAGATGCTGCAGTAAGGAACCTCAATCAGACCTTGGAGAGTGTCAACCTGGTCACAGAAGGGTTGACTTCACAGAAGCTGGTAGATATCGTAGAGCGCAGTGGATCAGAGTGTGGGAATTTTGGCACCCTTTGCTACTGCCATCGAAGTGCTACGAAATAGGATGAAGAACCCAGTGCCGCTGTGACTTGGGAGGAGTCACAAGATTGTGCTAGGGGCCTGTTGGAGCGGGGTCCCCTAGGACCGATTTTTGATGAAATTTTGTTATATTTTTGTATATTTTAGCTGTGCACAACACAAGTCAAGGGGATTTGGGCTTGGTTAAATCCCCTCATGAGTTGTAATGGGTAGAAATGGTAGAACCAGGGGCCGCAAACTATGGTTTGCAGACATTAGATGAGCGCAGGCTAAAAGTATAAATAAGATTCTAGATCAAGTCAATAGGATAGATCTGATGATGAATGTAAGTTATAGGTCTTTTTTTTGATATTTTTTATGAATTATCTAGGTAAAAGGATCTTGTTGGTTGTGTGTGCAAAGACCTTAATTCTTGTTGTGTGCAGACCCTGCTGGTTGTGTGCGTGAGTCACTGAAGGTTTTGTGAGGAATATTTGAATTGTGAATGAATAAAGAAGTTGGTTTGAATGATATCTAAGCTTCAAATGCATATGTGACTTATTGTATGCTCGT
This sequence comes from Pinus albicaulis, assembly GCA_034641835.2. Taxonomy (NCBI): domain Eukaryota; kingdom Viridiplantae; phylum Streptophyta; class Pinopsida; order Pinales; family Pinaceae; genus Pinus; species Pinus albicaulis. The sequence continues at coordinate 28,659 of JAXQQM020087133.1, forward strand.
TTTTTAATATTATTTCTGATTACTGTGTTATTTGTGTTTAAGGTCAATTGTGCAACTGCTACTGGATTTAGATGAATGGTTATTGGATGGATATAGTACTATTAAACTCTAATATTATTTGCTAAGGGTTATTGCATGGGTTTCGGACTCTGATTTAACCTGCGTGCAAGATATTTTTCATAATTGACCTAAACCTATCTACTAAGGTTTCCCTGGTTAGGGCTCTGTTGCGTAGGTCTGTTCACGATTGTTTTAGATCTCAAGGCACCCACATTACTTAAATATCTCTCAGGGTGTGGAAACCTAGTTCCAACACCCCCCCACACTGCTTTGGGTGATACTTTGACTTGCGCAAGGAGGTCACTGCCGAAAGGGCTAGTAGTAAGAGGGTTTTATTGGTTAACCTCAATGTCGAACCTGGGGTAGGACCCGTCAAGCCAATAAGTTTCAACACAAGTAGTTCGATGATCTAGCCATGTAGGTAGATCCAATGTAAAGTGGATGAAGCCTATTAATAGGCAGTATTTCAAAGAACAAAGGGTTGGAGAATATTATTTTTCACTATTATTGTTGTAAATTTTTTCTGATCAGTAATACACAGTGGTTGTGAGCTTTCTTCTTCACCTGAGATTCATATGATGTTTTCATGAGAATTATCCTATTTATTTTTCTATTTTTATTTCATTATCTTAATTTTTAATTACTCATAATTCATGAACACCATGCTCTGACTTCCTTAAAGCATTAAGCTATTGTATATATTTGTGTGTTGTCCTTTCATCAAAACATCTACATGCCTCAACTTCTACAAGGAGAACCATGTCACTGAGTTTCTTAGCACTAACTACATAAGCCCAATGGTATTAAACCCTATACATTTTTCACCTTACAAATACAATCAAGACACTATTATAGATTTAGCCATCTAATTTCATTTCATTTGAACAATCGATATTTACCTTTGAGAGAGCCCTCTCAAGATGAAAAGGATAATTTTTAGTCAAAATTTGGTTTGAAAGAGTTTCTCTAGGTTGTCTGGAGGAGCAACCCAGCTGTACCAACTTAGTGATAACAACAGGTTTTTACCAGAAGTTGCAGTAGCATCTATTTTAAATGATTTTTGATAGTTGCTAGTAGAATTTTTGAGCTATTCGAAGAATGATAAGGGCTCCTAATGATATGGGAATGTCAAGTGATGGTTGATAAGTGGTTTTTAGGTTGTTAAAAGTAAAATTCAATGAAGACACATGGGTTTTAAAGAACCAAGTTCATGAAGAGACAAATCAACAGAAAAGGAGGCAGGTTTCTAGCACACTCAGAAACATAGTTTGAAATGTCTTCTTTCTTCCTATAAACATTTGTCTTATTCCTTATATTTCAATAGGATATGTCTTTAATTTCCTCTAACTCCTATGCAATGTGAGGAAGAGTGGATCCTCTTTTTTATGAGAGATGGAGTTGGTGTCTCTCTCTATAAATATCACTTGTAAATGCCATTTAAGCGTTGTATTTGGTCGACCTGAAGAATTTATCATAGTAAGGAAAACTCCTTTTGTACTTTATGCTGGAGGACGTTGTGTTTCAAGGAATATCTAATGTATGGTGTGTTTCTCTTTCTATTTAATTCATCTTATTTTTGAGTTGCAACAGATACAAAAGTATGAGTAAGGGAACTGTTAGAGGATATAATAGTTAATTATCTACTATTTAGTCTTCTACAAATCATTTATATGTTGTGTAGATCATGCTAGTGAAGGTTTCATGAAGGATTTATGATATTCTTTATGCATGTATTCTACTTTCTAAATGTTGTTTCCTTTACATAAAACAAATTTTATGTAAAAGGCCACTATTGTAGTTGTGTGATAGATTTAGGATATGCATATTTCTTAGAAATGGTGAGTTGTACAGAATGGTGAGTTGTACCACTAAATTTGTGAAAAAGGATGTGCCTTTATACATGTTAGCCTTTTCTCTTGCCAAATTATAGTTATATATGATGAAGGATCTATAATTTCACTTAGAGTAGCCAAGTCCTCTTTACAACTTAATATCAATGAAAGATTTAAGTAGGTGAGGGTTATATAACTAAATTTAAAGATGCTAGGTACATGTTATGGCCAATATATATAAGATTTGTCACTAGGTAAAGCATATAAATAAAAAATGAAATAAATTGTTGAAGCCAATAATCCCACAAAAAATAAACAAATATATATATTGAGATGTATTAAGTATTAAAATAGTTTTATTTTTGTTTTTTGTCTCTCTCCAAGTGTAATAAATCTAAGGTTAAGACATATTTATGTTTTTAAATCATTCATCTAGAAATGAATTGAATTGGATCTATCACTGACATGAACATTTGTTGTCTTGGTTATTTTTTTTCCCTATAAGAATCCTCTTCCTATCACTCATTTTCTTCACAACAAGAGCTTTAATATTCCCAAATGGGGAAATGCAACAACATATGAAAGTTATGCAGGAAAATAACACAGATCATCCAAGACAAGGTAGGAGGCCAATATGGAGACTCTTCATTGACATTTATAACAGAAAATTAGATCTATAAGATGGCTCATAAGATGTACAACAGGAAATAGAAGTCTCCAATAGAAGAAAATTCCTCAAAAGAGGTGTTGAAACATGTATATAGACTGGAAATGCCTTTATAGCATTATTTTGTTAGAATACAACAGCTAAATATTACACTTTAGATATAGAGCATATAAGTGCATGAAAAGTCAGATCTATAACAGATCCATACACTATATAGGCTCCTCTTTCAATCCCCCTTGGGGTTTCTACAAAAACACCATGTACATGAAGTAGATCTGAGATCTAAGTTACAGATCTACAGAAATATTTAGATATTCAGAAGTATTTAGAAACATGCAGATCAGATCTAAAATGAAAAATGTATATATCTCCTCCAATGGATCTTGAAATTGAAGGGTAGATCCCCAACACTTGAAAACCAACTCTACAAATGGTATGCCAAAACACCCTGCAACAACACCTACAAGAATAACACTGATCTGGAAGGGAAACTACACTGTAGGGTATAGATCATGGTTGGCCACATTCCAAGATCATAAAACAATGCCCAAGCACTCCAATACACTCCTCACAATGGATTATAAGCCTCCTCCACTGAAAAAGGGCACTGAAATGATCTAGATCTGAGTAGATCTAGCCTCCACTTGCTGCAGCTTGCAAAGACAACGAAACCTTCAACAGGATCTGTGTTGTAGTTGAAAGAAGAAGCTTGGCCTTCAGCCAGATAGTGGACAATACAAAGAAAACTCTTCCAAGAGGCCTCTCAAGGAAAGAGGCGGGATTCCCGATCAAGAACACCCAGCGCTAAACAACACTATTCTCAGCTAAACAGAAAGAGAATGGTATATGTCTAAATAGAAAAAATATTCAGAAATATGATAACCATTGACAACCTTCTCATGCTGCCATCCTCTTCCTTTTATAAGTTAAGATATTGTAAACCCTAAACCACCTTCAATGAAAACACTCCTTTCACACAAAGTAGCTCCATCTAAAACTACATTGTGCCTCATTGATGGCCACTCCTCCATGACATTGCTATAGATTTGGTCAAAGTTGACCCAGTCAAAATATCCAACCCCTTTCACACCTAAGGGTGCTTTCTTACATAGCCAAGATTTAGCCTTTTTCACATTTGGCATTGATTTATTCTTTATTAGGAGTTTTTAAAGACCTCCTTTAAACTTTTTTTCTTTAAACAAAGACATCAAACAAAAATGAATATTCCAATTAGCTTAGGACTAATTAGGAATATTACATTCCTCCCCTCCAAAACGTTGTTTGTCCTCAAGCAACTGATAAGGTGAGTGCTGCATCTCTTCTCCTCCTCCATTGGTGACACCAACATGTGATAAGCTTCCTCCATAAGCTAAGTGTACACCAATCCATCCCTCCATGAATTTCTCCTCCAAAGTTCTCATGAGATGCAAATAGTCCATCCCATAAGGAGACAATAGTTTACATGAAAAAAACATGGTTTTCCCAATATTCTCCCTGAAACATGTAGCATAAAGTACATGGAGAATATCCATCCCATAGAGCACATACATACCTACCCTCCTTCCACCATACATCCCCATAAAAATTACAAGAACATCATCAATGTAGGGGATCAAAACAACATAGATACATTTGAGAGTGAAGGCTTCTGTGATCCATAACATATTAGATATAAATCTTTCAGGAAATCACATGAGAATTTTAGGAACAATTCCTGAAATATTTATATCTAACATAGATACAAACAGAAATTTGTGCATATGGAGGTGGGTCATAGTCCCACATGTGGAACTAGTGCAGTGCATCTCCTGATTACATTATATCAAGATGTGGTAAGTTGTTTCCCCACCACTTACTTGCTACTCATATCATCTCACCATGGCTAAAAGTGTGAGATATATTTGGTGCCTTAGGAATGCACCCATCATGATACAAAATCTCCCTTTGTCCACCAAGGGAGTGGCCATGTTTAGAAATAGTTTTGGCCCAAAGTTGGCCATGAAGTTTAGAAGGTACAACACTTCTCCTTGGAGTCATGGCCTGCATATAGAAAGTGGAAGAATGAAAACAATAATCAAATGAAAAATTATTTACATGAGCATATTTTCCACCAGAATTCCTCCTTAAACAAATGGAATGGTACATAGATCTATCCCCTTTCTCAAAAAGAGAAACAGATGGCTGAATTAACTCTATCATAGAGCTATGTTGCTTCTTCATCTCGACATGGTACATGCATATTTGAAAATGCTGATATAGTTCTCCTTCAAATCCCTCCCAATAGTAGCTCCTCATGATGATGTTGTTGAGCTTCATGGAATATGTGTGGCCGAAACAGAACTCTTCACAGGCCCTTTATAGCAACTTCTCCTTAAGCTTGGAGGCTCTAGACAAGAAGGTCCTACCATGATCATAGATGAATCCATATTGGATTAAATATCCCTCATCATTTAGCTGGTCATCAAGAATCATGCATGTCTGAAGATCCTTGGAATAATCCACCAACAGTTGGGATTTCAAATATGGATCTATACTCCTAAAAAACGATAGTGATGATGGTGTATCAACTAAAATCTATGTCATGTGGCTGCTTTCCTCTTTGAAATCTCCCATGCCAAAGGTACATGTTAGAAGGTCATTCCTTCCCTTCTTCTCCTCCTTGACATATCGCATGCCAAGAGTATATGATGGAAGGTTTCTATTCCTTCCTTTCTGCCCTTCCTACATATGCACATGCTCAAATGAAGATGGAATTTTTTAGAAGTTAGTCTCCCATGGAAGGCTATCATCTATCCAAAACCTCCTTGGTCTTGCCAACGTATGCATGTGAGACCACCACCTTCTATCATCTATGGAAGATTTCTCTCCAAAGTGAGATTATCTTCTGAGTCTTCATAGCCAAGGACTGCCCTCCTTTCCCCATGATGGTGTCTTTCTCCATTCTTGCAACATCTTCTCTCAGCACAGTATGAGATGAGAGAGTGGACAATGGTGATAAGGGGAAAATATTTCCCTCTTCCTTGAGCTTCCCCAACACTCTCAGCACTGTATTATGTTCCTCTAAGGCTCCCTTCCTTCTTGGATCTACGAATGGAGCATCAAGGTGTGAGACATCTCTCACCAAATTTGAATTAGGTGGTCTCCCTGGTGGAATTCCTCCATGTAATGAAACATCAAGGCCTAGATCAGGCTGTAAATGTGAGTGGGCTGATTTGTCCCTGCTCTCACTACGTAAATCATCCTCCTACTTTTGTACATAAACCTCCTAAAAAGAATGGGTGCATATGTTCCCAATCATTGGGTGTTTCCCTCCTTTTCATTTCCTTCTACCTTCTGCAAGATCTCACAGTCTAAGGTGCTTTCTTTAGATGTAGTTAATCCATGTACACCCAACATCTCCTTGGTGTCAAGAGTCTTGATCACAAAGGAATGATCCATAATAGCGTGTGTTCCCAAGAGTGTATCCAATGTTGGAACACACTTCCTCCATTGTTGTGTCTCCTTTCCTATCAACATAGACACATGCTGCTCATGATCTTCATGTGTAAGATCCCTTGGAGCTTCTTGCAAAGAAAAAATATCCCTTCTAGTGGAAGCAATTGCTTCACCTCCATCTCCAAATAGAAGTAGATCTCCTCCTTCTATCACAGTGTTGGAGGATATTCCAGCTCTTGCTCTTCCTTCTCCTCATCAATGGAGAATACCTCATCATTAAGAGACCCTTTTTCTTGATCTCTTCTTGAAAAAGGAATCCTCATGTATTCCTCTTGAAAAGAAAGTTCTTGCTGAAGTGGGGCCTTTTCCCTTGGGAAATCATGTAGCAGATATTTAACCCCCTCAACAATGTTTTGAAATGAATTTGGATTCATGGATCCTTCCAACTCATGAAAAGGTTCTGAATTCTTGGGCTTGGTTTTCTATCCCAAGGAAGTTTCAGATTGTTTAAAATCAAATCTTTTCACTAACCTCTTAGTGAACTTTGCATAAGTAGATATATTATCATTTTTAATGAAGAATATTCAAATAGCCACCAGGCATAAGCCTTACCTTGAAGATGCAGCACTGCTACTCTTATGGCTTCCTCTTCTGAAACATGATGCAGCTGGAAATATGTATCTAGCTTCCTTACCCAAGACTTGGCTGAGCTCTCGGGTGATCCATCAAAAGTAGGTATAAAGAATCTAACCAAAGTGTGTTGAATGCACCCTCTTCTTCTATTGTACTTGCTAGATCTTCTCCCTTCTTTAAGTTGAAAAAACCCTTGGAAGCTTAAATGATTCTTGAATCTTCTAGACTGAGATTCATATTCTTGGAGATAGTCACCAAGAGTCTCCTCCTTTGGTGTTTCTCCTTCTGCTTCTTCTCTTGCCAAGAATGTAGGCATTCTAAAGTGTTGTAGATCTTATTGTCTCGCTGAATGATCACACACATATTATGAAGAACTGGGGATTTCTTCATGTGAAATTCTTCTTGAGGTATTTTCATGTTTTTCCCTCCTCATTCCCCTGATTTCTCTCTTCATCTCATGCATAGTTTGGAATAGAGTTTTTGAGAACTCCTTCCCTTTCATTCTTCCAGATAAAGGGGTTTTACCCTTGTTTTCTTTGTCATCAGTGTAATCACACTTATTTTGTATTTTATTTTATTCAAAAGACATATTGTCTTCTTAGAAAGCACAGGCTATGCCAAGATGATGCTTTGATACCACTGTAATAATCCCAAATGGGGAAATGCAACAATATATGAAAGTTATGCAGGAAAATAACATAGATCATCCAAGACAAGGTAGGAGGCCAATATGGAGACCCTTCATTGACATTTATAACAGAAAATTAGATCTATAAGATGGCCCATAAGATGTACAACAAGAAATATAAGTCCCCAATAGAAGAAAATTCCTCAAAAGAGGTGTTGCAACATGTATATAGACTGGAAATGCCTTTACATCGTTATTTTATTAGACTGCAGCAATTGAAGATTACACTTTAGATCTAGAGCATATAATTGCATTAAAATTCAGATCTATAACATATCCATACAGTATATAGGCTCTTCTTTCAATCCCCCTTGGGGTTTCTAGAAAAACACCATGTACATGAAGTATATCTGAGATCTAAGTTACATATCTATAGAAATATTCAGATATTCAGAAGTATTAAAAAATGTGCAGACCAGATCTTAAATGAACAATGTATATATATCCTCCAATGGATCTCCAAAGTGAAGGGAAGATCCTCGACACTTGAAAACCAACTCTACAAATGGTATGCCAAAACACCCTGCAACAACACCTACAATAATAACACCAATCTGTAAGGGAAACTACGTTGTAGGGTATAGATCATGGTTGGCCACATGCAAAGATCATAAAATAATTCGCAAGCACTCCAATACGCTCCTCCCAATGGAGTAGAAGCCTCCTCTAATGAAAAAGGGTACTGAAATGATCTAGATCTGAGTAGATCTAGCCTCCACTTGTTGCAGCTTGCAAAGACAACCAAACCCTCAATAGGATCTGTGTTGTATTTGAAAGAAGAAGCTTGGCCTTCAGCCAGATAGTGGAAATACAAAGAAAACTCTTCCAAGAGGACTTTGAAAGAAAGAGGTGGGATTCCATATCAAGAACACCCAATGCTAAACAACACTATTCTTAGCTAAAAAACCCTACACCACCATTAATGAAAACACTCCTTTCACACAAAGCAGCTCCATCTAAAACTGCGTTGTGCCTCATTGATGGCCACTCCTCCATGACAGTGCTGTAGATTTGGTCAAGGTTGACCCAGTCAAAATATCCAACCCCTTTCACACCTAAGGGTGATTGCTTACATAGCCAAGATTTAGCCTTTTTCACATTTGGCATTGATTTATTCTTTATTTGGAGTTTTTATAAACCTCATTTACACTTTAATTCTTTAAACAAAGATAGAAAGAAAAAATGAATATTCCAATTAGCTTAGGACTAATTAGGAATATTACAAGAGCTACCACAACCATGACAACCATTTTAATTATGTTTTCTAGCATTGGAAGTAGGATTTAGTGCATTTTCAGAAAGAGGATAATTATGGGAAGTAATAAGAAGGTTATGGGAAATGATTTATTTCGAAAATTGCTTCTCAAAATGGTGTTGTTCATGTCCCCTAGGAAAAATTCATGGCTTTTCAAGATTTTATTTTTTCGATGACGTTAGAGTTAGTTTATCAGTGTGGTTTGCATAATTTTCTAACCACACTACTCTTCCTTTAGGAGGGTTGTAGTTAGAACATTGTGAAATAGTGTTAAGTATAATAAACAGTGTCATCCTTTAGTGGTATGTACAACAGTATTGAGGGTACACTTTTATTTTTGGAGGAGAGATATATGGTTCTCTACAATAAAATAGTGCTCTCTTTTCCATATACTATCACAGGTGCACAAATATAGATTCACTCTTCTTTTTACCTAGATAAGAAAATCATGACAAATTTGGATTTTGTAGTGACAAGGATAACTATGTATTGGAGCTAGACCCCGAGCCTTTCAATGTATCATTTTCTTGCCCAACACAACCATCTTCCATTGGTAATGGAGTTCAATTTTTGAACCGACATTTTTCTTCAAGACTTTCATAATAAATAAATCATGCAACCATTTTTGGATTTACTTCGAGCATAGAAATACCACAACAATGTCATTTTTCTTTCCTTGGTTAATATATTGCCTCATTGTGTTTTATAGTTAATTCATTATTATTCTATGCACAATAAATATCTATCAAACAACAGAGAAGTATGGTCTGGTTGTTTTAGAGATATATAATATGAATTTGAATAATAATTCACAAGGCTATTTCAATTCTTATCTTTCTATTTCATGTATTTATAGAATAATATATATTCAAATACAAACTCAACTCAAATCAAACTAAAACAGAGAAGCCTAATTATGAATAAGTTTCTCTCTCCACTACCTTTCAATGATGTTATTTTTTTGAATTATACTTAAATTTCACCGATAATGATGTTGATTTATATATTTATTTTAGCCCCAAATTGACACCAAGGTAAATATACAAATATCCCATTAAATATGATTTAAAGATGACTCAAGGAATCTCACCTTTAGCCCAAGCGCATGGCAGAGTATTTTCTGAGGTGTGAAGGTTTATTAGAGGTAATGTTTGTTTGTTTATTTTGGTTAGAAAAGGGTTTGGTCTTGGTTTTATGTGACTTTCAATTTATCATATGTAGCATGTTGATAAATGGGAAAGAATAGTGTGTGACATTTATCTTGCAGAAATTGTTGTTGAATGAAAGGATACAAAGTTTAACCAAGATACAGTACGCTTTGGTAAAGGAAAAGGAACATCTTAAAAAGTTGCCTAAGAATACACCATATACAGAGTTTGAACATAAGTAATGTATCAAATTTTATTTTGCAAATATGTTATTTTTTCTACCCAAGATATCACAACAAGAAAAATATTGATATTGTAAAAATTGTTTGAAGACCAAATCAAGGTTGATTTTTCTGATGGGGCCTACTTGATTAATACCTTCTCATGAAAGGAAGGATTTAAACTTGAATTAATAAGTTCCTAAAACAAATCAGATTCAAATTCTATATATATAAAAGATATAAAAAAATGACAATTCCCTCGTTTTATTTTTACTTGAATACGGTGTGGGCAGGTTACAGGAAATGTGATTGGAAAAAGGATGGGGAGATAATGTAGAGCATGTCATGGATATGATTCATTTGATGTTGGAGATCCTTTAGAAACCTAATACATGAACCTTAGAAATGTTTCTAATAGGGATTCCTATGGTTTCTGATGTTTTGATTCTTTCACCTCATGGTTATTTTGGGAAATAAAATGTTTTACGAATCCAGACAAGACATCAGTGGACAGGTAATCTGTTTTTATATAGTTGCAATGTTCATACCATGAAATCTTCTCTTTATTTTTTGATTGTATTTTGAATGTTTCTTTCGATTTTGTTTTTTCTTTTAAATATTAAATTGAAAATACTTGGTATCATGTCCATTTAAACAACAACCAAAACTTGAAGATGAAATTAGTATTACACGATATTGATTGAAATTATTTTAGTTGTTTTGTGTTAAAATATATTCATGACTATTATAAAAGTTTACTTTTATGTTGTTATTTGAGAACATGTTGTTTATATACTTGACCAAGTTCATGTGTTAGAGAATGAAATGTTTTTGTGAATAAAATGACAAGTATTAGACATCACATATTAGATGATTTATTTTCACAAGTTATCTACAAGTTGAAAATTTTAGCATGTAACTTAGTTGGCATGATTTTTCCTAAGATTTGTATGAAGGTTGAATACTAAGTTACTAAGGTGTTATTTTATATGGTGATTTTTTATTTTCTTTTTTTATAGAAGTAATTCGGCCACATAATGGCCACTATCACCCAGCTATAGAAAACTTCTTATATTTTCTTACTTTTGTGGGGAAAATGACTTTGATATTGTTGATGTTGAGATATATGTCATATAAATCCTTTATAGTCTACTTTATTTTATATTATAGTGTTCATTGTCTTTCATGTATTGCACTCAGAATTGTAACTTCTTTTGTTTTCACAAAAGGAACTCAGTATTGATGGTAAAATGCAAGAATTGAAGAAAGAGGAGAACAATAACATTTGAGCGACAAATGCAAAAAGAGAGAGATAAGAGAACCAAACTAGTGATGCCTTTAGAGCCAATATCCCACATAAGACACATGCATAGAGACTGATGGTCAAGTATTCAGAGTTGGTGAATTCACCTACAATGTCTTAGCAACACAATGATAATGTTTTGAAGTGATGAAACGACATTTCATGTGTAGATTGTAGTCCAACAAATATTAATTTGGAAACTTGGTTTAATACTTGACATTTCATATAATATAATTTATGTGGTTGAAATTATTTATAGTTTCACTTGATGTTGTTTAGTATTGTAATTAACATATGTAACTTTGTGTTTTCATGTTAGATGAACATGCACATTGTATGAAATTTTTTCAGTTTAGTCGAAAAATAATACTAATTAATTTATGTTGATTAATAATGAACACATAAAATCAATCTAAAACTAATAAATTAGTATTTTATATTTATTAATGATGAACATAAATAAAATTAATATATCACTAAATTAGTCGGTTATAATGATTATTAATGAAATTAATATAAACTACTAAATTAGTCATTTATGTAATGAATATGAAACTACCAAAAAAATATAAATGACTACTGCAAATTATAAATTTGTGATTACAAATGACGACTAAATGTTGCATATATACGACTATTAGCAGTTAATTTACAGTATATTATAACACAACCAAAATTTAGTCATATTTATTTGGTTATTAATTAGTTTCAAATGATGCCTAAAATATGCGTATATATGACTATTAGTAGCCAATTTACAGTATTTTATAACATGACCAACATTTTGGTCATATTTATTTGGTCATTAATTGGTTTTCTTAGGTGATCATATAGTAATATATTTTTTTGTATATTTGTTCATTAATTGTGGCACTTAATGACCAAATCACTCACTAAATTAAAGACTAAATTGGTGACTCAATTAATGACTAAATTTATGACTAAATATACTACTAGACGATAAAATTGAGACAACCAATTAATGACTAAGCTAAACATGACTAAAAGCTGGTCACGTTATAAGATACTTTAAATTAACTACTACTAGTCACGGACTGAAAAATAGTCGTTTATATGCAAATTGTAGTCATTTTTTTGGTAATTAATTAGCCATTGTGTACTAGTGTACATATGTATAGACCATTCTTATTTTCAAAAATAATTCTTCCAAGTTCACTTAAATACCATATATAGGGCTTCACACCATAGTCTAGTAATATTAGAAAAATGGGCATAAAATTTTATATTAATAATCCCAAATAATTAATAGCCCCAAAAATTCTTATCTATTATTACTATGGGGAATTCAAAAGTCCTTTACAAAGTTGCTGACTCGAGTGTTATATTCTTGTATTAATATATTTTTTTTTTCTCGTTTAGGATATTGGGAGAATCAACATAAGTATATTCTTCTATTTAGTATTTCAAGAGTGGTAGAATTCAGGGTAGAACCTATGCCTTCCTAGTGTTAAGTTACTAATTCAAAAAATACCAATATATGTAAAGAAATAAATAGATCCAACATTCAATATGTTCTTGTCCCTGGTTGATACCAGATCACATCATCATGCCAAATGCATGCATAGGACCAACCATAGGCCTTTAAAAACCACACAATACACTTTTGATGGTTTCTACTTGTTGATACGTTTCCGTTGATATATGGCACGCCCCATAATTCTTCACGGTTTGAGAAATATTCATGTTTGAAGTTTGTAACCCCAGTTACTAGGCTAGAAACCCATGGGGTTGTGGAATAAGTCATTGAAAAGCCAATAATTCATAATTTTTAAGCTCTTAAAATCCATCCCAGGTTCACTTGTTGAAGCCCCTCTCAACCTAAGCATTTATATAAATTGTGAACCTCATATCCTCCTTATGTAGGGATTTCGCTATCTGAAACCGGTCATTGTGGAATTTTCACTCTAACTTTTTTTCTAAGAAGGTTCAGAAGCTGAAATTTTTATGAGGTGAAGCCGAAATCTTGAGGAAGCTCCTATGAAAAATATATGTCAAGGTAACCAAATTTTTCAGATATATGATCTGGGGATGTCAGTGTTTTTGCAGGCTCCTGAAATTCATCTCAAAGAAGTGACCTTGGGAAAATCATCATAACTCTCCCTCAAGATATTTCATAAATTGCAGTTTTCTCTATATCAATTTTAGAGCCAAATGAAGAAACAGTGACACGTGGCATGTTGTACTATTTTTCTCTACCGAAATAGTCCATAATTAGGGCATTGTGAGAGATTGGGCATAAATCTCTCTTGAAGATTAAAAATTGGGCCAGACCTACAACATTGGAAAGAAGACTCAGATTAATAATATAGGGCCAAAAATCACATATTTAGGATCTGAAATAACAGATATACACCAGATTCAATATCAAGCCCCTAGAAGGCAAGAAAAATCTAGATCATGTGTTGTCAAGGGTTGCAAAGGACCAGACTTTCTAGGGCAGAAAATCAAAGCAAGGTGCAGCAGAGGGTAGCATGACAAGAACATAAATCAAGATGAAAAACATCAACAAGAATTTCATCACATGAAGTCTTCAAGTGGGCAACACTACATACAGTCATTGTAAAGGTATCATTATACTAAGTCATCGTAAATACATTATTGTAAAAATTGTACTAGTGTGTATTTGCCAAGATTTGAAGAGGCAGTGCCGGGAGGTCTAGGATCATCATTAGGTGGTTGTGTCATAGTTGGGGTTATGTTCTAGTGTGTCTTCTTCTTCTACATCATTCTATATCATTCTAAAGTGGACCATTTTCCCTGGTATGGGAGTCCATTCTTCTTTTATTCTTCTATGGGTGTTAGGGTGGTGCTCAGATGGTGCATGAAGTCACTAATAGGTTCAAGCCTATGAAAAATTTAGGGTGGTAGGGTGGTGCTGGGGTGAGTTGTAGCTCATTGGGTGTTGAGGCATTCGTTCAGTTGACTATTGAAGAAGCTCGGGCATTGGAGTGTCCATCCATTGGGAGCTTGAGAAGAATGCTTTTCTAGATTATAGGAAGTTGGATCTTTATTTTCAATTGGAGTTGAATATTAAAGAATTATTAGAAAAGAATTAGGTGGTTTTTTCCCTAGAATGGGTTTCCACCTTAAAAAATGTGTGCATTTGTGTTCCTTTGTTACTGATATCATTGTACAAACACTGATAATAATTGAACATTAACTAATTCTCTAATTGAAAGGAATAATGATTCACCCCCACCTCTTAGTATTTCCAACAATTGGTATCAGAGCTTGGTTCCTTCAATAGCAGTTTAACAACTAGAAGGAGGTCATGGAGCATACCAAGAATGGTGTACCTCTCTTCAATGGAAATAATTATGCACTCTAGAAAGGAAGAATGGAGGTCTATCTCTTGGCGCAAGGTTACGAAGTATGGGACACTATTCGAAATGGATTTACATCAACTGTGGATGAAAAAGTTAAGAATAATTTGGTAAATGATGAAAAAGAAAAGAATATTATTATCAGTGGACTTAATGAATCTGCTTATCATAAGGTGTTGGGTTTTAAAACCACAAAAAATGTATGGGACAAGCTTGAGAATATATATGCAAGTGACTGAAATGTCAAAGAATCAAAGCTTCAAATCTATAGAGTAAAATTTGAGCAACTCAGAATGAATGAAGATTGCAACATTGTTGCATACTTCCAATACGTTAATGAAATAACCAATACTCTAGAAGGATTGGGAGAGCCAGTTGATGAGAAGAATATTATACAAAATATTCTTGGATCGTTACTAGGGAGATTCAACCCAAAGTTATTGGTCTTAGAATACATTGCAAATCTGGACAAACTCAGCAAAGAGGAATTACATGGAGTTCTCATAGCATATGAAATGAGACTTGATGAAGAAGAGGGTACTTCACATCTAGAAACTGCGTTCGTTGCATCTAAGAAAACCAATAAGGACAAACAATCTTCAATTGAAATGACATGCACCTGCAAGTGTGAAGAAAAGGGAGACGATGAAGAAGGTCTTTCAGATGAATAATATGATTACTTTACAAGTAAACTAAAAATTTATAAGGGAAAATTCAAAGGTAAACTTCCATTGATATGTTTCGTCTGTGGTGAGGTTAGGCATTTCACATCAAAATGTCCAAACAGAAGTGATGGCAACTCAAAAGGAAAGAAAGGCTTTAATAAAATCAATAAGCAAGGAGCCAAAAGGAACTTTCTCTCTAAAGAAGATAGCTCATCATCCGATTAAGACAATGAAACTGAAGAAGAAGCCAATGAGAAAGTATTGTTTATGGCCAAGCAAAATAAACAAGAGGTATCAAACAATGAATAAGAAAGTTTGACCATAGAAGAATTTTCTAAGGAAGAAATCAAGCTTATAAAAGAGGTCAAGGCTGAGAAGATTCGTTCCAATACTCATGAAGAACAAGTTCAATGTCTCAAAATTGAAGTTGAAGAAAAAAAATGCATTGAAGAGTCACTTCAAAAGAAGTTGGAAGAAAGAAACCAAGAAAGGGAGAATTAGAAGCCCGAAGTAGACTCACTACTTAAGGAAGTGAAGAAGGGAAAAATAGCCAAACTATGCCAATAGCTTAAGGGAATTGGAAGAAATCATCAACAATCAACAATCTTACAATGACAGAACTAGCCTCGGTTATAAAGAAGAAGAAACAGGATCTTCTACAACAGAATACAATGAATCTATGAGATCTCACATGCATGTAGACTTCATTGGACAAGATTCACAAGAACAACCTTGGAAGACAATTCCTCGAAGAATATTTCCATCGAGGTACCAACATTTTTTTTATGGGTATTGTTATTCATGTGGAAAATTTGGTCATAAAGTTTTAGAATGTCACATGTACCCGAGGAACCAAAACAATTCCAGGGGATCTGTCAAATATGAACCTCCCACGGCTCAACAAACATCAATAGATTTGAACATTTAAGAAATAATATTGAATGTTACAAATGTCGAAACTTTGGACACATAGCTAGAGACTACAGACTTGAATACAAAAGTCCTTTACAAAGTTGCTGACTCGTGCTATATTCTTGTATTAATATTTTTTGTTGTCTCATTTAGGATATTGGGAGAATCAACATAAGTATATTCTTCTATTTAGTATTTCAAGAGCGGTAGAATTTAGGGTAGAACCTATGCTTTCCTAGTGTTAAGTTACTAATTCAAAAATTACCAATATATGTAAAGAAATAAATGGAGCCAACATTCAATATGTTCCTGTCCCTGGTTGATACCAGATCACATCATCATGCCAAATGCATGCATAGGACCAACCATAGTCCTTTAAAAACCACACAATACACTTTTTATGTTTCTAGTTGTCGATATGTTTCCGTTGATATATGGCACGCCACGTAATTCTTCACGGTTTGAGATATATTCATGTTTGAAGTTTCTAACCCCAGTTAGTGGACTAAAACCCCATGGGGTTGTGTCATGGGTCATTGAAAAGTCAATAACTCATAATTTTTAAGCTCCTAAAATCCCTCCCACGTTCACTTGTTGCATCCCCTCTCAACCTAAGCATTTATATAAATTGTGATCCTCATATCCTCCTTATGTAGGGATTTTGCTATCTGAAACAAGTCATCATGGCATTTTCGCTCTAAATTTTTTTATACAAAGGGTCAGAAGCTGAAATTTTTATGATGTGAAGCCAAAATCCTAAGGAATCTCTTATGAAAATTTAGGTCAAGGTGCGCAATATTTTCAGAGATATGTTCTATGGAAATCAGTTTTTTTGTAGGCTCCTGAAATTCATCTCAAAGAAGTGACCTTGGGAAAATTGTCATAACTCTCTCTCTAGTATCAGATTGGAATTCTATAAAAAGTAATGGATATTTCACGGACTATAGTTTTCTCTGTATCAAAATCAAAGCCAAATAAAGAAAAAGTGACACGTGGAACGCTGTACAAGTTTTCTCTACCGAAGTAGTCCATAATTAGTGCATTGTGAGAGATTGGGCATAACTCTCCCTTGAATATTCCAAATTGGTTCAGACCTATGGAATTGGAAAGAAGACTCAGAGGACTACTACAGGGCCAAAAATCACATATTTGGGATCTGAAATAACAGAGATAAACCAGATTCAATATCAAGATCCTAGAAGACAAAAAAAAGCTAGATCATGTGTTGTCAAGCGTTGTAAAGGACTAGACTTTCTAGGGCAGCAAAGAAAAGAAAGGTGTAGCAGAGGGTAGCATGAAAAGAGCAGCAATCAAGGTGGAGAATAGCAGCAAGAAGTTCATCACATGAAGTCTTCAAGTGGTTAGCACTACATACAGTCACTGTAAAGTACCATTGTACTAAGTCATTGTAAATACATTATTGTAAAAATTGTACAAGTGTCTGTCTGCCAAGAGTTGAAGAGGCAGTGTGGGGAGGTCTAGGATCATCATTAGGTGCTTGTGTCATAGTTTGGGTTATGGTTTAGTGTGTCTTTTTCTTCTACATCATTCTATATCATTTTAAAGTGGACCATTTTCCCTGGTATGAGAGTCCATTCTTCTTTTATTCTTCTATAGGCCGGTAGGGTGGTGCTCGGCTGGTGCATGAAGTCACGAATAGGTTCAAGCTTATGAAAAATTTAGGGTGGTAGGGTGGTGCTAGGGTGATTTGTAGCTCATTGGGTGTTGGGGCATCCGTTCAGTTGACTACTGAAGAATCTCGGGCATTGGAGCATCCATCCAGTGGGAGCTGGAGAAGAATGCTTTTCTAGATTCTAGGAAGTTGGAGCTTTATTTTCAATTGGAGCTCAATGTTAAAGAATTATTAGAAAAGCATTAGGTGTTTTTGTCCTAGAGTGGGTTTCCACCTTAAAAAATGTGTGCATTTATGCTCCTTTTGTTTACTGCTATCATTGTACAAATAATGATAATAATTGAAGATTAACTAATGCTCTAATTGAAAGGATTATTGATTCACCCCCTCCCCCTCTCAGTATTTCCAACAATTGGTATCATAGATTGGTTCCTTCAAAATCAGTTTAATAGGTAGAAGGAGGTCATGGAGCATACCAAGAATCATGTACCTTTGTTCAATGAAAATAATTATGCACTCTGGAAAGGAAGAATGGAGGTCTATCTCTTGGCGTAAGGTTACGAAGTATGGGACACTGTTCAAAATAGATTTACATCAACTGCGGATGAAAAAAGGTAAGAAGAATATGGTAAATGATGCAAAAGCAAAGAATATTATTATAAGTGGACTTATTGAATTTTCTTATCATAAGGTGTTGGGTTGTAAAACTGCCAAAAATGTATGTGACAAGTTTGAGAATATATATATGCAGGTGATTCAAATGTCAAAGAAGCAAAGCTTCAAATCTATAGAGAAAAATTTGAGCAACTCAGAATGAAAGAAGATGGCAACATTGCTACATAATTCCAATATGTTGATGAAATAACCAACACTCTGGAAGGATTGAGAGAGCTAGTTGATGAGAAGACTATTATACAAAATATTCTTAGAACGTTACTAGGGAGATTCAACCTAAAGGTATCGGTCTTAGAATACAGTGCAAATCTGGAAAAACTAAACAAAGAGGAATTACATGGAGTTCTCATAGCATATGAAATGAGACTTTATAAAGAAGAGGGTACTTCGCATCTAGAAACTGTGTTCGTTGCATCTAATAAAACCAATAAGGACAAACAACCTTCAATTGAAAATACATGCACCTGCAAGTGTGAAGAAAAGGGAGATGATAAATAATGTCTTTCAAATGAAGAATATACTTACTTTATGAGAAAACTTTAAAAAATTGGTAAGGAAAAATTCAAAGGTAAACTTCCATTGTTCTGTTTCAATTTGTGGAGAGGTTGGGATTTTCATCAAAAATGTACAAGACTTATAAGTAAATGTAACCTCAGTAGATAGAAGGATTACAATAGTCAACACAACTAAGATCCTCACTCTCTCACAAACGTCGTACATTAGATAAAGCAACAATAAACAAGAAATCCCAACAAATAAGTATTTGATCTCTTAATACATTACAAATCAAATAAATTAAACAAACATAATGACACATCAAGTACTAAAGTTAAACTCATCTTTAGATTCTCATATCATATGTTCTCTATAACACCTGCAAGTAAAAATAGATCCTTCACCTCTCACAGAAATCAAGTCAAGGTCTCAAAATTGAAATTGAGAAAATTCTAAATCTAATTTAAAGTCTTCAAAAGTTGAAGAAAAAACGACCATAAGAATTAGAAGCCAAAGTAGTCTCACTGCGTAAGGAAGTGAAGAAGGGAAAAAATATCCAAACTATGCCAATAGCTCAAGGGAATTGGAAGAACTCATCAACAATCAATGATCTTACAATGACAAAACTAGCCTCGGTTACAAAGAAGAAGAAGCAGGATGTTCTACAACAAAATACAATGAACCTATGAGATTTGACATGCATGTAGACTTCATTGGACAAGATTCGCAAGAACAACCTTGGAATACAATTCCTCAGTGAAGATTTCCATCAAGGTACCAACATATTTTTTATGGGTATTGTTATTCATGTGGAAAATTTGGTCATAAAGTTTTAGAATGTCGCACATACCTGAGGAACCAATACAATTACAGGAGATTTTTCAAATATGAACTTCCTAGGGCTCAGCGAAACATCAATGGATTTGAACATTAAGAAATAATATTGAATTTTACAAATGTCGAAACTTTGGACACATAGCCAGAGACTGCAGACTTGAAAATCCTATAGAATAATCTTTGAAGTCATAGAATGAACGAACGAACATGGAAGAAGAAGAAGACTGATAATTTTTCTCTCGCTCTCAAGGCTCAAAACAACAAAGATGTGTGGTATGTTGATAGCAGTTGCTCAACGCATATGACTAGAGATAGAAAGAAATTTGTATCTCTGAAAGAGAAGAAGGATGGAACTGTGTCCTTTGGAAATTATGGATCTTCAAATTTTATAGGATCAGGTACCATCACTCTTGGAAGCAAATATGCTCTAGCCAAGAATGTTCTATTGGTTGAAAAAATGAATCACAATCTGCTCAGTGTTGGACAAATGTGTGATCAAGGACACACAATATTCAACTTCACAAAATGTGAAATCAGGAAAGGCAGGGATGGTGAAATTGTGGCTACAACAAGTCGAGCTCAAAACGACATATATGTTCTGAATGAAGCAACTAAAGCACGTCTAATAGCTAAAGAGGATGATATAATATTTGGTAGCAATGGTGATCGTCTAAGTAAGAATTTTACTACAAATATGCAAAGTGATTTCGAGATGTATTTACTTGGTGAGCTGGCATACTTCTTAGGGCTTCAAATATCTCAGCAAAAGAAAGGAATATTTATATGTCAAACCAAGTACATCAAGGAAATTCTCAAGAAATTCAAAATGGAAGATTGCAAACCCATCCTTACTCCAATGGTAACAGGTTCCAAATTGAGCATAGATGACTCATCTAAGGATGTGGATCAAATATTGTACAGATGTATGATTGGTAGTCTTCTATATGTAATAGCCTCTGGCCAGATGTTATGCAAGCAGTTGGACAAGCAGCAAGATTCCAAGCAGCACCAAAAGAATCACATATTATTTCCATCAAAAGAATTCTTCGACATATAAAGGGAACAATAGAATATGGCTTGTGGTATCCTAAGGGTAACAATCCCATTATTCATGCCTTTATAGATGCATATTGTGTAGGAAGTGTTGATGATTGTGAGAGTTCTCGTGAAGCATTGGAATATATTCGCCAAAAACTTGGGATTATCCCAAGTTCTCATTAGATTTTACTTATTCAGAATATAAAGGGGGAGTGGAAGTGTGTATAGGTCTGCAGGATGGTTGTGTGTCAAGGGGATTGAAAGTTTGTACAGGTCCGTAAGATGGTTGTGTGTCAAGGGGAGTTACCATTTTCCATTGATGTCAAAGGGGGAGATGTAATGAATAAATAATGTAGATAAATGATAAATTAGTTAATTAGTAATTAGGCTGAAAGGTCATGTCTGATAAGACATGACACGGGAGCAGACAACTCGATCAAGCTATGTCTTCAGAACAGAAACAAGTTGATATTCCGAAGAATACTAATATCAGTGCAATGCGCTCAAGTGATAATTCAGCACAAGTTTCAAGTCGCTGCGAGATTCCACAGAAAATTGATTTAGGATGGTTTGATCCATTCTCAGTGCGACAGTTTTGTTTGTCACTTAGAGGATCATATCAACTTGTGTCGACAAGGATGACTGCCCCGAGACGAGAAGATGTTCGTAACAGGAAAAGAAATCGAGGCCTTTCATCAACAAGCTTTGAGGACAAAGCTTTTTGAAGGGAAGGCAATGTAATGAATAAATAATGTAGATAAATGATAAATTAGTTAATTTGTAATTAGGCTGAAAGGTCACGTCTGATAAGACATGACCTTTCGTGAAGAGGCACCTGCGTAGGTATATAAGCAGGCCTCATTTGTAACATTCAAGCAATTCATTCATCATACTTTCTAATATAATAATTGTATCCTCATGGATATTCGGATATTTCAAGTCTTCTGGAATATTTAACTTGAGAAGGAACTTTGTTCACTTCAGGAGAGAATGTTGTAGGAAGAGGTGTCATGATCGCAGGGGGAGTACTTGTGTTGGCATCAATGGAAAAGGGGGAGATTGTTGATCAGCAGTTGTCATTGATGTCAACCCAAGAAGCACCAAGGGCTACCATAATATTTCATGGGAATTTTGACCTACCAAATTACTATATTCTGTGTCAAGAATTATTTTTATGGTTTCTACTTATCGATATTTTTCCGTTGATATATGGCATGCCATGTAATTCTTCACGGTTTGAGAGATATTCATGTTTGAAGTTTGTAACCCCAATTAGTGGGCTAAAACCCCATGGGGTTGTGGCATGGGTCATTGAAAATTAAATAATTAATAATTTTTAAACTCCTAAAATCCTTCCCATGTTCACTTTTTGAAGCCAGGCTCTCAACCTAAACATTTATATAAATTGTGATCCTCATATCCTCCTTATGTAGGGATTTCGCTATCTGAAACATGTCATCGTGGAATTTTCACTCTAAATATTTTTATACGTAGTTTCAGAAGCTGAATTTTTCATGAGGTGAAGCCAAAATCTTGAGGAAGCTCCTATGAAAATTTCAGATCGAGGTGTGCAACATTTTTGGAGATATGATCTGTGAAAGTCAGTGTTTTTGTAGGCTCCTGAAATTCATCTCAAAGAAGTGACCTTGGTAAAATTGTCATAACTCTCTCTCTGAGTATCGGATTAGAATTATGTAAAAGGTGGAAGATAGTGCACAGAACCTAGTTTTCGTTGTATCAATTTCAGAGCCAAATGAAGAAACACTGACACGTGACACGCCATACAAGTTCTCTCTACTAAAAAAGTCCATAATTAGGGCATTGTGAGAGATTAGGCATAAATCTCTCTTGAAGAATCCAAATTGGGTTAGACCTGTGGCATTAGAGAGAAGACTCATAGGAATACTGCAAGGCCAAAAATAATATATTGGGGATCTGAAATAATAGAGATACACCAGATTCAATATCAAGCTCTTAGAAGGCAAGAAAAAGCTAGATCATGTGTTGTCAAGGGCTACAAAGGACCAGACTTTCTAGGGCAGCAAAGCAAAGCAAGGTGCAACAGAGGGTAGCATGAAAATATCAGCAATCAAGGTGCATAACAACAGCAATAATTTCATCACATGAAGTATTCAAGTGGGCAGCACTGCATACAGTCACTATAAAGGTATCATTGTACTAAGTCATTGTAAATACGTTATTGTAAAAATTGTACTAGTGTCTATCTGACAAGAGTTGAAGAGGCAGTGCCAGGAGGTCTAGGATCATCATTAGGTGGTTGTGTCATAGTTTGGGTAATGGTATAGTGTGTCTTCTTCTTCTACATCATTCTATATCATTTTAAAGTGGATCATTTTCCTTGGTACGAGAGTCCATTCTTCTTTTATTCTTCTTGGGTGGTAGGGTGGTGCTCGGCTGGTGCATGAAGTCACCAATAGGTTCAAGCCTGTGAAAAATTCAAGGTGGTAGGGTGGTGCTCGGCTGGTGCATGAAGTCACTAATAGGTTCAAGCCTATAAAAAATTCATGGTGGTAGGGTGGTGCTAGGGTGAGTTGTAGCTCATTGGGTGTTGAAGAATCCATTCAGTTGATTACTGAAGAATCTTGGGCATTGGAGCGTCCATCTAGTGGGATCTGGAGAAGAATTCTTTTCTAGATTCTAGGAAGTTGGAGCTTTATTTTCAATTGGAGTTGAATATTAAAGAATTATTACAATAGCATTAGGTGGTTTTTGTCCCGGAGTGGGTTTCCACCTTAAAAACTGTGTGCATTTGTGTTCCTTTTGTTTACTATTATCATTGTACAAAAATTGATAATAATTAAATATTAACTAATGATCTAATTGAAAGTAATATTGATTCACCTTCCTCCTCCCCCCCCCCCCCCCCCTCCTCCCCACCCCCTCTCATTATTTCCAACATCTCTCTCCACTACCTTTCAATGACGTTATTTTTCTGAATTATACTTACATTTCACTGATAATGATGTTGATTTATATATTTCTTTTAGTCCCAAATTGACACCAAGGTAAATAGACAAATATCCCATTAAATATGACTTAAAGATGATTCAAGGAATCTCACCTTTAGCCTAAGCATGTGGCAGAGTATTTTATGAGGTTTGAAGGTTTAGTAGAGGTAATGTTTGTTTGCTTATTTTGGTTAGAAAAGGGTTTGGTCTTGGTTTTATGTGACTTTCAATTTATCATATGTAGAATATTGATAAATGGGAAATAATAGTGTGTGACATTTATCTTGCAGAAATTGTTGTTGAATGAAAGAATACAAAGTTTAACCAAGCTACAGTACGCTTTGCTAAAGGAAAAGGAACATCTTATAAAGTCACCTAAGAATACACCATATACAAAGTTTGAACATAAGTAATGTATGGATTTTTATTTTGTACATATGTTATTTTTTCTACCCAAGATATCACAACAAGAAAAATACTAATATTGTAAAAATTATTTGAAGACCATATCAAGGTCGATTTTTCTGATTGGACCTACTTGATTAATACCTTCTCATGAAAGGAAGGATTTAAACTTGAATTAATAAGTTCCTGAAACAAATTAGATTCAAATTTTATAGATATAAAATATATAAAAAAATGACAATTCCCTTGTTTTATTTTTACTTGAATACAGTGTGGGCAAGTTACAAGAAATGTGATTGGAAAAAGGATGGGGAAACAATGTAGAGCATGTCATGGATATGATTCATTTGATGTTGGAGATACTTCAGGCACCTGAGACATGAACTTTAGAAATGTTTCTAATAGGTATTCCTATAGTTTCTAATGTTGTGATTCTTTCACCTCATGGTAATTTTGGGAAAGAAAATGTTTTACGAATTCCAGACAAGACATGAGTGGACAGGTAATCTGTTTTTATATAGTTGCAATGTTCATTCCATGAAACCTCTCTCTATTTTTTTATTGTATTTTGAACGTTTCTTTTCATTTTTGATTTTTGATTTTGATTTTTTATTTTTTAAATATCAAATTGAAAATACTTGGTATCATGTCCATTTAAACAACAACCAAAAATTGAAGATGAAATTACTATTACGCGATATTGATTGAAATCCTTTTAGTTGTTTTGTGTTAAAATATATTCATGACTATTAGAAAAGTTTACTTTCATGTTTTTATTTGAGAGCATGTTTTTTATATACTTGACCAAGTTCATGTGTTAGAAAATGAAATGTTTTTGTGAATAAAATGACAAGGATTAGACATCACATATTAGATGATTTATTTTCACAAGTTATCTACAATTTGAACAATTTAGCATGTAACTTAGTTGGCATGATTGTTCCTAACCTTTCCCTGAAGGTTGAATACTAAGATACTAAGGTGTTATTTTCTATGGTGATGTTTTATTTTCTTTTTTTATACAAGTCATTTGGCCACATAGTGGCGACTATCACCCAACTATAGAAAACTTGTTAGAGTTTCTTACTTTTATGGGGAAAATGATTTTGACATTGTTGATGTTGAGGTATATGTCATATAAATCCCTTATAGTCTACTTTATTTTATGTTATAGTGTTCATCGTCTTTCATGTATTACACTCAAAATTGTAACTTCTTTTTTTTTGAGAAAATGAACTCAGTATTGACGGTAAAAAGCAAGAATTAAAGAAAGAGGAGAGCAATAACATTTGAGCGACAAATGCAAAAAGAGATAGATAAGAGAACCAATCTAGTGATGCCTTTAGAGCCAATATCCCACATAAGACACTTTCATAGAGACTAATGATCAAGTATTCAGAGTTGGTGAATTCACCTACGATGTCTTAGCAACACAATGATAATGTTTTGAAGTGATGAAACAAAATTTCATGTGTAAATTGTAGTCTAACAAATATTAAGTTGGAAACTCATTGTAATACTTGACATTTCATATAATATAATTTATGTGGTTGAAACTATTTATAGTTTCACTTGATGTTGTTTAGAATTGTAATTAACATATGTAACTTTGCGTTTTCGTGTTAGATGAACATGCACATTTTATGACATTTTTTTAGTTTAGTCGCAAAATCATACTAATTAATTTATGTTGATTAATAATGATCACATAAAATAAATCTAAAACTACTAAATTAGTACTTTATATTGATTAATGATGAACATAAATAAAATGAATATATCACTAAATTAGTCGGTTATAATGATTATTAATGAAATTAATATAAACTAGTAAATTAGTCATCTGTGTAATGAATATGAAACTACCAAAAAAATATAAATGACTACTGCAAATTATAAATTTGTGATTACAAATGACGACTAAATTTTTCATATATACGACTATTAGTAGTTAATTTAGAGTATATTATAACACAACCAAAATTTAGTCATATTTATTTGGTTATTAATTAGTTTCAAACGCTGCCTAAAATATGCATATATATGACTATTAGTATCCAATTTACAATATTTTATAACAGGACCAACATTTTGGTCATATCTCTTTGGTAATTAATTGGATTTCTCAGGTGATCATATAGTAATATATTTTTTGTATATTTGGTTATTAATTGTGGCAATTAATGACCAAATCACTCACTAAATTAGTGACTCAATTAATGACCAAATTTATGACTAAATATACTACTAGACAACAAAATTGAGACAACCAATTAATGACCAAGCTAAAAATGGCTAAACGTTGGTCACGTTATAAGATACTTTAAATTAACTACCACTGGTCACCGATTGAAAAATAGTCGTTTATATGCAAATTGTAGTCATTATTTTGGTAATTAATTAACCATTGTGTACTAGTGTACATATGTATAGACCATTCTTATTTTCCAAAATAATTCTTCCAAGTTAACTTAAATACCATATATAGGGATTCACACCATAGTCTAGTACTATTAAAAAAATGGGCATAACATTTTAGATTAATAATCCCAAATAATTGATAGCCCCAAAAATTCCTATCACTTATTACTATGGGGAATACAAAATTCCTTTACAAAGTTGCTGACTCATGCTATATTCTTGTATTATTATTTTTTGTTGTCCCATTTAGGATATTGGGAGAATCAACATAAGTAGATTCTTCTATTTAGTATTTCAAGAGTGGTAGAATTCAGGGTAGAAATTATGCTTTCCTAGTGCTAAGTTACTAATTCAAAAATTACCAATATGTGTAAAGAAATAAATGGAGCCAACATTAAATATGTTACTGTCCCTGGTTGATACCAGATCACATCATCATGCCAAATGCATGCATAGGACCAACCATAGGCCTTTAAAAAACACACAATACACTTTTGATAGAGAAAACCACTAATACTGAGTTTAACCAACTAAAGCCTCTCTAACTAAGGTTTACTTGGAGAAAATAATTATGAGTAATATTCATGCTATGCTTCTTTTATTTAAACACTTGAGGCTACTGTAATTTGGTTCTCGTGCATTCTCATCACAAAAGGCTTTCATTTTCTAAAGAGGTTACGAAAATGTGTATACAATCATAATTAATGAATTCCACAATAGGGAACATACTTCACTTCACCACTATGAGTCTTGGGAACATGATTCAGTGGTGATAGAGAAAGGTAAAAGGAAAAGCTATAGTCATCATGCATCTAAGAGATGAAATAAAAATAAGAGAGCCAACCTTCCAGAAAAATACAACCCCTCTACTAAACAAAGAATGCAGTACAACCACCCCCTGATCTCAAGTCCAAGGTGATTTAGCATCACCATTTGGACTAGAAAGCTTCAATGTTCCTATGTTCTATTGGGAACCAATGGAGAGACACAACAAGAGAAATGATACTCATACTCCCCCTTAACAACCTTCTAAAAAAAATCTTAGATCAAATTTCAAAACAACAATGCATATGAAATCAAATTCTTATCTTATGTTCTCTGCCTTAATTTTTTATCTAAAATGCCACATGAGAAACCTCTATGCCATTTTCTCTATTGATGCATGTGAGTTGTGGACTACTAAATAGTGAAATTCATTTTTTGATCTATTTAGGTTGAATTGATTTATGGGATCACATATTATGAATGTTGATATACAAATACACAACATAATACATTCATATAAATTCCACTGATAAATTGTACACAAGTGTTGCCAAGGAGCTTCTAAACCACAAACTTGATCTAAGAAAATTTTTGGATTTACCAAATGAAACACCTCTTAATTCTCCTACAACTAATGGTCATGTTGAGGTGGTCAAAGTGCTTCTTGCTAGAGACAGCTAATAGCGATTTCCAGAAACAATGGCAAGAATGCAATCCATATGGCTACAAGAAGTGTTTACACAACAATTTTGAGATCTTTACTAGCAAAGGATCCACAAATGGCGTGAATAATAGACATAAATGGATACACAAAAATTCACATGTCATCCAAAGGAGACAACTTCTTGTATGTGGTGAAGGCACTACTTCAGGTTGATCCAACAGTAGTCATGCTACCTGAAAAAATGGCAACACACCATTTCATGTAGTTACAAGGAAGAAGTGTGAGGAGGTATTGTCTCTAGATACAACCTACTAGAGTTTCATCTAATTACATGACCTGGTTTAGAGTTGTACATTTTAATTAGTATGAGGAGGGAATTGTCAGTTCAACCAAGAAACAACGGTAAGATTTATTTCTACTTGGTGCCAAAATCAACAAAACACATAATTATTTCCTAAAACCAGAGAAGTGCATGCCTCAACCCTAACAAATTTTGAAACAAAATCCTTCTTAACAGCCACACTAAATGATACCATCCATAAATATTATATTTCACTGAGAATAATTTGAATTTAGCGTTAATGTAAATAAACCATATAATTTTATAAAATTTTCTTCAGCACCAAACAAAGCCAAGGGCCCCAATAAAAAAATAGTGAATGAAATTGAAATAAAGTAAGTTGTCAGCAAGATTTTATCAAAATAGGGTGCCAAATCAAAATCCTTGAAGCTTCATTGATTTGTAATAAGCTCTCTCTTCTATTTTTCTATAGAATGCATGTTTCAAATTTGAACATAAGCTCATTACATTGCAATTTTATTTCATGGGTAAAATATTGATCGTGTACTCTTTGTTTTATAGAACCCTTTTAATAATTTGGTTTATCCAGATATGAATTTATTACTCTATGATAGCTGCCATTTTGCATTTAACTGTTTTTATTGAGATGTGTTGTAGTGATGTAACATTTTATTCTACCATGGATTTTTTTGCTCTTATAAAGTGATAGGCATGTGTAAAATGCATAGGCCCAATTAGAAGCTTCGACTAAATAGACAATCAAGTATATATATATATATATATATATATATATATATATCATTAGACTTGATTGTCTATTTAGTCGAAGCTTCTAATTGGGCCTATGCATTTTACACGTATATATATATATATATATATATATATATATATATATATATATTGTAGTTATTATAAGAGGAAAAAATCTTATTGTTTGTGGAGAGTAGACAATTGTTGAACATCAAATATCTTCTTATATTTCATGATGAGAATGAGACATGTCTTTAACAAGAAATCAATATAGAATACAAGATGGTGCAGTCATTCAACTTATACAATGAACATAATAGATCATGAAACAAATCATTGATCAGTCTGAGAGATCACAAATGGTTTAGTTTTCAACGAAACTGATTTCCCTCATTAACTGGTGCAAGACTTGTTTTTGGCTAGTGTACAAGTTTAGTTGAACTTGAATTTTGTTTTTGGCCAACAAAAAAGTTTACCTTTAGCATTATGGATAGGCTCTTTACATGTTTCCAGTGGAGCTATTAGAGAATCCAAAACATTTTGAGAAACAAGATTTTCCTGAACCAGAGTATATCAAAAGCATGTGTGTGGAAGGCTTTGCGAATTTTTCTCAAGAGAATTTAACCTCATTTTAGCTACATGGAGATAAAGCCATATAATTGTGTCAAAGGTGTCTCTCTGTAGGATTGGGTTGGGTAGACACATTTTCTATTCTTTTGGTGTAGCTTTGCACCTTTAGGGGAAATTTATAGTCCTACTCTCTATGGATATTTTGTTATTCCCCTAGATCTATTCTATAAAGGTAGAGGGGGGATGTAGTGTATTTTTGTGTTGTGTAATTATTTTTTCTTTGAGGTTATTGTTTTCACACCCCATTGCTAGTTGAATTATTTGTGGGAGGACATAGTTATCATTTAGAGGTAGAGAGTGCTTTCCTTGTATCCATGTATTTGCATCTTTAGATACTCGTGCTTTGTGTGGATTTGGAAGTGTTTGAATTCCCCTTGGATATTTTTTTGGTGTAATGGGTATCACGCAAACTTTTTTCTTACCATTTTAACAATTTTTTAGGGGTTGCATTTCAAAATCATTGTTATTGATCGTTGTATTTTGACATCTTGAATTTTTTAATGAAAAATACTCCCAATTAGTTTTATATACCCTACAACAAGTATAATTCAAACATGTAGCTAATTATTCATAATTTCATCATATATGTTCACTATTTTTTAATTTTTAGCATGCAAATTAGTCTTTTATAGGAAGATGTTTATGATGACACAATAGATTTACATCATTTAGAAGGGGAGAAATCAATATTTGGTGTAATTACAGATTTTAGGTTTGATAATTATAAGGCATTTATAGGTTATAAATGTCTTCAAATTTTCACTTATAATTTAGTATTCAACTCAATGTATTGAGTATCTTATATGTACTATTCCCCTCCCACCCACTTTTGATAACTTCCATAACCATTAGGTAGGAACCTGCATGTTCAATGCAATTTTTCCTGTTTACTAAAAGATTTGCCAAGATTTTACAAAATTTTATAATTTATTGAAAGTTGTATAAATTATAATTTATAAAGTTCAAAGGTTAAAATTTTTAAAGTCTAATTCTTTAAAGGGTGCTAGCTCAATTGAAGGGCACTTACTCTACAATAAAGAGGTTGGTGGTTTGATTCCATCGTGCCCTGATATTCATATGGAATGGAGACAATCAATTTTGGTGATGAAGGCTCTTTTCACCATCATCAATGACCTTAAGGTGACATTTTTCGACCCTCACCTAAATATCCAATGGTGACAATTACTATGTCATTTAATCATTATTCATGATGGACCTTGAATGTCACCACAACTCCTTTACTTTTTTCTATGCAACATTTGGTGATGTTCAATTTCTTGTGATAGAGGTTTTTTTTAACCGTCACTAATGAGATTACAGTGACATTTTTTGACCCTCACAAAAATATGAAATGGTGACGGTCAAAAAACGTCATCATATATATGCATCAATAGTGACAGCCATGAAAGGTACATCACAATAAATCGTTGTTGTTCATATGAAATGGTGATGGCCACTATCTGTCATTATAATCATTATTCATGACGAAACTTTAATGTCACCACAACACATATTTTGGCGACGCCCCTTTGGCGATGTTCAATTTTTTGGCGACAGAGGCTAAGGTTTGTCACCATTGCTCATATGAAATGGTTAGGGTCACTATTTGTAATTATAAATCATTATTGGTGATGGATCTTCAATGTCACCAGAACACCTATAATTTTGGTGACGCCACCTTTGATGACATTCAATTTTTTGTGACAACAAATATTTTTTCCGTCACCAATGAACTTATGGTGACACTTTTCGACCCTCGCCAATGTTATTTTTTCTTGTAGTGGAAGTAAGGTAAAGAGAAGAAGAAAAAAATTGCCTGAAACCCCTATTGATAACCAACTTCTACAACTAGAACAATAGTCTGAAGATGAAACTCCCCTTGTAATTGTTTTAGAGAATATAAGGAAGAAAAGTGTTAGAAAAAAGAAAGCCAGTGAAAAGGATGAAATACACCCAAAAATAAAATAGAGGAAATAAAGAATCTCATGAAAAAATAGAAGAAAACTCAAAAAAAAATTCCTCTCTCCTCTACCATACAGAGAAGTGCAATGCTTAATAAAACAATAAACGAGTGAACTCAACAATTCACGGAGTTTGTTGATTTGGAGGAGAAGGAGGAACCATAGGTTCCATCACAAACTATTTTTACACCAACCTCTAGCCCAGTAAGAAGAACACTAGAGATAGACCCAATTCAACAGGATATATATGACTATATCGAGTCTCTGGAGAAAGGAGTCACAGAAAAATGAATTCAGTTTAATAGTCCACAAGAACCTCCAATAGTGAATACTTTAAAGCAAGAAATTTTTGAATTGGAGATATTGAACAGACATTTGAAACAATAACATGAAACATTAAAGGTGGAAAATGAAATTCAAAGGACCAAAAATGACAATATTTTGTTGCATCTAGGCTTGTGGTATGAAAATAATAAAACTTTAAAGGAGAAGAACAAGTCTCTCAAGAGGAAGGTCATAAGTTTAAAATAAAAATTTTGATGAAGAAGCCCAGGATGGCAGTTACTAAGAAGAGGGTAAAGAAAAAAAACTTGGATGTTATAGCTCAAGTTTCTGAAGAATTGCAATGACAGAGAAAGGCTATCACTTTTGAATTTGTGCATGAGGACATGAAATGACCTCCGTGTGGGGGAATGTTGAACCTCATTATTGTTTCTTTGCCTCTTTTTCACCTACCTTATTACTTTTTGACCACAACAATCACTCAAAGGACATCAAATAATAGGGTTTATAACATGGCAGGTATATAACAGTCTTGTATTTCATAAGTTAATAATGGTCTTTATTATTAGTCTAATATTTTCTTTAGCTACTGAAATGAGATGATTTTCCAGCTAATGTTCGATTCTACAACCAAGTTTGTTGTTTGATAGGTTTTCAAGTGCTAGTTGGGGGGAGAAATATATGGAAATGTGGAAATCAATGGCCTCAATGATTCCCTCCTATCTTCATAAATCAGATTGATATGAGAAGCTTCCAGTTGCGTGGTCAAGGATAAAGTCAATTCTTTTAGTTGTAACAAGCGAGCGAGGAATGATATATACACCTCACGATTTTGATTTTTTAATAGAAAATCATGAGTGATTTCCATTAAGATATATTTTTCTAGTTAATTTTAGTATTCTGTTAGAAAGGCTAGGCATAGAGCTCTGAACATTTAATGATGCAGGCTTTATAAAATACCTTGAAGCAACCAAAAATACAATGAATTTTTTATGTGACAATGTAACTTTAAACTCTGTTTTAATTCAAAGAATCCTTTTCGTTTAGATGTGTGGTTGATTGTTTGATTGAATCTTGTCACCACCTGCTTGTGGAGGGCCCCCTCAAGAAGTAAGGTTTTCTTGTTTTAAGTATAATTTTTATCATTTCGTAAGTTTACTTTTTGGATGCATCTTGTAGAATGTTTTCTTTCCTTTATTGATTTCGATTTAAATAGCAAGTAGTTTGATTGTTTCATTAATCATTTTCCTTTATTGATTCAAGAGCATAAGAATTGAATTAGCAGTGAGAGTTTGAATTAATAACGAGATTGTAATTAGAGAATTAGTTTGCAGATTTTATTTCAAAGAGTGAGTGTTGCAATTTTTAATTCAAAGCATGAGTGATTTATCAGTTTGAGCAAGTGTGGACATAGTTTAAATTGATTTTGGTTTTTCATGCAAGAGTGTGTTATATTGATCAATGATTTTATCCTTCTAGAAATAAAGTTTCCTTCAAAGCATATTTCTGATATATTGTAGTGTGTGTGTGTGTGTGTGTGTTTTTATGAGTTAAATTTCATTTTGCAAGTGTGATATTGATTTATGAGTGTGAGATTTTTATTGGTTGTGTGGATTTCATAATTAGACACAATTTTATGAAAATGTGGTAATAATTATTAGAATTAGTTTCAATGAATAATCCAATCATGTGCACTGACAATTTAATTCAATTTAGATAACTAGGATTCCTAACACATATAGTGCACTTACACTTCGTCGTTTTACTAGCCCTGGTCGATAATTTATGTAATAAATTTAAGGCAATTAAATTGACAAACAACATCTTCAACTTATATTCTGTATGTTTGGAAAAATAAAAAATCCTTGGAATACTGAAGCCTTCCTTTGAAGCAATCCAAAACCCTTAGATCGATTCACCTACAAGAAATATCAAACACGTATAAGAAACCCTAGTCACTTGTCTCTATGTCACATATTAGCTCCTCGATGCTAGAGTGGTATTTGGATGGATTTACTAATCTATATATATATATATATATATATATATATATATATATATATATATATATATATCTATATATATATATATATATATATAATTTTTATAAATTATGACTAATAAACATAACCATAACAAGGAAAAAAAAACAAATATTAAAACCATCCCACAATTGTAAAGAATTGCAAGAGTGCAAAAATGAACTCTTTATTTGTGATATTATGTGTCTCAAATGATAAAAAAAAAAATTGATTAAAATGAAGGAGAGTCTGGCCTTTTATAGAAAAAATTCTAATGGTTAGTTGACTTATCCTCATTAAAATATTGCTAGCCATTCACAATCCAAGAATTAACAGCTTTTCATTTTCTTAAAATATTATAAAATAGAATGGATTTCCCAAAGGGGGTTAAATTTGTCCACATAGCCAAAAAAAATTCATAGTTTCCCTTTGAATATGGTATTCAATGGTAAAAAGGTGAAGTAGTGCCAAGATTACCCCCAACGTTTAGCATTTTTTGTCCATGAGTGAGCCGATTTGTCCACATAAAAGATTGCAAATTGACATAACATTTGCATTGTTATTGATTAGGTGATCACTTTTTAGCTCAAAAATTAAAGTGTCGAGAAAGTCTTAAAACCAGCGCCAAATCGAAATGTTCGTCATTCTAAATCCAATGACATTCATTTCATCTCAATCCGACACCATATGCTCAAGTTATCACATGTTGAACGTTTGGCCAAACAATTAAAATTTGAGCAGGTTAGTTCACTGGGAAGTTGACTGGGTTGACTATACTGTTGAGTCGGCAAGGTTATCGTACATGTATGATCCAAACATGTGCAAACACTTGGCATCCTTTAGTCTGTTGAATTTGGGCGCATTTGATTGGTCGGTGACTAGTTGTGGTGGACCAATGAAGTGGTACCATGTGGCCTAGTCATGGGTTTCCACGTGGCACCCCAACAGAGGTCAAAAATTTGTAAAGAGCCCAAACAGGCCTCCATGGGGTTCAACCTCATGAATTTAGAGCAAACAGTAGAGTGGCTTACTATAATATTCCTATTTTAATAGGAGTATTCAATTTCATTTTGTTTTCTTTGTTCAAAGAATAATTATGTAAAGGAGGGTCAAAAACTCCTAATAAAATAATAAATACATGCCCAATGTGAAAAAGGGTAAATCTGGGCCACTTTAATAAACACAATTGAGTGTGAAAAGAACAAATCCGCTTGACTGGGTCAATCTTGACCATGTCAATAGCGTAGTATTGGAGGAGTGCTCATTAATGAGGCACAACACAATTCTAGAAGGAGGTCTCTCGTGTGAAAGGGATAAGTTGATAAAGGTGATTTAGGGTTTTGGATAGCTCTCATATTATAAATGGAAGGGGAAGGCAACATTTTGAGGTTTTTCATGATTTGATTTCTGAATTTTTGTATGTTTAGAGAAACAACTTTCTTGGTTGCTTAGCCTAGATTGCATCAGAATTTCTTGTTTAGGAGTTCCATCTCTTCCCATTGAGGAGCCCTTGGTAGAGCTTGTATTTCTTGTCTACTATCTGGTTGGAGACCAAGGTTCTACTTAAAACTGCAACATAGATCTAGTGAGGGTTTGCTTGCTTTTGTAAGCTGCAACAAGTGGAACTCTAGATCTATCCAGATCTAGCTTATATTGGAGCCTCTTCTCACTGAGTGTGTCTTTTAACCTCCTGGAAGAGTGCAGCCATTGTTTGAGATTCAGTTTTGATCTTGGAATTAGGAAAAAGTACTCCACATCACCATTTGCACAGTTCCTTGAAGAGACTGCATCCTTTTTTCAGGCAGAGTTGCAGTGGGGTTTTTTGCATCAGCTTGGAGGAAATATCTCAGGTAAAAGGGACCCTTCCCTTCATTATGTTGATCCCTGGATTGGCCAACCAATCCATGTTAATTTCAGATCTGATCTACTATGTATCATATGCTTCAGAAATTTCTGAATTTTATTGTAGATCCGTGGCTTAGATCTCAGATCTATTCATTAATATCCATATTTTGCTGAGATCCCCAAGGGGAGTGTAAAGAAGAGCCTCTTTGGCATATAGATCTATAATAGATATATATTTTTATGTAAATATATTCCCTAGATCTGAGATATAATGAAATATTGCTTCAGCCTCCTGAAAATTATGTTGTCAATCTCATTCTGCATTTTCTTGTGTTGCAGTGTCTCATTCTGAAGCCTTGATCCATGTAAAACTTCTTTCTTTCTCTGTTATATTGCATAAATAATATAAAAGTTCTGATTTACTGATTTTCATACTATTTTCATCTAATTCCTTCAAAAATTTACGCTGCAGAGGCTTCAGTCACATTCTGCATCCTCTAGGTCATGGGAAATCAACATTTTAAAGCCATTCCAGGAGTGGGAGAGTTGTTTAACCTAGCTAGAATTATTGTTTTGGGCTGAAATTTGGTATAGGAGTTGAAAATAACCTAAGCTAAAGGAAACTTTCATCCCTCCTTATTTTTACACGCATCCCTGAATTTAATCATTTTAGGGCTTAAATCACTGTTTTTCCCCACTTTTGTTTGAAGGGATAGATCACTTTCCTTGTTGCTGCATATATTACAGTTTTTAAAGTGTTTATTAAAATATCCCATGCATTATTAGCCTACTAATACTCCAATACAGTGTTTATATATTGTTGCAGTCCCTCATTGGACATTTATCAAGCCATACTAGGTGTGGGAGGCTTGTTTGCCTCACCTAGTTTGTTTGGTTTCTGATATCCTCTTGGAATTGGGTCTTAGATTATCATATATAATGAATACAAGGGCTTATATTGTTTGCTAAAGCACACATCTCTGAAAAATGCATTTTTCAAACCTGTTTTGCTGAGTAGTCCCTTTTGGGATATTACAGTGGTATCAGAGCAAGATCTTTGGCTCAGTCTGTGGGCTTCAAGCCAAAGTGCTATAAAGAAAGGTATAAGAGAACAAAATTATGGAGAGGATTGGATTTCTCTCATCAATTTTCAGATCTAAGAAGAAAGAAGAAGAAGAAATAAATGAAACTCCTAGAGGGTTTCAAGAAGAAGAAAGCTGCAGTGAGACCTTTAGAAGGTTTCAAGAGGAAGAAGAAGATCCATGCACTTAATTTTCTCATAGAGGAAATGGAGAGCAAGAAGGCCACTTATAACATGAGATCCTAAGTGGGTATTTGGTAGAATACAAGGGCCAACCTAGGGCTTTCAAATAAACCCTATATTTTCCTCAATTTATTCAACTCAGAGAAGAAAGAAGACCATGTCGTGAGAGAATGATAAGAGGCAACAGAATTTTGTTGTCTAAATTTGATGTATCACTCAAGTGTGCAGTAGAGAGTTGGGTAATGAAGCTAGAAGAATTTTTCTTACTACATCCAGTAGTGGAGAACGAGGCTGTGGAGAACTCAGCGCTGCACTTGGAGGGCAAGGCAAGCTCTTGGTGGTTCAGCCATGGAAGTCATGCAAGAGTACCTACTTTTGCTGATTTCACTCATCAAATAATAAAAAGATTTGGCAGTAGAAGATCAGAGGAGGAGGAGGAGTCCTCTTCTCCATTTAAGGAGACTTGTACCAACGTTGTCACATTCATGGAGGGGTAGCCATTTGTAGCAGTAGTTGGATCAACCAACACATTGAAGAGAGGAACCCTTGCAGCCATACAAGAGGTTCCCAAGGCTCACCAAGAAAAAAATGCTTGCACAGTGCTGTGCAGTTTGGGATTGCTCCAAGAGGGGATGAACATGCATTCCTTTGCACCTTATTGGAGTTGCATGCAGCATGAGAAGTTAGGGTGCAAGACGGTGGGAGGCATGATGAATGTTGTGCTATTTTCTATTGATGTTTGGCCTTTAGCACACTTGGATTCTTTTGGATCCAAGAGGATCATTGATGAGGGGTATTTTATGAAAGATCTCCAAGCGGTTACATCTCAAATTCCCATGAGGTGTAAGGAGAGAAATCTATTTTGGGAGATTGGTATTCTTCATTGGGAAGATACCAAAGGATAAAATGATTGGAGGAATCCACATTTGGATGAAGAGTCTTCATCTCAAAGAAAAGGTATGAAGATTCCTCTTTCAAGGGTAGGCCAAGATCTAAGGTCTCCTATTGATGATGAGGCATTTTCCACCATTGGAGAAAAGGCTAGGGGTGATAGCACAGTCATGACAATGGCATCTCTAGCATTTCCTGAAGGAGAAGAAGAAGCAGCTGCTCCAAGAAGAGAATCTCTTGCATTCTTGCAAGGAGTTTCAAAGAGTCTCACATATAGAAATTATAGCACAATCCATGAGCAGCATGTGCCATCATTATCAGAGGGTGAGATCCTGAATACTGCAGAAGATGAAGAGGAGGGCAAGCTTCATTGGGAAAGAAACATTCACCCCTCTTTATTTCAAAAGAGTGATGTACTAAGAAAGCATGAAGATCTATGCAAGGAAAACCAGGACACATCAGTCCATACATATTTCTATTATGATCTATGCCTTGATGTCTCCTTATTTGGAGGAAACCCTCTATGGAAACTCCTTGATGGAAAAATTGAAGTGTTCTCTCAACCTTGTACAGTGATACATTTGGCCAAGAGAGGAACTATCACAACGCTGGAGACTTTGGGTAAGAAGAATGCTTATGAAAAGAACATTTTACTTTATTATTGCATGCATTATTTTGCCTTACATGTGCAGGCCATGACTCCTAAAAGGAGTGTCTTACCATATAAGCTTCATGGCCAACTATGGGCCAGGACTATTTCCAAATATGGCCACTCCCTTGATATGCTAAGGGAGGTATTGCAGCATGATGGGTGTTTCCCCAAAGCACCAAATATACATTTCACCTTCAACCATGGTGGAATGATAAGGGCAGCAAGTAAGTGGCATGTAAACCACTTAACACATCTATATCTAAATCAGGGAGGAGACGACCTCTGCTGGTTTCTATTGGGTGAGTGTGGGTACCACCCAAGGTTTTTGATTTTCTTGTCTCATGCCTTGTATATCAAGGAAATAATGCATAAGAAGGAGGCATGGTTTCTTTGGTTGACAAGAAGGAAGTATGGACACCCCATGATGAATTCCATGTCCATACCTTTACTTATGTCTATGATGCATGTACATGTATTTCTGTTTAGGAGGGATATCATAATCATGTATGTACTTTGGGTTGGGATAAATTGTAACCTTCTCATGAGGTGGAATAAGGGAGCTTGTTTATATCATGATGTTAATAATTCTCCAATATTTGTTATGAACATGCGAGGAGGAGTGACACATTGTGTGGATGTGTCCATCGGGAATGCAATCTCCGATATTTACTTGTACTTCAAGAGGAGGATAGAAAATTGTGTGGCTACTGCATTATATCACTTGTTTTCTTATGATAGAAGCCATATGTTGGGCTTATGTCATTGGAAGAAGTCTCTCACTTGGGAGAATTTGCAACAAGACAAGTTTTGTTGGAATCATATTCAGCCAACACCTATTACCGTCTACTATTTCCAAGATTTGAAGAAGCTTTTTGTAGCAAGAAGGTGGTGGGATGGCCACTTATTGTACTATGATTTGAGGCAGCAAGATGAAGGACAACGCTGGTCTCAAGGGAGGGACTATTTTCATCGTCCAATATATCATATGACACTTAGTCTATGTTTCTTTTGGAACACATATGGTGAAGATATTCTATTCACTATATGCATGGAATATTGGGCAAGAAGAATCACTAGAATCCATGAAGGGAATCATGAAGTTCCAAGTCTCTTTTGGCTTCATGAGGACTATATTACTACAGCCCAGGATCATCAGCTTCATATTTATCATAAATGGAGGGAAAGACAACGTGAGTTGAGTATTATTATCTCTCATTTCCAGCCATGGAGCCCCTACACATTGCATATGGTGGGGATTGGTGACTATTTCTTTGAGCTATCAAGGATGGCTCACTTTGTTTGTATGATAGCAGGGAGATTGGAGTTTCTCATGGGGGTTGAAGTGCCCAATATTCACCATAAATCACACCTTGAAGAGACCAATGGAAAGAATATGATTATTTTATGTATCTCCCATTACTTCATGATGACAGCTATTTGGTTCATCCACCAAAGGCAGACTTGCATTATTGGGAGGAGACAACCCCATTGGAGATTTTGCAAATTCTTTGTGATTTTCTTGAGGACAAGCAACATTTTGGAGGGGAGGACTATAATATTCCTATTTTAATAGGAATATTCAATTTCATTTTATTTTCTTTGTTCAAAGAATAATTATGTAAAGGAGGGTCAAAAACTCTTATTAAAAGAATAAATACATGCCCAATGTGAAAAAGGGTAAATCTGGGCCACTTTAATAAACACACTTGAGTGTGAAAAGAACAAATCCACTTGACTGGGTCAATCTTGACCATGTCAACAATGCAGTATTGGAGGAGTGCTCATCAATGAGGCATAATGCAATTTTAGAAGGAGGTCTCTCGTGTGAAAGGGATAAGTTGATAAAGGTGGTTTAGGGCTTTGGCAAGCTCTCATCTTATAAAAGTAAGGGGAAGGAAACATGTTGAGGTTGTTCATGATTTGATTTCTGAATTTTTGTCTATTTATACTAACAGTTTTCTTGGCTGCTTAGCCTAGATTGCATTGGAATTTCCTGTTTAGGAGTTCCATCTCTTCCCATTGAGGAGCTCTTGGGAGAGCTTGTATTGCTTGTCCACTATCTAGTTGGAGACAAAGATTCTACTTCCAATTGCAACACAAATCTAGTGAGGGTTTTCTTGCTTTTGTAAGCTACAGCAAGTGGAACTCTAGATCTGTCTAGATCTAGCTTATGTTGGAGCCTCTTCTCAGTGAGTGTGTCTTTTAACCTCCTGGAAGAGTGAAACCATTGTTTGATTTTTAGTTTTAATCTTGGCATCAGGCCAAAGTACTCCACATCACCATCTATGCAGTTCCTTAAAGAGACTGTGTCCCTTTTGCAGGAAGATTTGCAGTGGGGTTTTGTGCATCAGCTTGGAGGAAAGATCTCTGGTGAAAGGGACCCTTCCCTTCACTATGGTGATCCATGGATTGGCCAACCAATCCATGTTCATTTCAGATCTGATATACTGTGTATCATATGCTTCAAATTTTTTTGAATATTACTGTAGATCTGTGGCTTAGATCTTAGATTTATTCATTGATATCTATCTTTTTCTGAGATCCCCAAGGGGAGTGTAAAGAAGAGCCTCTTTGGCATATATATCTATAATAGATCTATATTTTTATGTAAATACCTACCCTAGAACTGATATATAATGAGATATTTCTTTAGCCTCCTGAAAATTATGTTGTCAATCTCATTCTGCATTTTCTTGTGTTGAAGTGTCTCATTCTAAAGCCTTGATCCATGTAAAACTTATGTATTTCTCTGTTATATTGCATAAATCATATCAAAGGCCTGATTTACTGATTTTCATACTTATTTTCATCTAATTCCTCCATAAATTTACACTTCATAGGCTTCAGTCACATTTTGCATCCTCTAGGTCATGGGAAATCATCATTTTTAAGCCATTTCGAGAGTGGGAGAGTTTTTTAACCTAGCTAGCTTTATTTTTTTGGGCCGAAATTTGGTATAGGAGTTTAAAATAACCTAATATAAAGGAAAAAACCGTCATCCCACCTTATTTTTATGCACATCCCTGAATTTAATCACTTTAGGGCTTAAATCATTGTTTTTCCCCACTTTTGGTTGAAGGGATAGATCACTTTCCTTGATGTTGCATATATTACTGTTATTAAAGTGTTTATTAACATATCCCATGCATTATTAGCCCACTACTACTCCAATAAAGTGTTTATATATTGCTGCAGTCCCTCATTCGACATTTATCAAGCCATACTAGGTGTGGGAGGCCTGTTTTCCTCACCTAGTTTGTTTGGTTTCTGATCTCCTCTTGGAATGGGGTCTTATATTATCAGATCTAAGGAATACAAGGGCTGATCTTGGTTTATAAAGCACACATCCCTAAGAAAATGCATTTTTCAGGCCTGTTTTTCTAAGTAGTCCCTTTTGGGATATTACACTTACCGTTGGGCCGCATTATGGTTCTTAATAACCATAGGTCCAAAATTCTAGATGAATTTTAATACAATGCCTATCGGAGGATGGGATTGGGTCTAATTCACACCCACATGACCATGGCCCCACATTTAGGGGCTAAACCGATAGGGGTGGGCATTAAGGTCCAACTATCGGCCCCATATGGCCCATATGGCCATGATTTTTGGTGATAAGGGGTCAGTGGAAAAATTAATGATCCTACAAATGCATCGGTGAGAAGAAAATTTTTTGCTCAATTATCGAAATTTTGGGCAGAATTGTAGGATCGTTAGAAAATTGGTCGAATTTGTAAGACAATTCACAGTCAAATTCAAAGAAGAGCTTCAAGCTCATATCTGTTTGTGTTTTTTACCAAATTGAGCTCAAAAAGTGTCCAATTATGGGATTTTGGATGTTATGGATCCAATGGTGACCTATAATTTCTGATTTGAGAACATATCATTAGTATTTTTAAAGGTTTGAGATAAAAGGTGTATGGATCAATCAACCTTTCCAAGCAGTCCTGGAAGGAGCTCATATCTTTTGGATTTTTTTGACCAAACTGAGCTCAGAAAGAGTCCACTTAGTGGTTTTTGGATGTTTTGGATCCACTGGTGACCTCTAATTTATGATTTAAGCACATATAAGTAGTATTTTTGTAGGATTGAGACAAAAAATGTATGGATCAATCAGGGTTTGGAAGAAGTTCTGCAAGGTGTTTCGGCATGGAGAAGGCCTTGTAGAGATATTCTCACCTTCAGAAGTATATTGCAGTAGTTTTAACTTAC
Organism: Pinus albicaulis; assembly: GCA_034641835.2. Taxonomy (NCBI): domain Eukaryota; kingdom Viridiplantae; phylum Streptophyta; class Pinopsida; order Pinales; family Pinaceae; genus Pinus; species Pinus albicaulis. The sequence continues at coordinate 71,533 of JAXQQM020087133.1, forward strand.
ATGTTTCATCTCAGGTTCACTTTTCTCAATATGTTATGTTGAGGGAAGTTTTGTTTATGTGCTTCAATGTGGAATTGAAGTACTCACATGCTCATTTTAGGTCATTTTAGTTGGAGTATGACATCTTTGTAGAAGATACTTTGTGTTGTTTTTATTTGTGAGATTTATTTGCAAGAGAAAATTATCTTATAGGCGTAATGGCCACATGCTTTCATCAACAAAATTTTATGTAATTCATTTTACTACTAAATATATTAGTGGTCTAGCTATGTTGGTAGACTGGGAGATGTAGCCCAAGAGGGGTGAACTCCATGAACAAATATTTTACTATGCTCTTCAGTATCCCTGCATTAGTTATGTCATTTTATGTTGTTAATGTTGCATTATTTATGTGATTTTATGTTGCTAATGTCAAGTTTACATGTGAATACTAATTCATGACTTTAATGTACATTGAAAAACTTGTTTGTGACAAGACCCATTTTTACCTTCCAAAGCATCAAATGATCCATTTTTTTTTTATGGGATTCTAAAGAAGAGGAAAGAGAACACGTGCTCCATTTTCATATCAGGTGGTATCAGCGCTCTATCTAACCAATTTACAAGAATGGGTAGAAAAAAGAATCTCCAAGAGCTAGAGGAGCAAAATTTGGCTCTTCATATGGAGAGCATTGACTTGAGAAGGATGCTAGTGATGACTGAAGAGGAGAAGAGGCACATGCACTTTATATTGCAACAAGTGTTTGAAGAAATTTTTTGTGAAAGTTCTACTCCTATTACAACAAAATACACCTCCAAAATTAAACCAACATGTGGTCATGGTTCAAACAATGGTCATGGACCATATGAGGAAGATGATGCATCTGTATTTTTCAAGCGTCTCCAAGATTCACACCATATTCTAGTTGGTAAGAGTGGATGGCTAGAGTCATCTACAATTTTTCCATCATCATCATCATCAAAAGTTGAAAATATGAGTGGTAAGTTTAAGGAGGTAATAAGCATTTCAAGTACAATTCCTTCTAATTATGTGCATAACAACTCTTTTGCAGCATTTGAGCAACATACCAAAGGCATTCGTATGAAAATTCTTTCCAAGATGGGATATGAAGGAGGAAGCCTCGACATAAATGACAAAGGTATAACCAATCCAATAATGGTTGAGGCGAGACCAAATTATCAAGGACTAGGATATGTAAAAAAGGAGTTTGTAGTATGCTCTAAATGGATTGAGGAACATCAACCATCTAAGGATGAGATGCCACCACCTTGTGACAATGTTCATTTGTCTCCCAAGTAAGCTTAGTGCTTAAAGGGACCTTTCATTTCATCGTCTACTCCACTCTGTCAAAGTTGTAGATGTAGAGATAGGTATAATTCTCATGGGTGTTTTCTAATGCATGGTAATTTTGACTACTTGTGGAATAAGTACCCTTGTACTTTTTGTGAAGCATTTGACCATTACATGGTTTTATGTCAGCAACATATGATAATGGTTAAAGGAATTGATAAAATTCTAGGCATAAATCATAATGATTCTCCTTCGCATGAGAGGACTTCTTTGTCGACAAACAAGAGAAATTCCTTTTGTACTCATTCCAATATGCATGGGCATAGAAATGAACGATGTTGGAAGTTTCATCCAAAGCTTCATTCTAAGAAGGGAAAGCAGATCGTGAAACCTAATGCAAGGGAAGAAAGAGGTGGAAAAGAGGAATCATAGTGATCCTAAGTGACCTTCAAGGCAAAGATGATGCAAAAAGAGAACCCATAAGCCTAGGAGACGAAAATTTTGGGTAGACTTATCGTAAAGTTGCTTTGTAAATTTTATAATTTATTGTTGTTTTTTACTTGTTTAGGTAATTTTGTAAAGTGAACAATAATTGTCACTATGTTTAACAAGTATATGTGTTTTTCATTGATGTATGTATTGGCTTGTTTATAACTCCACATGTTCAAGGATTTTGTGAATGTACAAGATTTTCATTCAATTTTGTCTACAAGATTGTCATATGTTCACCAATGTAAGTGTTCGATATGAAACTTGTGTGAATAGAATATTTTTTTTTCAAGATTTTTCAAGTGTTGGATGCAAGAATTACACCTAAGCAAACTCCTCAACACTTAATTTGTCAACCCGAGGGATCCGTATACTTATAGATGAAGCACAGGCAATGCCAGAGATGGTATGAATCTTCCTAATATAAATCCCTGCTTTCTTTAAAGGAAATATTGTGTAATCAAATTAAAAAGAGAAAAAGGCAACTTGAACCATCAAAATAATCTAAGACTGGAACAAGAAAGAATGCATTTGCAAGAGGGAATTAAAGATAAAAAGGCAATCACTCTAGCTAATTATTTTATTAACTATTGAGTGTGTGTTTTTATTTAGCCGAGACACTTAGCAGTCTCATCAGATGGGCCCTTAAACCTGCTCCTTTAGAGGTTTCCTTCTTGCACTAATATGTCCTGCACTATCACAGTCTGCTTGCACCAGTGCAGGAATAGAGATTTATGCAGAATGTATAAATGGTGTCTTTACTAAAGGCTTTTTACTTCATGAAAGGGCTTGAAATTTTCCAGGTTCAAAGCACTCAAATCCCATGGAAAGAAACTAGTTCTTGCACCGGATCAGACCTTCCCGTGCTTAGCATTTAGTTCTTAAAATGAGTGCTTAATTATTGCAAGTGCTATTATACTATTAAATCAAATTGCACACATAAAAAGTGAATGTTTCTGATCTTAGCAGAGTGCAAGAATAAAGAAACAATCAATATACATTTATCCTGTCATAAGAATTTAATGAAATAAAGAAGATTGCGGGAAGTAGACTAAGAAGGCTTGCTGCATCACACCAACGTGCATTGGTGCAGGTTCATTTCTCCTGCTTTGACCAGGCAGGGAAAACCAATCAAACAGAATTGCAGAAAAGGAGATATCACACCAATGTGCATTGGTGCATGGTTATTTCTCCTACTTGGACCAGACAGAGGAAAACCAATCTGAAATCAATTACAGGAAAGGAAATTGTAGGAAAAGGAAATTTATCTACTTCACACAACAGTTCCACTTTCACTCAGATAGGAATGCATGTGCTTAAAATTAAATCACACTTTACAATGTAAACACAAATTACAGGAAAATGGGAAATGGGGTAAACGTGTTGGGTTGGCTGGGCCCTAGCCAACCAGCGCGTTTCCGTTTTAAATAAAAAATTTGCTCAGTACCTTAATCAATTCATCAGCTCAAATACAGAAATGCAATTTGTAAAACATGAGGCAGAGCTCCCTTTTATTAATTCACTGAGGCAAGTACATACATTAATACATAGACCAACCCAGATTCAGCGATAACAAAATACAACAACTTGTTACCACCTCTTTGGCTATGTCTCTCTTCTCTTCTCCTATCAAAACTTCGCTTCTAGTCCTATTTACATTCTACATTATATAGATCTTTTTCAAAATGCCAAAATAGATTATTCAACCGATTACATAACCAAATGCAGAATTTAGCTTTTTGGCCTTCAAAATTAGACAGTTAGAAAAACTGGCCATAGCCAATCTCCAGCTTTCGTCCTTCACAGATTCGGTCTCGGCTGCCTTTGGATCGATCTTGCTGTCATGGTTGAAGCTGCTCAAAATGAGGCAGTGATCAAGGAGGTTCAAATCTGTTGCAAGGATTTGTTGTGCCGGAAACGGTGCAAGATCCGATCCTGCACTAGGATCAGTGGTCATGGTAAGTACTCTAACTACCAAATAAACATTGGAGATATCGATAAGTTACAAAGAGTGATTAAAAGTAAGAAATCATGTAATAAATGATTAATTAATGCTAAGTTGAATTAAAAGTATGAAAAATAAAGTGTATACAAAATATGTCACCGTGCTTGGAGTAGTGCAAGATGAGGGTGCATAAAAGAGGTAAAACAGCGGTAAATGGTTATTATTTAGGAATGGGAAAATGGAGAAAAGAGAGAAAATTAGGGGGCTAACATCCTCCCATCCCTAAGCTATTGTGTGTCCTCACACAACTCTTTACATTTGCAAAAAAACTTCAAAACTTTGAGCATTCCAACTCAATCCTGCTCTGACATTCTGACATCAGCCTACAATGTTTTAGACTTCTTCTTTCTGATGTTCTTTAGTTTCTTTGTCACCTTTTTAAGTCGGTTGAAATATTGCGCAGCTTGGTACTTCCAAATTCTAACTTCTCCTTTCTTTTTCTTGATCTCCGCTATTAATTCTTCTCTACTTTGTTCTTTATCCTCCTGCGCTTTAGTTATGAGCTGTTCCAAGTTCTGCACTTGATGCTCTAGTTCAACTATATGAGCAGCAGGAGCTACCAAATCTTCTTCTTCTTTTGTCTTGACAAGGGCTGTGTCTTCCTTAGGGACCTCAGTATCCCTCATAGTTACATCAATAAATTCTTCTTCTTCTGTCTCGATAGGGGCAATATCTTGTTTAGGGACCTCAATATCCCTCGGGGTTCTAGCAAATGCTTCTTCCTCTTCTTCTTCTTCTTCTTCTTCTTCTTCTGGTTCTTCTTCTTCTTCTAGTTCTTCTTCTTGTTCTTCTTCTTGCACTGGTGCAGAAGGAGATTCAAGTCCTGTGGGGACTATGGTTCTTTTCCTACACTAGATTCTTCATTCTTTTTCTGGGCCCTTTTAATGAAATCGGCCAACAGAGTGTCATCTTCGACCTCTATAAATTTCGTTGCATCCGCAAGGACTGATAGGTTGTTTTATTCGGGGGTCTATGCCTATACTAGTGTCGTAGAAGGAGTCTCTTCAGTAGGTGCACTAGTTGTCTTCTTATTTGGAGATGGGGCCCTTTCTTCTATTGATTTTTCAGGTCGTTTCCTTTTTGCACTGGTGCAAGAAAGACTCCCCTTTACATTCTTACTCAGACCCTTTCTTGTTCTGGCAAGGTCCTCTGTCTCCTTTCTAGCAGCTATCTTTTTATGAAGTTGTTTTAACAGTGCCTCCCAGGTCATGCCTTCAATTTCTAATTATTTTTGGAACAAAATCTTTATCAGGCCGTGGTGATATAACTTCTTGCCAGCCTGGTTTGCCCGTCCATCTTGCACACCCTTGGCCATTTTTTCAAAGCTCTTAAGCAAAAAATAGGGGAAATCAATCCTCCACCGGAAGTGTCGGTCGACTTTGAAATGCTGCAACATCCTAAAATGGTACACAAAAGTGAGGGAGTACCTTCCCTCACAAGTTACGAATTTCTGTAGGATGAAAAGGAGGCCCCGCCATTGTCCGAGCAAGGCACTGCGCGGAATTCCTTTCTTCCAATCTACCTTGATATTCTTTTCAATGACGAAACACTGCCATCGCTTCCTTTCTAGTTTATGATTTTTAAACCATTTCTCACCCATATTTTCCAAGCTTGTCACTGCTACTATAAACTCTTCCGTAACCTCAAATTTTAGAGGCCCAATTTTTACTCGGCCATTTTTTAAACTTATAGAAAACTGTAGGGCCACTTCACTGCTGTGCCCATCAAAATTTTGCAAGAATTGAAGAAAGCCTGACTCACACAATAATGAAAGACTATTATGATACTCAGCAGTCTATTCTACCCTACTGAGAGATGAAGGTTCACTTTGAACAAGTGACATCACTGCTTAACGGTTATGAAAAATCAAGAATTTACATGCAACATTGGGAAAATTGGTTCTTATAGATAGGGATCCAACCATCCACCATCCCTTCCATCTTATCGCCCATTCATTCCACTGAAATAGACGTGGATGTGCGACATATTTAAGATCGTGCCGGACTGGTGCTTGTGGCAGCGTTTTAACGACTAGGTGAGATAATAATTACGAGTGAAGGACATCTAGGATTATGGTGGAAAGGGGAAATTATATCCAATCAATGGTTAAACACTTCCACACTCCTTCATAATTCAAAAAAATAACTTTAGCATTCATTAAAAAATGATCATGATTCTTAACTTAAAAACACCTTGTACTTTAAATAATTTTCTCCTAGTTAATATGATAACGCAAGTACTCATCGACTAAGTGAAAGGAATTCTTATAAAATTTCATGATGACCACTTTCCTATGATGTATGCTATGAAAAGAAAAAAATTTACTATGTTTCTGATAGGGTGCATGCTTGCACCGGTCTTCTTGCACCGCTTAAACTATGCTATTATGTTGGTACCATTTTTCTTGCATTATTATATAGGACGACATGCTTGCACTAGTGAAAGCATAATATCTGAAAAACGAACAGGTAATTTAAGTAAAATATAGGCTATAATTCCAACATGGTTTCCTCAACTTATACTGGAAATTTTCTTCGCCCTTTCTTGTTGCCTCAGAGCATATCCTTTTGATCTTTGTGTGCGAGATCCTACAATGAATTCATGAGGGAACAAAGAAGTGGGAAAAAGTAAATTTTAGAATGGGAAGGAATTTTGTTACAGGGATTCCAGGAATAGTACCACAAGAGGGGATAAACAGAAGTGGGATTGGGAAAAATAAAATAAAATTCAAGGGTAAAGTGGGGTTTTTACGAAGCGGATAGGGTAAATTCAGAAGAATATGGGAAGGTTAATCATTCTGGGATTGAATAAGAAAACTGATGGAATATTACGAAAGTGGAATATGAAGAAAGGCAGAAAATTTTCTGGAAGGTCTACCTGCACTGGTGCAAGAAAAATAACCGCAGTGATAATTAAGCGTTACTTGAATAAAAAATATCCATGCTAATTACCCCAATTGTATAAAGGTTGGTTCTGTTGAACCTGCTTTTACTTGGTGGTCACTAGCATATCTAAAGATCAAGCAACATTCTCTTTTTATTATAAATTTTTGATCTTCCTGCCAGCAAGATGGTTTTCACGTTGATCCTTCTGTAATCATGCAAGCGAGTTGATTTTCATAATTACAGGAAAATATTTTTTTCTTTACTTTTATTTTATTTTATTTATTTATTTATTTTTGGTATTTTAATTTTTTTTAAAGAAGAAGAAGAATTCATGTTTTCAAAAGGTTGGTATTACCATTCACCACTACCATCCCGAATTGCTGTTGGACTTGCTGTGTAAAATCTTTCCTGGCAAGTGGCTGAAAATACTTCTTTAATCTGTGTCTATCTACCAAGAATACTGAATTTTTTCCATCAAAATTTTTAACTTCTACTACTCCATTCTCGAATACTTGGATCAATTCATAAGGTCCCATCCAACGTGTATGGAACTTCCCTTTAAAAATTTTAAATATATAATCATAAAGGAGCACCCAATCACCTGGTTGGAATTGATTTTTCTGAATAGACTTGTCATGCCACCTTTTGCGTTGCTGCTGAATTAGTATGTTCTGCTGAGCAACATCCCTGTGAAATTAATCTAACTCATTTAATTAGAGAAGACGTTGTTGTTGTGTCTCATAGAGATCTATTCCTAACTGAACAGTAGTTATGAAAGTTTTGATCTGGAATTCAATTGGTAATAGAACCTGTTTGCCATATACCAGCTCATATGGTGTATGTCCCATGCCGTTTCTCCAAGTGGTTCTGTATTCCCACAAAGCTTCTGGTAATATTTCAGCCCAGTCTTTCCGATGCATATTTACTATCTTTTTAAGAATGGACTCGATCACTTTGTTTGTGGATTCCACCTGGCCATTTTCTTGCGGGTGATACAACATGGATTTCCTGTGCCGGATCTTGTATTGCTCCATCACACCCTGTACCAGACTAGAAATAATCTACAAACCATTTTCAGAAACAATTTCTCTAGGCACACCAAATCTAGTAAATATTTTAGTAAAAAGAAAATCAACAGCAACTTTTTCTATAGCAAAGGAAACAAATTTAGCTTCTACCCATTTTGTAACAAAATCTGTACAAACCAAAATATGCTTTTTACTTAATGACGTTGAATTTATTGGCCCTATAAAATAAATAGCCCATTTTTCAAACGACTCAATCATAACTTGGGGGCATAAAGGAATTTCATTGGTTTGATTAGGTTGGCCCACTCGTTGACAGCTATCACATCGCCTAACATACTGTTTGGCATCCTTAAACAAGGAAGGCCAAAAGTAACCAGAACGCAATACTTTATATACAGTCCGCTTATCAGCGAAGTGGCCTCCACAAGGTTCATCATGAGCAGATTTCAATATGCCAAACACTTCCTCCTCTCTTACACATCTACGGATAATCAGGTCTGGACCAGTGTAAAAGAGATATCCTTGAATCTAAGAGTATGCAGCACTTTTCTAAATAATATTCAGCTTTTCACGAGCGGACAGGTGGGGTGGTGTTTTCCCAGTAACCAAGTAATTAGCAATGTGAGAAAACCACAGAGAATCTGTTGACATAGCAAAAATATGTTCATCCAGAAAATCATCATTAACAAGAGTTGCTTCACCAGGATTATCTAATATAGAAAGAAAATCTGCTACAACATTAGATTTTCCTGGTCTATCAACAATAGTAACATTAAATTCCTGCAACAATAGCAACCACCTAGTCACTCTACCACTAGTCAATGGTTTGTTTATCAAATATTTAATCGCAGAATGATCAGTATGTACAAAAACTTCATATCCCGTAATATAGTGCCTGAACTTATTAATTGCAAAAATTACAGCTAAAAACTCTTTCTCTGTAACTGTAAAATTCAATTCAGCGGAAGACAAATTCTTACTAATATAATAAATAACATAGGATTTCTTATTTTACTCATGTCCTAAAGCTGCGCCAATATCCAAATATGAAGCATCAGAGGAAACGTGAAAAGGCAGGGACTAGTTAGGACCTCTCAAAACTGGTGCCTGTACCAACTTTTCCTTCAATGTTTCAAAAGACTGTTGGCAAGCTGTGGACCAAGAAAATTCACTATCCTTAGCTAGAAGTCAGAAAAGAGGGGCAAATATCTTAGAAAAATATTCAATGAATCTTCTATAGTAACCAGCATGTCCTAAAAAACCTCTTACTTCCCTTTGAGTTTTGGGTGCAGGAAGATGCAGAATGATTTCAATCTTTGCTAGATCAACCTGGATACCTTTACCATAAATAAAATGGCCAAGTACCACTCCCACTTTTTATATTAATCTACATTTCTTGTCACTCAAGGCGAGATGGGCTTCCTGACAACAGAGAAGTAATTTCTCCAGATTTTTGAGAGCTTCCTGAAAAGAATCACCAAACACAGAAAAGTCATCCATATAAATTTCTACAAATTCTAGATCAACAAAAATGGCCAAGAATGCCCTTTGAAAGGTAGTTGGGGCATTACATAAAGAAAATTGAAGCACTTTATAAGAAAATGCACCCCATGTACATGTAAAAGTAGTTTTATCCTGATCTTCGGGTGCAATCTTTATTTGGTTATAGCCACTGAAGCCATCGAAAAAGGAAAAATATTTCTTTCCTGCAAGGGTATCAAGCACCTGGTCAATGAAAGGGAGAGGGAAGTAATCTTTGAGAGTGGTTTTGTTTAATTCTCGATAATAAATACAAATATGTCATCTTCCATCTTTCTTAGGTTCTAGCACTAATGGAGAGACCCACTGACTGTCGAAAATAGGATAGATAAAACTAGAATCCAAGATTTTATGTACTTCTTCCTTCACAATATCTCTTAGAGCTGGATTCATTCACCCTTGGGGTTGTCGGACAGGTCGGATTCCTTCCTGAATATAGATATGATGTGTACAAGTTTCAGGAGGAATACCCTTCATATCTTCATAGCCCCAAGCAGAGGCACCAAGATGGTTTTGCAACAAATTCACAAGCTACTCTTGCTGAGATGAGTCCAAATCTGAACTAATATGCAAGGATTTACCAGGTCTAATCTCAACAAGAGTAGTGTCAGGCTCAAAAGTACTCAAGGGAGTGGTCAAATGCAACGGTACAGAAGAATGAGAATCATGATTATCTTGAAAATCTAGGCTGAAAATCTAGCTCTATGGCTCAAAATTAGGCATAGTGTCTAGATTATTCATGAAATCTTGAATCTCATCTTCTTGTGAAGACCCAGTATAATTAGGGATAAGGGAAATGGGCTAAGTCTCCTCATCACTGCTTTGATCCAACCATAAATTATCTTGAAGGTCCTGAATGGATCTGGCAGGGGGTATAAGGTAAATTTCTTCCTAGAATCTCCATGAAAAATATACATATCACCGGAACGACATCCAATATATGCATCGGTCGTAGAAAGCCATGGTCAACCCAAGATCAAGGGATGTCCTCCTACTGGGTTCTTTGGCTAAAGCACAATGAAATTAGCAGGATATTCCCAAGAATCTAATGAGATGATCACATTGTCCAATACTCCTTTTGGATTAATTTTAGATCTATCCACTAATTCAAGCACAGTGGGAGTAGGGCGAAGATGAGATAACCGAATTTGATCCATGGTTTGCTTAGTCATGACATTAATGGATACCCCTAGGTCTATAAGAACATTAGAGACCAGGACATTACCAATCCGAACTGAGACAATAGGGTTTCTGGGATTAATGTATTTTTCCATAGACACACATCCCGTCATCAACTCTGCTACCCTACCAACAAATTGAATGGTTTGGGGTCCCACTCTCTTCCTCTCAGGTTTCTTGAGACAAAGTTCCTTAATAATCTTGGTACAAATGGGGATCTCTTTAATGGCTTGAATCAAAGGTATCTTAATGAAAATATTCCAAAGCTCAGATGCCAAACTAGTCTCGGAACTAGGCTCACTTCTTTCCATTACTAGCCTCTCTGGGAAGGGGAGCTGGTTGGAAGAAGATGTCAAGGATTTAGGGGGTAAGGGTTGCTTAGTGATAGCTTTAGGAGAATGGTTAAGAGTTTCCTCTTCTCTTTTCTCTTCAACAATCACTATAGGTTGCTTCTGATTTTCTGATGTTACAATCCTTCCCGATCTTAATTGAATATCATGAACCCCAAATGGAATAGACTGGTACTCAAATGGTAAAGGTGGGTTTGTTACATAGATCATTTTCACTATTTTATTATTGTTAGGATTGGGCATAGGTTGAGCAGGCTACTAAGGAGGTCGAAATGGTGGAGGTAAAGGCCACGGTGGAGTAAACTGACTCATAAGTTGAGGCATTGAATAAGGTGTATGCATAGATGGATATGACTGCATAGGTGTCTGGTAGGAATATGGAGAATGATTTGGCCCTCTCCAACCTTGTTGCCATGGTTAAGAAGGTTTCCCATGCTGATATTGATTCCCATACTGCCACTACTGATTAGTGTTAGGATAATAATATGCATGTGAATTATAATCAAAATAGTGTGGATAAAATTCAGAAGCCATACCTGTACCTACCTAAGACCAAATCCTTCTTGCTCCCATAGCATACAAGTACTCAACTTCAGGCTGTCCCCCTGTAAATACAGCTTTAAGTCCTGGTATAGAGGGACACTTTTTTGTGACATGGTCTTCTACACAAATAGCACACTTATTAGTTTCTTTCAAATTAAGAGGAAACTCTTTAGGAGGATGCTTGTCTCTACATTTAGGACAGAAAATAAATAATGACTCTTGTTCCTTCATGAGTTTTTGCTGAAATTTTAAAGAGTCTAATTGTTTGGTAATAGTATTCATTATATCAGTTTTCATGTTTTCCATTTTATTTTCTAGTCCGATAATCATAGCATCAGTATATTCAGTTTTTCTATTTCTATTTCGAGTTCATCTACTGGATCTATACTGATTTCTTGAAAATTTCCTACATAATTCATAAATTTTTTCAAAAGTTTGTTGAGAAATATCACCTTGTCCTAACAGATTTAAATTATTTCTAGCATTATCAGTAAGTCCTCTTAAGAAAAGGGTTCTAATAGTACTGGGATCAAACTTAAGTTTCGACCTTTGTAAAATATACAAAAATATTTCTAGATAATCTTCAAGAGTTTCATCATCATCCTGTATGACTATAAAATTCTCATCTTGCATGTCCTGAGTTTTTCAATATTCTTGATATTTAGACAAAAAAACTCACTTCATCTGATCCCAAGAGGTTATAGTGTTTCCTCCTAACCCCATAAACCAGCATAGAGCTGAGTCCTTGAGAGTAACATGAAATAATATTAACTTTTGAGCGTCATTTGCATAATCGTAACTTCTACACAGAATATCAAACTCGAATAGAAAAGAGTCAGGATCTTCATGAACTTTACCATGGAAATGAGGGAGAGCTGATGGTGGAATATTCTTCATTTGCGCCACATTATTAGGATCCACAATTGGAAACACAAAATTGGATTTTTCTTCACTCACCTGGTTTTCACCAATCCCTTCCAAATGATCTTCATGGTCCACCATTGTTTCCCTTTTACTTGTATCGTTCTCAACAGGCTGATCCACACCTGAGCTATTGTCACCAGAATCTAGGTGGATTGTTCCTACGTGATGGGTTTGAATTGGATTGGGCTTCTTTATTACAGAAGGAGACCTAATATGAGAATTGTTTTCAGAATTATTTTGGCCCTTAGTGGGCTTCGAACCCTTACCTTTTCTAGGCATTCATTAAAAAAAAGAAAGAAAAATAACAAACAACTTCTAGTAAAAAATGTTGTCAGAAATCAATTAACACCAGTAAAATTCCTTCAAAGAAGCTTTTCCTAATAATACTACAAAAATAAAGGAAAAATTACCTCTATTTTATAATCAGAAAATTCTTACCAAATCAAATCGCCTCCCCGACAACGACGCCAAAATGTTAGGTGCAGGAATTACACTTAAGCCAACTCCTCAACACTTAATTTGTCAACCCGGGGGATCCGTAAACTTAGAGACGAAGCACAGGCAATGCCAGAGATGGTATGAATCTTCCTAATATAAATCCCTACTTTTTTTAAAGGAAATATTGCAGAATCAAATTAAAAAGAGAAAAAGGAAACTTGAACCGTCAAAATAATCTAATACTAGAACAAAGAAGAATACATTTTCAAGAGGGAATTAAAGATAAAAAGGCAATCACTCTAGCTAATTATTGTTTAACTACTGAGTGTGTGTTTTTCTTTATCAGAGACACTTAGCAGTCTCATCAGATGAGCCATTAAACCTGCTCCTTTAGAGGTTTCCTTATTGCACTAATCTGTCCTACACTATCGCAGTCTGCTTGCACCAATGCAGGAACATAGATTTATGCAGAAGGTATAAATGATGTCTTTACTAAAGGCTTTTTACTTCATGCAAGGGCTTGAACTTTTCTAGATTCAAAGCACTCAGATCCTGTGGCAAGAAACTAGTTCTTGCACCGGATCAGAGCTTCTCGCACTTAGCATTTAATTCTTAAAATGAGTGCTTAATTATTGCAAGTGCTATTATACTATTAAATCAAATTGCACACATAAAAAGTGATTTTTTATGATCTTAACAGAGTGTAGGAATAAAGAAACAATCAATATACATTTATCCTGTCATAAGCATTTAATGAAAGAAAGAAGATTGCGGGAAGTAGGCTAAGAAGGCTTGATGCATCACACCAACATGCACTGGTGCAAGTTCATTTCTCCTGCTTGGACCAGGCAGGGAAAACCAATCAAACAGAATTTCAAAAAAGGAGATATCACACCAACGTGCACTGGTGCAGGTTTATTTCTCCTGCTTGGACCAGGAGCAGGATTTCTCCTACTTGGACCAGGAGCAGGAAAACCAATCTGAAATCAAGTACAGGAAAGGAAATTGTAGGAAAAGTAAATTTATCTACTTCACACAATGGACCCGCTTTCACTCAGATAGGAATGAATGTGCTTAAAATTAAATCACACTTTACAATGTAAACACAAATCATAGGAAAACAGGAAATGGGGTAAACGTGCTAGGTTGGCTGGGCCCTAGCCAACCAGCATGTTTCCCTTTTAAATAAAAACGCTTCTCAGTACCTTAATAAATTCATCATCTCAAATACAGAAACACAATTTGTGAAACATGAGGTGGAACTCCCTTTTATTAATTCACTGAGGCATGTACATACATTAATACATCGTCCAGCCCAGATTCAAGCGATAACAAAATACAGCAACCTGTCACCGCCTCTCTGGCTGTGTCTCTGTTCTCTTCTCCCATCAAAGCTTCGCTTATAGTCCTATTTACATTATACATTATATAGATCTTTTTCCAAAGGCCAAAATAGATTATTCAACCGATTACATAGCCAAACACGAAATTTATCTTTTCGGCCTTCAAAATTAGACAGTTAGCAAAACTAGCCGCATCCAATCTCTAGCTTTCATCCTTCACAGATTCGGCCTCGGCTTCCTTTGGATCGATCTTGCTGTCGTGGCTAAAGCTGCTGAAAACAAGGTGGTGATCAAGGAGGTTCGGATCTGCTGGAAGGATTTGTTGTGCTAGCAATAGTGCAAGATCTGATTCTGCACTAGGATCAGCGGTCACGGTAAGTACTCTAACTACCAAATAAAAATTGGAGATATCGATAAGTTACAAAGAGTGATTAAAAGTAAGAAATCCTGTAATAAATGATTAATTAATGCTAAGTTGAATTAAAAGTATGAAAAATAAATTTTATACGAAATATGTCACCGTGCTTGGACTAGTGCAAGATGAGGGTGCATAAAAGAGGTAAAACAACGGTAAATGGTTATGATTTAGGAAGGGAAAGATGGAAAAAATAGAGCAAATTAGGGGGTTAACAGCAAGATGACCATGTTTTGTAGGCAAGGCCAATTATATCATTAAAAATTTGCAACATTGTACTTTCTATGTACAAGTTCAGCTTGATGAAGGTAAAGCAAGTTTATATTGCTTCTGATTTCCAAGATGGAGTCAAGTTTTTCTTCAACAGGTTAACTTCAAGATGGAGTTGTTTTTTAGCCATGAAAAGATGGGATTAAAGAGAATGTTTAGATTCCACTCATCATAATTTTGTTCCTGAAATAGCAATAAGAATGTTGGCTCAATTCTTAACATGATAGTATGTCTTCACGAAGAAGATAGGTGAAGTGCCTTTATTGGGGCTTGAAGGGCACCAATTAAAAAGTATGCATTTTGGATTGATTTTTTGGGTGTTTTTGAGTTTTAGCCTCCTTATATTGACTAGGGAAGTAAATTTTTGGAGTCCAAAAGTTCCTAGTGGGAAGATTTGATCAGGTGATCAACTTTTAGCTCAAAAATGAAATCTCCCAGAAATTCTTGAAACCAATGCCAAATGGAGGTGCTCATCATTCTAAATCCAATGATGTTTGTTTCACCTCAATCTAACACCAAATTCTCAAGTTATCACGTGCTGACTGTTTGGCCAAATAACTAAAATTTGAGCAAATCAGTGGACTCGGCTGATTGTATTGCTAAGTTAGCAAGGTGGCCTTACAAGTATGAGCCAACCAGGTGTTGACACTTGGCATCCTCTAGTTCATTAAATTTGGGCGCATTTTATTGGTCGATGACTGGTTGTGGTGGACTAATGAATTGGTGCCACATGGCCCAATGATGGGATTCCACATGACACCCAAATAGAGGTCATAAATTTGTTAAGGGCTCGAACTGGCCTCCATGGGGTTAAACCTCGTGACCTCATAGAAAACGGTGGAGCGGCTTACCATTGGGCTACACTATGGTTCTTAATAACCATAGGTCCAAAATTATATATGAAATTTAATACAACGCCTATCAGAGGATGGCATTAGGGCTAAGCCCCTTGCCCCCGAGTCCACTGCACACCCATGTGACCATGACCCTGTGTTTAGGGGCTAAACCAACGAGGGCGGGCATTAAGGCCCAACCCTCGACCCCATGTGGCCCATATGGCCATGATTTTCAGAGTTAAGGGGTTAGAGGAAAAAATAATGATCCTACAAAATGCACCGACGAGAGGTAATTTGTTGCTTAGTTAGTGGAGTTTGAGGTGGAATTGTAGGACCGTTAGACAGTTGGTTGAATTTGTAGGACATATAACAGTCAAATTCAAAGACGAGCTTTGAGCTCATATCTTTTTGAGTTTTTGACCAAATTGAGCTCAAAAAAAGTCCACTTAGGGGGTTTTGGATGTTTTGGATCCAATGGTTACCTATGATTTCTTATTTTAGCACAAATAAGGATAATTTTTGCAGGTTTGAGACAAAAGGTGTAGGGACCAATCAGGATTTTGAAGCAGTTTTGGAAGGAGCTCATATATTTTTGAGTTTTGAACAAATTGAGATCAGAAAGAGTCCAATTAGGGGTTATTGGATTTTCTGGATCCAATGGTGACCTCTAATTTCTGATTTGAACACATCTAAGGAGTATTTTTTACAGGTTTAAGGCAAAATGTGTATGGATCAATTAGGATTTGGAAGCAATTATGGAAGGTGTTTAGGCATGGATAAGACCTTGTAGGGGTATTATCACCTTTAGAAGTCTATTGTAGCAGCTGTAACTTGCAGGGTTCAGCTCAGGTTCACTTTTATAATTATGTTATGTTGAGGGAAGTTTTGTTTATGTGCTTCAATGTGGAATTGAAGTAATCACATGTTCATTTTAGTTCATTTCAGTTGGAGTATGATATATTCGTAGGAGATTGTTTTTGTTGTTGTTGTTGTTTGTGAGAGTTATTTGCAGCAAAACATTACCTTTTAGGGGTAATAACCACATGTTTCCATCAACAAACATTTATGTACTTCATTTTACTACTAAATATATGAATGGTCTAGATATGTTGGCAGACCCAGAGATGTAGCCCAGGAGGGGTGAAGTCCGTGAAAAAATATTTTGTTATTCTCTTCATTATTCTTGCATGATTTATGTGCTTTCATGTTGCTAATGTCAAGTTTACATGTGAACATTAATTAATGATTTGAGGATACATTGAAAAACCTGTTTGTGACGAGACCCATTTTTACCTTGCAAAGCATCAAAATGATACTTTGTTTGTTTATGATATTCCAAGGAATAGGAAAGAGAACACCTCCTCCACTTTCAGATTAGTTATGATGTAATTTTTCAAGAGTCAATTATTGCAAAAGGAAGGAACAATAGTGGATTTAGTGGAGGAGTTGAACATTGGCAAGAACTGAGCACCCTATGGCATGATCATAAATATTATGGAGAATTGGATATACTTTTATTTATGTTTAGAATAGATTGATATAGTCATTGAATAAACAATTGACACTATCATACATATCATTCCATAAATAAGGATAATTCTTATACCCATAAATATATTGAACCTTTAGATGTTCATGAACTTAAAAACAATTTTTCCTTTAAGATATTTAATATCATTTCTCACTCTCACCTACAATATTTTCTTGAAGGAGATATTGTAACAATTAGAATAGTTTGTTGTTATGTACTGGAGAAGAGTTATATTTTAGTTTTCTTTTTATGGGATTTTTTTAATAATAAATGTTATTAGGTACTGAAATTGAAATTCAATTTCAATTATAGGAAGTTTTTTTTTTAATTATATTTCAATTTTCTTTTTTCATTGGAATTTTTTTAATAATAAATGATATTAGGTACTTAAATTGAAATTAAATTTCAATTATACAAAGTTTTTTTTATTTTTTATAATCACCATAATGCCATCATTATGAAATGACCAGATTTTGTGCTAGAATCATTTTTTATGCAATTCATTATTTTGTTTGGTTATTTTTCTATTTTTTTTGGGCAACCATGTTTTTCACTTGCCTTTCATAGATATGCATTGACTAAGAATTGTGAACAACTAGACTTACACATGTTTGAGTGTTATATTTAATTATGCTAACTTGTTCCACAAATGGATGTAATATTCATGGTCATTGACATATTGATGCCACCTCGTCATATAGATTTATTTAACAATATTTATCATTGAAATGTTTTGAGTACCTAATATTTCATTAGCCAAAAGAATCTATTATCTCTTTTCACATTATACGGGCATGTTGAAGTAGGGATTCCTTGGATGTTTAATGAGAAGAGACCTGAGGGATTCATCATTGAACCATGTCAATGAATAATGTGTTTTGGGAAAAATAATTTCACCTCTTTCTGCCTATACTATAGTCTTATACTATAGTGTGATTTTTGTTTTTTTAAAGCTTGAGATGGGTTAGGTAATTATTGAAGGAATACTATGCCTATGAACTATATAGACTTTTAAAAGTCACATAATAAGATGAAACCTTTTTTTTTAGTTTTGTAAATATAAAGAGATTTATGGAGTAAATATAAAAATAGGTTTTATTTATTTACCATACCTCCTTTATTTACCATGGTATTAGCCCATACACTTGGTATATTATTAGATGTTGATTTCTAATCCTATTTGATATATTTTTATTTATTTAGCATACCTCTTTATACCTCTTTTATATTTATTTATTTACCATGTCTCTTTTATAAATATGGTATTTGGCCCATGGTACTAGTAATATTTTTTCCAATGGTATTTGGCCCATAGGCTTGGCCTAAATAAATCCTCTTTTTTGATTTTTTGTAAATATAAAGAGATTTATGGAGTGAATATAAAAATGGGTTCTATTTATTTACCATACCTCTAGTTTATTTATATATTTTTTTTATTTACCATACCTCTGGAGTAAGTATAAAAGGAGGTTTTATTTATTTATCATACCTCTGGTTTATTTATATTTATATTTATTTACCATACCTCTTTTTTCAGCTCTTCATATTTTAAATCCATATTGTGTTTATACATAATAATTAGATTGATTTTTAAAAAGAATCCACATTAAATTAAAAATGTTAAATGTTAAATATTAAACATTACATGTGAAATATTTACGTGTTTAAGTCTACCTATTTATGTTTACGTGTTTAAGTTTACATAAAATGTTAAATGTTAAACATTACATGTTAAATGTTTACATATTTACATTTTTACTTTTACATGTTTGCTTAAAATGATCTTTAAGCTAAAAAAAAAAACGTGACAACTTCATCATTAAACCATGTTAATGAATATTGTGCTTTGGGAAAAACATTTTCACCTCTTTTTCCTACCAATACTATATTTTGATTGTTGTTTTTATAAAACTTGAGATAAGTTACCTAATTATTGAAAGAATACCATGTCTATAACCACATAATAAGATGAATAATAACAATGTATTCCATTATACTTTATAAAGAAAATAAATTAAATTAAATTGTTTTTTCAATATATACACATCACATTCTATTCGATGTCCACTTAGCTTGCTTAAGATATGCTAATTATATTGATGTAATTGCCTTGAATGAGTTACATTGTTGTTATTGTCTTGGATGGCCAATGATGACTTGAGTTGCTCAATAGCATTATTACCTCACAACAACGTATTTTTACTATATACAACTAGATTTACAAATAGCATGAACCATCACTATGGAAATATCATGAACCATCACTATGGAGTACTTAGAACTGAGGTCATTTCATTTCATAATTAGATATTAACCATTTTTAGTTAAAGATCATGCAACTAGGGAATAGATATCTCAATGCATTACCTTATATAATATGGGTATCAACCTAACAAAAAAAAAATAGTTTTGTTTTTAAATATTACTTCTCATTTCTAGTTTCTATGTTTCAGAGAGAAAAAAAAACAAAAATTACACGTGGCTCAAAGTGGATTGCACAAGGCACCTTTCAGCGCAAACCGCAAAGAATAGGAAGAGGGGAACTATAAGAGTTCTATTCCGCGTTGATTAGTTGAGGAAATCGGACGGTCATGATGAGCGGGGAGGAATTCGGACGGTTGCGATGTAGGTGCGAAATTGAAATTTAGGGTTAACCCCATATAAAGGGGAAACGGGGAGGCAACAACAGAAGAGAGAGAGAAAAATGGAACGCACGATGCAGATGTCGCAGGTTGAGCTTCAAATGGCAGGGGGCCCGTAAATGGCAGGCAAAGTGCGAGGGAAAGTGGGAAGGCCTTGAAGAAGCCTCACGCAGGTGCCGTTGTTGTCCTGCGTGAGAGCTTAAAGCGTCATAAGGCCACCCAACTCCTGAGAGAAATCGCTCGAGATTTCAAGAAGAGCAACATCAGATTCCGCCTCTCGGCTCTGGCGACGCTGCAAGAAGCGGCGGAGGCATACCTTGTTGGCCTCTTACACAAACCTGTACATGTGCACCATCCATGCTAATAGGGTGGCTCAAACCTCACTCCAATGCTACTACTGCTTTTATCAAAAGAGGCCGTGGATCTACTTGTAAGATCTGAATTTGTGGACGATGAAACAATTATACATGCATTACCTCTCTTGGTTTTTTCTTTCATTATATCTGAATTTGAATTTCTGGACGGTGAAGGTATATGTAGGGATTTTACTTTATGTACACAAGCAGCTACTGAAATTTTAGTTTATGATACCGTGGAATTTATAAAGTATAATTGATGCTTTCATAATGTTTTTTCATTATTGTCGTCTTTTGATTTTATGTTGAGGGTGTTAATTAAATTTCATACTTTTGATAATAGCTTATTCATTTATACGTATGAGTTTATTTGGTCATTACTTCAATTACATTCATTCTCCTTATTTGGTCATTCTCTCTAGCGACCATCTATTGACATGTATTAGGTTAGATTTCGACTCAACCACCATTCCATTTTTCAATTTGGACTTTTAGTCATGGTATTATTTTAATCACACACATATCTTTGATGGTCTATCCCCAGCTTGATACCAGACCTAACGGGTTCGATACCACTATACCAAGGCTCACTCAATTAGGCCCCATGGTACCCACAAGTCTTGGCTTCTATGGGGAAAGGGTGTTCACAAACAAAAGGGAAACTTCCCAAGCACCAAGTCTTTGCACAAAGCTTTGGAACCTTATTACGATGATGGGGTGCTTTCCCTTATTCTCCATTTTTCCTGCCCAAATTCTTGAATCCTTAACCTCTTCTTGTTGACTAGCAATGGACTACATGTACTGTGACACCCAACACACACATTTATGAGACAAAAATGATGAGTAAGGCCACAATACCAAAATATAGATAGGTTGCAATGTAGTGCAAGGGAATACCTAACAAACACCCCAACACTAAAGTCACCCAACTCTCACAGCTTTACAAGGAGAAAATACAAAGTAAATACAACTTTAAGACTCTCTTGCTTGCTGGTTAATTGTATTCATAAGCATGTATACTATCATGAATACGAAATAATCATAATTGCATAACTACACAGGGAAAGTTACAAATTATCCTTATACATCATCACTCCATGGGGTAGCTTAAGTTATATTTATGCATAAGTGTGACTACTCGTGAGAAGAAATTGAGTATCACACTCATTCAAACTTATGAAGGAAACATAATGAAATACAAATTTATAACCAAAACATAGAGATATAGTGAAACTTGAATTCTATTAATGAATGGAAGGTGTTGAAATTGTAAAAATACATAATGAAAGAAACTAGCTTGAATGGTGGTAACTCTTGTATGAGAAGAGATGTGAAGGCTATATGTCTTCGCCAAAGTGAGTTACAAGGAGGTCGAAAGGCCTTTTTTACATTAGAAGCAATCAAAAAACCCTAAACATCCAACAAACTAACCTTATGATATGAAATTCCAAAATGCTTATGGGCCCCACTAGGGTTAGTTGGTACATCAACTTTCCAGGGTCATAAATTTTGCATACAATATCTGTTTAGCATTTTTGGTAGCATGTTCGAAATGTCTAGTCGAGAATTACACACTTTGAAGTGACCCAATATTTTCCTATCACTATAGAAAGGGTCTCGTTCCACATCAAACAAACATCATTTAGGGCCTCAAAATGGCCTTGGAAGTTTAAAACCCGAAAAACTAAAAAAAACTACCAAGATGTAGAATTGTGCTATGAGCTAGTGCAGTGGCTAGATGGCCACCAATATCCACCAAGATAAATCCTCCCCTAGTAAGAATAAGTGGTCTCCATTGTAATGAGTTCCCTTATTAGGTGGGGCAAATTCCATAGAAATTGTCTCTTGGTGAGCCACTTGCCTTGGTGAAGAAGTTGTCCAACTTTCACAACCTAGTAGAGTTGGATGTGTTATTTGAGGGTATACTTTGACTTGGTTTCAATGATTTGAACCAATGTAACTTATTCAATGGTGTCATAATTCAGCTCTGTCAAGGCCAATTTCTCGACTGCCTCTGAGGTGTTCAACAGAGGTGGATAAAATGGTTGAAATAGTTCCACAATGAACACTAGGTGTAAGCCAAGGAATGAGGAAATGCTTAATTAAAAAGTATCATCATCCACTTCTTTTGCAACTATGTATGAACCATATCAGAGTGGTATGAGCTTCCTATTGGGGCTTGTGAATCGCGTTCTATAATTATAGACACACTTTATCACCAACTTGAAACTTATGTGGAAACCTTTGCTAGTCATGCCACTACTTGTACTTGGCATTGGATTTTTGCAAGATATCATGGACCTATTATTGGAGGTGTTTGATTCGCTCAACAAATTCATCTTCACTATCTACCTTGATCTAAGAATGGGAGGACTCGGTTCCTAAATATGTAAATGATATAACAACATCAATTGGGCCCAATAGTTGTAACCCAAAGCACACTTGAAAAGGTTTATGGCCAATAGAGTTCTGGAGGTATTTGTTATATCTATGATGAACATATAAAATGTTTTCATCCCATGTACATGGGTGCTTGGAGTTGTACATGCAGAGGATATACATAATCATCCTTTTCACCACTATTATTTTAGGGATGAAAGTCAACTTATTTGGTCAAGTTGGTATCCATGAGACACCATAGGTTGGACCAAAAGTTATTGAGGAACCTATTGTCCCTATTTGAAATAAATTTGTGAGGTAGCCCAAAATGAACCCAAACAAACTCAAAGAATATTTTAGTGGTGGATTCAATTGTAATGATCTTCTTTCACAATGTTAGAGTGGAAATATTAAAGAATCATTCGACCATCTTGGTGGATGGAAAACTTGACATGAAATCAATAGAGATTGAATCCTAGGGCTTGTCTAGGGTTGGTAGAGTGTAAAACCCTTTAGTTGTTTAGGAAAGGAATAAGCAAGGCATGATTTGATACACCGCTAGATATGTCAAAGCATTGACCAATAGAAACATTGTTGAAGAAATGAAACTATTCTCCATACCAAAATGTCCTACCACCCGAATGTAATGTGCCTCCCATATCAGCTTAGCATTCTCATGTCATGGAACACAAAGGTTGCTAAGGTGCCAGAACAAGCTATAATGGAGATGGAAGTATAAAATTTTGTAAATTTATGTAGATGTTCTATGCTTGATGCAACTTTACTTTCTCTTCAATATTAGACAACAATTACATAAACCATAAGTAAAATTCTGATAGAACATACCAGTAGATCATCAGAAGACAAGCTAGAAACAGATAAAGGTGGTGGCGCTTTATGGCGGTCAACAGGATGCTTCAACCAGCAAAGTCTTGATATGATCAGCTAACCAGCAATGTCACATAACCCTCGCATCAGCCAAATGGTCAACCTAAAGTCAACGCTGCCCAAAAAAGTCAATGCAGCATAGTCTACGGTCAACCTTTGACCTCGTTTCTTGTGCCAAAATGTACGGACTGTTGAAATCGAAAGAGGAACCTAATAAAAATATTGGTATCTTCATCTAAGCATCACAACATGGAGTTTGGACCTAGTTGACCAATTTTTAACACTCCCTCTCAACTAGGGAGAACTCCATACACCTGTGCAACCCAAACATCATGTGTTATCTCACCGTAACTTGCTTTGCTGGCTTCTTTATTTCAGAATAGAGGTGGTTCAGTCACAAAGACATCATTCCCGGCTGACAGATTCAGCCTAGAGGTCTAAAACCTCTATAGGACTCACAAAGAGTCTCATACCAACTCAAAGTTGGTTTATTTGACCCGAAGTCAGTAGGAGGTTTGAAACCTCACTAGACTTGTTCCCAGTTCAAGTGGTTGGACCGTGCCATCCTAGATAGAGAGTATGGAAATCTCTAATGTGTCCATCCTAGTCTCTAGATTTTCCCACCTCATTGGCCAAATGAGAGGTACTTCCCATGAGCCCTGAACTCAATGGGTAGGATGCATATGGGGCACAGATAAATGAGAGGTGAACCAACTCAATCATCACAATGGTGGGGCCCAAGCACACCAACAAGGTTCAGCAAGCCTAGCCCTGTGGTTGCTTATAGCTCCGAGAAGCTATCCCCAAAGCCCCCCAGAGCTCCCAGAGCTCATCATCCAACAGGACCCTCATCATAGGGTTGTTCCATGATACCAAGACTCTCACAGAAGGTTGGGAACTTGACCCTCCCTAGGGGCTTTGTGAGAATATTCGCGACCTGCTCATCAGTTCCTATATGATCGAGCCTTACGGTGCCTCGATGTACCATATCCCAGATAAAGTGGTACCTGATATCAATATGATTTGATCGATCATGGAACACAGGATTCTCGAACAAGCAAATCCCACTCTGGTTATCACAGAGTATCACAGTGGTATCTAGCACATGCTCGAACATCTCACTGAAGAGCTTTCGCAACTAGAATGCTTCACAACAGGCCATACTCACTACATTTTATTCAGCCTCTGTGGTGCTTAAAGCCATCGACTTCTGCTTCCTACTCATCCATGATATCAAAGAAGATCCAAGTGTGAAGCAATATCCCGATGTGCTTTTACGATCCACCATACTGCTAACCCAATCGACATTAGTATATCCAAGGAGTTTCATGCTCCCGGTAGTGTATCTCAGCCCATGGTTTATCGTGCCCTGAAGATATCTCAGAAGATTCTTGGCACCAACCCAGTGAGTGTGATGAGGCTCAACCATCTGTTGACTCAACGTGTTCACTGCAAAACATATATCTGGATGGGTGTTCACTAAGAACATCACGGCCCCTACAAGTTGACGATACTCATTAGGATTTGCTAACACGAGTGATCAGGTGATCAGGTCCAAGAGGGAAAAAAGGCTCAAAATTGGAACTACACAGAATTGGTAACAAATTAATCGACCGGATAGTGTTCATCATTGTGATCCTGGCACCATGAATGACACTGAAATCCGATGTTGGATGTGGAAGATATTCAAGTTTTAATTTGTCCAATAACCTTCAAAACAAGGCCTTTGAACTTAAAAAATTTTCATCTTCAGAAAATATTTTATCGCAAATATTTCATTTTTTAATGATATTTTGGTGGCCTATCAGAGGGTGCCACGTGGCCTACCCGAAGGCTGCCACGTGGCCCCAGGCCAAGGGGTTAAATTGTTGTTCAAAAATTTTTGGTGTTTGTAAAACTTCATGGGAAGCCTCGACCTGAGCTAAACGCATCGGGTCAGTTGGGCATGACCCACCTTGATGGGTCACGGGTCACCCGTGAATGCATTTTTGTGCAGAAGATGGGCGGAGGTGAACGTGAATTCTTGAACGCAATTGTTGAATGCGTAAGGTTGGTCAGGCGGAGGACGACCCGACCCGAACGCGTTTGGGTCACCATGTAGCGGCCGTTTGACAGTTGTGTGGTGGAGCGGGTTAAGCTCCAGGGCTTAAGCCCTAGTCCATAAGACCTTGCAGCGGTGCCCAAAGGCTAACCGTCTGACGGTCATGCCGACGGTTCCGGCAGAACTAACCATAATGTGACCACTACACCGTAACCTTAAATGAAACTGTCAATTCCTCCGGCAGTTCCAACTATCAAACCTCCTATTCCGGCGGCATTTTCTAAACTAGTGGAGTTATATGCAGTCCTCCCAAATTTGGTGGAGGTTTTTTAGGCAAGATTGGGAAAATACTATTTTGATCATAACTTTCAGGTTACTGAACCTTTTTGGTTGAAATTTTAGTCAATTTCAACTATTATGAGCATTTTGGAGCCATTGAGATAGGTTGCAGAGCCAAAAGAGGTGTCTTTCAGCCATTTTCACTTCAGAGAAGCTTGGAGAGCCATTAGGGCCATGGGGGAAATGGAGCTGCATTGGACTACACTTCACTGTTTTAGGTGAAATAAAAGTCATTCTTAGCTTCTTTCTACATTATGAATTCATTTTCACACCTGGTTTGGTCTGTTTAGGCCTTTTTCTCACTGTATTACCAATTTTAGCATCATAATATATCAAGGACATGCCCATTGGGAGCCTTGGACCCGGCAGATGTAGCCTAGGAGGGGTGAACTGCCTCATCATGTTGTTGTGTGTTTATGGTGAAATTATTCTGCCTTGTAATTCAGATTCAAGTTGTTAAACGGTAAATTTAAACAACGCTCCCTCACACTTAAATTCATAAATAGTTACCAAAAACACTTTGTTTTACTTGCAAGACCTTACAAACACTTTGCACACTTAATTTAATGGAAATGAATCCTTTGAACAGCAGTACAAATACTTTCATTTTCAGATCAGTTGGTATTAGAGCTTGGGTTTAAATCCTTAGAAGCTAGAGTTTTACTCAGCATTTATTTTGTGCAAATATATAGTTGATTGTTTGCAATTTTTGATGCTTACTAGGCTTAAACTCAAGAGAAGTGAAGGAAACTTGGTTAGTGCACAAACTAATCCACAACCAAGAAGGGTCAGAGAACCACCTCCAAGATCCATAGAAGCAGCTTCAAGCATGTCTTCAAGAGAGGGAGAAGCTCCTGAAGAGATGGATCCCAAGGAAGAAGAAGGGGTATTCTGGAAAGCTTTCTTGGATATGAATGAGATGGTGAGGATACTCTACCAAGAAAGGAATGATAGGCTTCTTGGAGAAGGATCTAAAAACCAGAAAGAAGGAGAGGGTTCTTGTTAATTTTGCAGATGTTCTATGCCATTTCAGATTAGGGCACAATACTGAAGAAAATAGAACATGCTAATAGATCGATAGAAGACAAGCCAAAACAGAGATAATAAATGGTGGCGTTACGGCGATCAGCAGGATGCTTCTACCAGCAAAGTCTTCAATAGGTCATTTAGCCAAGTGTGTCACACATAACCCAGAACAACCCAAACAAAGAACAATCTATATATATCACAGCTCCAACACTATCCAGAGAGAGAGAATTCCTCCACACCAATGTGTCAAATGAACTCTTAAGTCTCTCCAATATATAGGAATCTTTGGGGGTGTGTGACACATCCTTTAAGACATTTAAGTCTATATTTTATTCCAGGCTGACCTAGCACATAAGTGGAATAAATTCAAAGTACATGTTTTTCTCATCCGATTGAGATGATCTTTAGATCAATCTTACACCTCTCCGAAAGAGGAATCCAATAAAAATATTGGGATCGTCATCTGAGCAGCACAACCCAGAGTTTGGACCTAGTTGTCCAATTTTAACACTCCCTCTCAACTAGGGAGAACTCCGTCCACTACTGCAATCCAAACATCGTGCGTCATCCCGCCATAACTTTCTTTTCTGGCCTCTTTATTTCAAAATAGAAGTGGGTCAGTCACACAGACATCATAACCGGTTGACAGATTCAGCCCAGAGGTCCAAAACCTCTATAGGACTCACAAAGAGTCTCCAACCAACCCGAAGTTGGTTCATCTGACCCGAAGTCAGCAGGAGGTCTGAAACCTCACTATACTTGATCCCAGATCAAGTGGTTAGACCGTGCCATCCTAGATAGAGAGTACGGAAAATTCTGATGCGTCCATCAGTCTTTGCTACTAGTCTCTAGCCTTTCCCATCTCATTGGCCAAATGAGAGGTACTTCCCATGAACCCTGAACTCAATGGGTAGGATGCATATGGGGCATAGATAATGAGAGGTAAACCAACTCAATAATCACAACGGTGGGGTCCAAGCACACCAACAAGGTTCGGCAAGCCTAGCCTTGTGGTTTCTCATAGCTCCAAGAAGCTATCCCCAAAGCCCCCCAGAGCTCCCAGAGCTCATCGTCCAATAGGACCCTAAGAATAGGGTCATTCCACGATACAAAGATTCTCACGGAAGGTTATGAACATGACCTTCCCCAAGGGCATTGTGAGAATATCCACGGCCTGCTCATCAGTTCCTATATAATCGAGCCTTACGGCGCCTCGCTGTACCATATCCCAGATAAAGTGGTACCAGCCATCAACATGCTTGGATCAATCGTGGAACCTGGGATTCTATGACAAATGAATCCCCCTCTGGTTATCACAAAGGATAACGGTGGCATCTAGCACATGCTCGAACAACTCACAGAAGAGCTTTCGCAACCAAGTGACTTCACAACAGGCCATACATGTTACAATGTATTCGGCCTCAGGGGTGCTCAAGGCTACTGAATTTAGATTCCTGCCCGAAGAAAATCTACATGTGAAGTAGCATCCAGATGTGCTCTTGCGATCCACCACACTGCCAGCCCAATCAGCATCAGTATATCCATGGAGTGTCATACTCCCGACAGTGTATCTCAGCCCATGGTCTAACGTGCCTCAGAGATATCTCAATAGTTTCTTGGCACCAACACAGTGAATGTTATGATCAACCATGTGTTGACTCAAGGTGTTCACTGCACAACATACGTCCGAAAAGGTGTTCATTAAGAACATTTGGGTCCCTATGAGTTGACGATACTTAGTAGGATGGGCCCAGCAACACTGCTATTCAAATTCTTAAAGTTGAGTTCCATGGACTTACAGTCCATCATACTAGAAACTTCATAATGTATTTTCCTTGAGAAAGGAAAATCTTGCCAGGTCTCTGCTAGACCTTCAGGCCTAGACATTCATCCTAGGTCCTTCATATCGAACTCAGTAGCGAGCTCCCTCTTGCACTGATGAATGAGAGGGTCAGCACCTGTCAAGAAGAGGTCATCCACATACAGCACCAGAATGAGAGGTTTTCCGCTGACAACCTTGAAGTAAAGGTTCAGATCAGCATTACTTCGAGTGAAGCCCAGCTTCATCAAGTAGCTATCTATCCTCTCATACCAATCTTTGGGTGCTTGCTTCAACCCATAGAGGGCTTTCTTCAACCTGCAAACATGGGTGTCCCCATCCTGGACTTTCAACCCCAGAGGTTGCTCCACATATATCTCTTCTTTAATCGCATCATACAAAAAATGTGATCTTCACATCATCTGTTGAAGACTCCATCCTTGCGTAGCAGCAAGGACTATAATAGATTGAATGGTGGTGTATCGGGCCACAGGTGCAAATATGTCATCATAATCTATGCCTTCCTTTTGAGAGAAGCCACGGGCAACAAATCTTGCCTTGAACTTTTCAGCACTTCCATCAGATCCATGCTTGATCTTGTAGAGCCATTTCGAGGTGACAACTGCTTTTTCCTATGGTCTTGGAACCACATCCCAGACATCATTCTTCATAGAATCCTTCCAGACTTGATGCTTTACAACTTCCTCAAAGGATCCAAGGTCAGATTGTACAATAGTACTCATGGCTGCTAGATATCCTGTTATTTATATGGCTTCTTGGTTTTCTTTTAGAATTTCCCCCTTTAAATCCATATGTCCCTGAGCCATGAGGATCTTCTTTCATTCAACAAAGATATATGTTCAGGAGCATATATAGATATATTCTCCCTCTTAATGCCAACTTCTCTTTCGAGAGAAGAAAAGAAACATCTATTTTCAAAATGAGAGCATCTCAGACACCAGCTTGGAAAGGAGGACTTAATCTCCCATAGTCAAAGCCATCCAATAGACTTTGTTGAACATGATTCAAGATTCCAACAATGTGACCAAAAGCTGCAAAAAATTCTTAGTTCATATTTTAAGTTTACCATAATGCTCCAATGTAAGACTGATACAGTCATATGCTTGCTGCTACATAGGTGTCTATATGTGTCACTGTCATATAGGGGGAACATATCAACAAGCCTCAACTTGTGTTAGAAGTCCTTACAGCCACCACCTGTTATTCTGTGGGTAGCTTCTTCAAATAGCCTTCTAAGACTGCTGCTTACAAAACTAGGGATCCGATCTGCCTTTGTTTATCCTGCACTTGAGGCATTGCACCCTGATTTGCTTCTAGATCTGCTCATTTCTGATTATTTCAGCAGACTGCTCCTAGGGCTGTTAAAAATTTTGCCTAGCTCAATGACTTACCTCTATGCCCATTTCGTCAACAATATGACCACTACATAGAATTGCCCCAAGGAATTCTGTAGTCAGCTCCTTAAAAACTTCCAGCTCTTGAACATGTGGTAAATGACACAGTATGCCATCTTCTAAATATCATTGTGGTCTTGCTTATGCATAGATCTAGGAATCATTGTGTTTGTGACCAACTTCAGCTTGGATCTGCAGCTGCAATCTTCAGCGTTGTTCTTATTCAACACCTATAGAATCTTTGACCATTCTTACCCACGTATGAGCCTCCAAGGAGCTTGAACTCAAGATAAGAAAACTCAAACCAGGGACAATAATGCAGAATCTCGCAAACAAACACAACTGTTACAGTAGGTCCGAGACTTTCATGAATTGTAGTGAATTATTCCAAGTCTTTGTACATAAAGATGACTCCTTCCAGACAGTTTTCTCAGAATGATTTGATTCACTACTGCCATCTGATATCATACCCATAAATTCTTATCAGGATTCGATCACTTTCCAAGTATATGCATAGAGTTTCAAATGATTTGAAGACACCTATGTATAGCTCACAACCACCGGCCTGAAAGAAATTGCTGAGGATTTTCCTAGTCTCCATAATCTCCTTATAAATTAAAGAGTTCTCGACCAAATCTAGCACCAACCAAGTGCACAGACATATCAAGGTCACTGTTGTGGAAAAAATTCACTGTATTGTGAAGGCCATTTCCATATAAGGCACTGTCATAACAAGTTTACTTTTCATGCATAGGGTCACTGTCATTTATGTTGATGTTACTGCTAAACCAAAAGTCACAGCCATATGAATTCGAGCCATATGATACGAGCCATAGAACATTATAGTAACAAATACATGCCACAGAGTATAGCGGTATAGATTATAGGGTATAGCGATGCCACGATGCCACTGTGGGATTTCCTTTTAAAATTCTGGAGGGCCCACTCCTGTCACTTTCCGTAAACTTCTTTGATTTCATTTTCAGCTATAATTTTCAAGAGCTCGAATGGCTACGATGTGTGTAGGTTACATCCTTCAGCCTTCGACTCTGCGCTTAAAATCCTCGTTGTGTATAGCGTTATTCATTTGCGTAATGTGCAGTTTCTTCCGGCAACCTACAGCAGCCGACGATGACAAAAGAATTTGAGGACTCGAACTTCAGCAATCGTCTGTCGGCTTAAATGCTCTGTAAAATAAATTCACTGGACTGGATAAATAAGTGGGCTTCTTCCAGTACACCAGCGTCGGGCTTCTCCTGCTGATCAAAACTTCCAGAGAACCCAACATTAGTCATCATAGATAATACATGTATTTGCCCATATTTTCCAAGTGCAGTCAGAAGATTTCACTCGCTCGTCTAGAAATTCGAACGAATAAAAGACGTAGTCCCCCACAATTAGGGTCAAAACAGATGAGTGAGATCGACCCAATTTCTACTTAGCAACGGCAAGAAAATCAGCAACCTGCATGCCTCTGCTCGGGAAAACTTCCATAGGCTTTCCGGTCTCTGAAGTTGGTTCTTCTGAGAAAATCAGCAACCTGCATGCCTCTGCTCGGGAAAAATTTCATAGGCTTCTCTGGTCTCCGCCATTATTGGTTCTTCTGAGAAATTCTTCCATTCTTCGATAGAATGCCTACCCCCTCCCGTTTTCGTAAATTTGATCCTTATTTCCCCTGGAGGAATGGATAGAGACAGGGCATCCGCTGACACGGCTATGCTCTGCAGCGGCCTCTGTTGTTTTTCCGGTCTGTCAGTGTTGAGCGTAGTCCACCGTGGGAGTTTAATTGCATGGTCCATGGTTCGATTCGGGTAGAGTCAAAATTTTGATTGGGTAACCTCTCTGAGCTGCGGTCCATATACGCTATTACCTACAACACTTCTAAAAATGCATGCGTAGTCATTTAAAACTATACGTTGTTATTTCTAGAGGTGATATGACCCGCGGCTTCTGATTTAGCTCTCATGCAGGCCTTGCTGTGGTGCTATGGCCTACGGCCTGGCACATAGTAGCTTAGAGCCTTCGGTCCTTCAAAAAAATAGTGCCCAGATAGTGCAACGTTTGGTCCTCAAGGGCTCAGTCTAACAGTTTTCAAGCTCGGCCTTTATTATGGCAGTCAATGAACCCAAACGGAGCTCCTTCTTCTTGCTATGGTAGCTACTTCTAGGGAACAGGAGAAATTCTACTTTACCAAGTCCTTTAGCACAAATTTGGGCATTGTCTGCCCCTTACGCTCTGATACCATGTTAATTTTGCAGATGTTCTATGCCATTTCAGATTAGGGCACAATACTGAAGAATATAGAACATGCTAATAGATCGATCGAAGACAAGCCAAAACACAGATAATAAATGGTGGCGTTACGGCGATCAGCAGGATGCTTCTACCAGCAAAGTCTTCAATAGGTCATTCAACCAAGTGTGTCGCACATAACCCAGAACAACCCAAACAAAGAACAGTCTATATATATCACAGCTCCAACGCTATCCAGAGAGAGAGAATTCCTCCACACCAATGTGTCAAATTAACTCTTAAGTCTCTCCAATATATAGGAATCTTTGGGGGTGTGTGACACGTCCTTTAAGACATTTAAGTCTATATTTTATTCCAGGCCGACCTAGCTCATAAGTGGAATAAATTCAAAGTACATGTTCTACTCATCCGATCGAGATGATCTTTAGATCAATCTTACACCTCTCTGAAAGAGGAATCCAATAAAAATATTGGGATCGTCATCTGAGCAGCACAACCTAGAGTTTGGACCTAGTTGTCCAATTTTAACAGTTCTTCAGGAGGAAAGAAAAGTGATGACAAGTCAAAGAAAGGACACGGAGGAAATGGTGATCCACCATCCCCATCTTCATCCTCTTCCTCTACATCATCATCCTCAACTTTGGTGAATCAATCTCACAAGTCTAAAACCACTGGTAAAAGTCCATTTTTAAAGCTTGATGTCAAATTTTAATTACCTATGTTTAATGATGAATTCAATGCAGAGAAACTTGATAATTGGATCAGACAGTTGGAAGTTTATTTAAGGATACAAAACCTTCATGACGATGACACCAAGATACAGTTAGCCTTGTTGAGAATGGATGGAACAACATTGGTATGGTGGGAAGCCAAGACCAAGGATGAAATTAAAAAACATGGTAAGATAACTTTATCATGGGCTGAATTTATTACTGCAATTAAAAAGAAATTTTATCAATTACCTCATTTACAAAAGGCTATCATGAATTGGCAAAACTTTAGACATCTTAAGGGACAAAATGTGCAAGACTACACCCAAGAGTTTAGGAGAAGAGAACTCTTATTAGGGGTAGACTTACAAAGTCAAGATACTCTGCTGAAATATATAGGTGGTTTGCATAGCTACATTAAACATACTATCCTAAGGTTCAATCCTACTAGTCTAGACGAAGTTTGTGTACAAGCTGCACATTTAGAGGCTAGAGGGAAAAACACTTTTGATGAGGGTAGAAACAAGCCTTTCAAAGGGAAGAAAAAACATAAAACCTTTAAGGGAAAAGGCAAAAAGAATGCTTCTATCAAACAAGAGGGTGAAAAAGCAATATGTAAAAAATTTTCAAGAGCGGGCCATGAAGAGAAAAACTGTTGGAAATTACATCCTAAAAAAAGAACTCAGTTTAACAAAAACAAAGGAAAGAAGAAAACTGCAGCTACTACAACTACACCAGAAGATTTAGGTGATGATTTAGGTGACGAAACCAAAATTGCAGCTATGGGTTTGAAAAGTATGAAGGGAAAGGAAACTGAAAATAAGCCAAGCACTAGTACTTCAAACTGTCATGTACAAGCTCCAAATGATGAAGAAAGAATTGAATTGTTCAATGTGAGGGTAGTCTCAAAACAGAAAAAAATTGACACACTGTTTGACAGTGGGTCACAAGTGTTAAATTTGGACAACTATGTCCAAACTCCATGTTATGATGCTCAGATTAAGAGGCTAATATTTTTGTTGGATTCCTCTTTCGGAGAGGTGTAAAATCCATATATAATATGTCTTAATCCGATGAGCAGAACATTTATTTTGAATTTATTATTCATAATAAATTATATGTGCAGGTCGGCCTTAAGGTTTCACACCCCCAGCAGATGCGTCACACACCCAAATGATGGATATAAATACAGGCAAAGTTGGAGAGCATTTCACCAAAACTCAACTCACATCTTCTTCTCTCATCTGATTTAGTACGAGCTCCTTGGAGGACGAGTTCAGCCCACACGTGTGAAGAAGGAGGACGAATCTGTATGGCTGAGCTGAAGGACGAATTTCTGCAGCTAGGGTTTTGCAGGAAGTTTGA
The DNA here is from genome assembly GCA_034641835.2 of Pinus albicaulis. Lineage (NCBI taxonomy): Eukaryota > Viridiplantae > Streptophyta > Pinopsida > Pinales > Pinaceae > Pinus > Pinus albicaulis. Next base: position 105,835 of record JAXQQM020087133.1, read on the forward strand.
CCAGCGTTGACTTTGGTCAACGCATGGTCCGAAAGGGCTGAAATTTGGTGAGAAGTTCGATTTTGGAAGGCCGTACTGTTTGGCACAGAAATCGAGGTCAAAGGGTTGACCAATCTGTTGCTGCGTTGACTTTTAGCTTGCTGCATTGCGTTGACTTTTTCTGGACAACGTTGACTTTTTTGGAGTTGACTTGGGTTGACTCGTTTGCTGATTGGAGGACTGTTGTGACACATTCTGGGTTGGCTGACCAAGGAGACTTTGCTGGTTGAAGCATCCTGTTGACCGCCGTAACGCACCACCACATTTTTCTTGTTTCTGATTTGTCTTCTATAAGATCCACTTATATGTTCTATCTGCATTTTACTTAACTATTTGTATGATTGCTGTGAGAAAAGTAAAGTTGCTCCAAGCATAGAACATCTACAAAAAATTTACATGGTATCAGAGCTGAGGTGAAGACAAACTCTATCTTTAGCAATCACCACCGGAAGAAATGGGTTCCACAAGTCTTGAATTCAAGGAGAATGACAAGCTGACTAGAAGGGATGACTTCCATGCCTGGAAGATGATATTAGATCTCAAATTGGAAGACCATGATCTCTTGGATCATGTGCTGGGTAAGATTCAAGAACCTCCATCAAATGCTACCGCTGCTGTTAGAAACAAGTATAAGAAGGGAGAGATCAAAGCAAAGCTGATGATCAGGGAATCCATACATAAGAGCCTGGTTGCCTATATATCTGAACTAGGCACATCCAAGGAGATGTATGACAAATTGATCCTTATGTTCAAGGTGAACAATGTGAACCAAGTGCTATTCCTCAAGAACAAGTTGAAGAATATGAAGAAGGGCCGGGATGAGTCTATTCAAACTTACTTTCTGAAATTGACCGAAACAAGGAACAATCTGCTAGCTATTGGGGAGACAATAGCCGATCGTGAGATGGTTCTCACCGCACTTGGAGGACTTCCATATGAATGGCAAGTATTCACAACTACCATTCTCAACAATAATACCATTCCTAACTTTGATGAGCTTCTGTCTAGATGTATGCAAGAAGAAACAAGGATGAAGGAATTCGATAATGACCGAAATGCTGCCTATGGTGCTCATTCTCGAAAGAAGAACTCTGGTGGTCCTAAGTACAAAGGAAGAACGAAGGCTCAAGAAAAGAAGGGCAAGTGTTTCACTTTCCATAGGCCTGGTCACTATGCTAGAGAATGCCCCTTCAAGAAGGATTCTCCCGATAGTGATGAATCGAAGGAATGGGAATCGAAGAAATGACAAATCCAAAGGAAAGAGGAAGGCTCACTTTGGCGGAAACAATCAACCTTCTAAAAGGTATATAAATACCAGGTATGAGGAGTCTAATGTTGTTGATAAAAGAAATGAGTATATTCTTGTATCTGCTCTCTCTGCTACATCTCCGCCCGACACTATGGATGTCTGGCTAATCGATAGTGGTGCCTCAAGACACATCACTGGATTCAAGGAAGCACTCTCTGACATGGTTGAAAGGGATACTAATCTAGAAATTATCCTTGGGGATAATGCCACATATCCCGTGAAAGGGACAGGGACTGTGACCCTCCACTTGTCTCAAGGACAAGTCCTACGTTTGCAAGATGTACTCTATGTACCTAAATTGAAGGATACAAAACCTTCATGATGACGACACCAAGATACAGTTAGCCTTGTTGAGAATGGATGGAACAACATTGGTATGGTGGGAAGCCAAGACCAAGGATGAAATTAAAAAACATGGTAAGATAACTTTATCATGGGCTGAATTTATTACTGCAATTAAAAAGAAATTTTATCAATTACCTCATTTACAAAAGGCTATCATGAATTGGCAAAACTTTAGACATCTTAAGGGACAAAATGTGCAATACTACACCCAAGAGTTTAGGAGAAGAGAACTCTTATTAGGGGTAGACTTAAAAAGTCAAGATACTCTGCTAAAATATATAGGTGGTTTGCACAGCTACATTAAACATACTATCCTTATGTTCAATCCTACTAGTCTAGACGAAGTTTGTGTACAAGCTGCACATTTAGAGGCTAGAGGGAAAAACACTTTTGATGAGGGTAGAAACAAGCCTTTCAAAGGGAAGAAAAAAGATAAAACCTTTAAGGGAAAAGGAAAAAAGAATGCTTCTATCAAACAAGAGGGTGAAAAAGCAATATGTAAAAAAATTTCAAGAGCGGGCCATGAAGAGAAAAACTGTTGGAAATTACATCCTGAAAAAAGAACTCAGTTTAACAAAAACAAAGGAAAGAAGAAAACTACAGCTACTACAACTACACCACAAGATTTAGGTGATGATTTAGGTGACGAAACCAAAATTGCAGCTATGGGTTTGAAAAGTATGAAGGGAAAGGAAACTGAAAATAAGCCAAGCACTAGTACTTCAAACTGTCATGTACAAGCTCCAAATGATGAAGAAAGAATTGAATTGTTCAATTTGAGGGTAGTCTCAAAACAGAAAAAAATTGACACACTGTTTGACAGTGGGTCACAAGCAAATCTCATATCAGAAGACTTGGTCAAATAGATTAAACTTGAGACCATTCCACATCCAAAGCCTTATCCACTTGGGTGGATATGCAAGGATGCAAAGTTACAAGTCTCAAGAAAGTTCATATTGCGATTTGCCATTACTACACACTTTATTGACACAGTTGAACTTACTATAGTACTGCTTGATATATCAGGAATTGTTTTGGGAAGTCCTTACTTATTTGACCGGAAAGAAATCTTCCATTGCTATGAAAATAAGTATCATCTTTTTAAATATGGCAAGGAGTTCATTGTCAGAGCACATCGCAAGAATGAAAATATAGCGATGGTAAATGCAGGACAGGTAAAAAGGCTAGTAAATTATAGTAACAGTTTTGTACTTCTTATGGTTAAGCCCAAGGTTGATATGAATCATGAGTCATTCGAAAATTGTGATTCCAAGCTTAAATCAGATTTATATGATGTAGTTGATGCACATCATGAGATGTTTCAGGAACCAACAGGTTTACCTCCTAAAAGGGAAATTCAACATGAAATCCATTTACATCAAGATTGTCCTCTTCCTAGCATCGACATGTACCGCTTGTATATCATGGAGAATGCTGAAATCAAGAGGAAAATTAAAGACTTGTTGGACAAAGGATTCATAAGACCAAGCACTTCACCATGTGGGTCACCGATAGTGTTGATTCCAAAGAAAGATGGAACTTGGCGCATCTGTGTGGACTTTAGGGCATTGAACAAGATAACGATAAAGAATCATTACCCACTTCCAAGGATAGATGATTTTTTGGATCAGCTGAAAGATGCTAATTATTTCACTAAGTTAGACTTACGTAGTGGTTATCATCAAGTCAGAACTGCAGAAAGTGACATTTGGAAGACAACATTTAAAACCAAACAGGGACTCTTTGAGTGGCTTGTTATGCCATTTGGTTTATGCAATGCACCTGCAACTTTCATGCGGGTAATGGATGATGTCTTACGTCCTTTTCTTGATGATTTTGTTATTGTCTAATTAGATGACATATTAATTTTCAGCAAGACTAGAGAAGAGCATGTCATGCATGTTAAGAAAGTACTTGATATTTTGAAGAAAAATCAGTTATTTCTTAAAATGTCAAAGTGTGAATTTGGAAAGACTGCTTTGGTTTACTTGGGACACATAGTAGGAGGAGGTGATTTGAAAATTTATCCTTCCAAAGTAGAAGCCATTGTGAATTGGCCTACTCCCAAATCCATTACAGAGGTAAGAAGTTTTTTGGGTGCAACTTAGTATTGGAGGAAGTTTATTTCTAACTTCTCTGCCATAGCAGCTCTTATGCATGCAGTGAATAGTGTGAAGCGTGCTTTCCAATGGGGAAGCAAGCAACACAAATATTTTGAGTCTTTGAAAGAGAAGATAAGTTTAGCTCCAATACTTGCATTACTAGACTTGAGACAACCATTCACGATTTAGACCGATGCTAGTGATTACGCCATGGGTGTAGTTCTCTTATAGCATGGTAAGCCTATCGCATTTCATTCTGAGACATTTAATGGTGTTGTTGTGAGCTATCCTACATATGATAAGGAGTTGTATGTGTTGGTAAAAAATGTCAAAAAGTGGAAACACTATTTGATGGGAAAAGAAACAATTGTTCATACCGACCATCAACCTTTACAGTACTTGCAGTCACAAAGTAAATTACAGCAGTCACGAAATTTTAGATGGATGGGTTTCCTACAACAATTTCACTTGGTAATAAGGTACAAGAAATATATTTACAATAAGGTTGCTAATATGCTTTCAAGGCCTATTATTAGTGCTAGTACTTTACTTAAGAATGATTCTATTGTACATGAGAGCTACATAAAAAAGTATGCATCATATGTTTATTTTAAGGATGTGTATACTAACTTGAGTGAAGGGAATCATGTTGAGGAGAATGATTATCATTTCATAATAATGTGTTGTTTCTGTAAAGTTCCAAAATTTTAGCCTCAAAGCTAAATGGAACATTAGAGTTAGCAGCAGCTTTAACCGGTGAATAAATTGGTAGAAAAGCCCATAAGTCCCCTAAGGAGGATAAAAACACTCCAAGTGTGAAAGGGGAAACTCTTTCTAGCCTAATAAAACACCTCCATGTGTGAAAAGGGATAAATTCAAGTTGATTCAGTCCACTTTGACTAAGTCAACAACGCAATTGTGGAGGAGGAGGAATCCAAGAAGGAATAATGCAATTTTGGAGGGAGATATATCTTTGGATAGAGATGGCCTAATTGATTGGGGCCAAGGGCAAGAAAACTCATGTTTTATTTAAGGAAGAGAATGGAAGAATTATTATTCATGTTTTAGATCATTATTCTTGTCTGCTTAGAATTTTTCTTCCTCTTGTTGTTTAGTAGGGTAGCAGTGTTGTTTAGCACCGAGTGTTCCCAAGCGGGCATCCCACCTCTCTCCTTGAGGAGCCTCATTGGGAGAGTTTTCATTCATCATTCCACATCAGGTTTTCAGGCCAAGCTTCAGCCAAATTCATCAGCGCAGTTTTTTCGGGGATTGTGCAGTGTTGCTAGGTGCATCAGTGGAAGGGATTGGAATCTCGGTTTCTGTGCTAGTTTCTCATTGGAGGAAGGTTTCCTTCACTTGAGGGACCTGTTTGGAGAGCTCCAGAGAATATTTCAGATATGTGGTATCAGAACACACATTTCCCATACATTCCCAGTGCCGTTTCAGCTAGGGAATGCATTATTTTGGAGGCAGCATTCAGTGCATGGTCTAGTGGCTTCGTTGTAGTGTTTCCTTGTGATTGAGAGGTTCATCCTTTCATGGGAGGAAACCCTTGAGGGATTTAAATAATATCAGACATATTTCAGCGTTCTACACTCTTATGCTTCAATGTTGCAGTGGTGATTCAGTAAATTTCTGAATATCACATTTTGTATGCAGAGTGTTTGACAAGAAACCCTTGCCGGGTTCTCTTGTAATTTGTATAAGGAGACTAGATCTCAGTTTATGAGCATGATTGTCTAATATATGAGTAGATCTATTTGTCTCATTTTCTGACTGAAACCCTCTTTTAGACTGCGCAGTCACTTTTATGCAGAAATCTTTGTGTTGCAATATTTGGGGTTTTTAGACATTTTCAGCTACACTAGGGTGGGAGGTTTGTTTACCTCGCCTAGTTTCATTTATTTCTGATCTCCTCTTAGAATTAGATTCTGTCTGGATGTATCTGTGGGATCCAAGTGATTGTTTTCATTCTCTATGGGATATATTTCTAAAAATGCATTTTTAGTGCATGGTTTCTGAGCTGTCTTGATTTTGGGATATTACAGTGGTATCAAAGCTGCTTTCTCGGCACAGCCTGTGGATCTTACGCCATTACATTTCAGAGGAAGGAGAGATGGACATAAATCATAAAGCTTCAGTATGTGAAGGAAGAAACCTATGCAGAGCTTACAAAGCTTCTTCCAAAATCTATGCATAACTTTCAAGGAGAGCTGAAGAAAATGAGATTAGAGATGGGATCTCCAAAGGAGTTTGGATCTAGAGCTGAATCTAGATTTTCACATGGTGAGTGTGACCATGCAGATACACACCATGATGCACAGTGTATTCAAATGCCTAGGTCTATATTAAGATGGATGAGAGGAGGAAGAATGCCTAAGAGGATGACTCTTAGTGATTTGTTGAGGAAGTATGAATTTCAAACTGAGAGGTTTAGAGATCATACTGATTTCCAAGAGTTTTGCAAGATCCAGGTGGAGAAGAACAAGCAGCAAGATGCAGGTAGATTTCTTCTATCTACTTTTTTCGGATCACCTACTTTTTCAGCTGGAGCTTGGGTGAAGGAGCTAGACTCCTATTTGCAGCTGCACCATATTTCTGAAGATGAAGCCATCAGAGTTGCAGTGCTACATTTCAGAGGTAAGGCTCATGCATGGTGGATTTTTGAAACTTAGTCTTTGAAAAATTCAAACACTTCCTCTTATGAAAGATTCATAGAAACATTGGTGGAGAGGTTTGGTGAAGAACTTCCTAAGACACATGAGCAAGGAAAACATGGGAGAACAAAACCCTTACATGTGATGGAGGAAACTCCACTTCAGAAAACCATGGGAGAAGCTGACATCTTGCATTACACATTTTAGGAAGCAAGACCTCCATTTCATATTCTTGAACAAGAGGGCATAGGGATCTCTTTTTCACAAGAGAATCCAACTATTGAGATGTTGCCTACACACATTGATGATGAAGAAGAGGGCAACAACGCTGTCACATCTAGAGCACAACCAGTGCCTCATGCAGAGGGAGGAGGAGTACATGCTCCAACAGGAGGAATTCTTGTATCCTTACAAGAATCTCCCCAGGATCTCATACATGGAGGTCCAAGCACAATCAGCGAGCAACATGATTGTGCAGCATTGCAGCTGGAAGGAGGAGGTAGGGAGTTAGAGTAGCATCATGTGATGAGAGTCACACACCCTTCTCTATTTCAGAGAGCTAGTGCAAAGAGGAGGCAGACTGTATTGCACTGTGGAAGCAAGGGAAAGGTTTCCCAACCATATGTACAGTCCACTCTTGACATTGATGTCTTACTACATGGAGGCATTCCACCTGGGAGGCCACCAGATCTATCATTGATGAAATACATCTTGTCTTTAGATTCAACGCTCTTGGATTTTTGAGAGGTGAAGAGTTTGAGGGAGAAATTTGGCATGGGGGATGTCAAAGTAGCAGGCGGCAGCATGAGGAGAGCTTCACATGCTAGATCATCAGCGCTGTCTCTTAGGAGGATTGATCCTTATTGGAGATCTCAGCTCTTGGTAGAGTACTCCAAGGATCTTGGTGCATGCATGATTCTTGATGACCCGGATGGAGATTATCGATACATGGTGGATGATGTGGTCATCTATTCCTATGGAAGGATCTTCTTGACTAGATCTTCTAGTCTCAAGGAGAAGCTGCTACATGCAGCAGACGGGGACTTCTCTTCTATGCACTTGGAGGCATATTTCCATTTGATGGATGAGTTCACTTGGGAGGGCATCCAGCATGACATATATCAACATATGGAGATATGCATAGCCAAATGGTAATGAAGAGGAGGTCACAGCCACTTTCCTACTCTTTGGAGGTGAGGGAGAATTTCCAGTTGAGCCATTTCAGCTCAAGATCTCAAGTACATGATGGAGGTATCATTTCATATTTTGTATTGTACTTATTTTCCTTATTTGAGCAACATGATGTAACAAGAGGAATTATCTCTTCTTGCATATTTTATTTTGATGTACTTGTAGCTACTTGTAGCATTGACTCTGGCTATATTTTTGATGGTCTATTGGGGAAGCCACGTGATTCTTGGTGTGTACCATTGACACCATATTGTAACTTCATGTTTTCATCTTATGAGATGAATATGGTAGCAAACAAGTGGCTGGTAAAGAACTTGTTGTTTCTTATTTTTATGCAAGAAAAGGATGCACTGCAATGGTTCCATGAGTGGGGCTATGATTCACTCTCCAGTTGTCATTTGGAAACTTGTTCTCATTGTACTTTTCTTCCATATATTGTTGATGTGTTTGTGTTCCTAGGGAGCTTTGTTTGGAGAGTGGGCTTGAGATTGAAGATGCCCATTGGGAGCATGATTCTCCCCACTTTACATGTTGTACACTTTAGGAGGGGCCATGGGCAAACCATGTTCGCCACATCACACTTCTTCTCTTCTTTTGGGAGGAACCACTTGGAGAACTTGAGGAGTCACTTCATGGCTAAATTGTTTGTTGGGGCATCATACAAGTTGACCATCATGATCTTACTCCATGGCTTGTATGAGGGAGATATGAGGAAGCAAAAAAATTTGTTGTTTCTATGGTTGCACTTGGGAGAGTATGGGTAGCATTCTTCCCATACTTTTCATGAAATTTCTAAAAGGGAGGAAGGCACATTCATGGTGCAAGGAGGCTACCCTTCAGCATTGAAGGAACATGAGAGACTTCCATGTAGGGAGAAGATCTTCTCACATATCAGCATGATATTGGATGGCTTTGGCATATGGAATGTTAAAGGGAGGATTCATGGAACCTTATTTCTAAGGCCTACAGCTCTGTCACATGGGAATGTGTTCTTATTGATGGAGTTTTCCAAGGAGTATATGTATCCCTTCTTCTTGCAGATTTTTATGAGGGGATCCTCATGGGGGAACTTATACTTGGACCTCACTTTCAGCCTACTCATCGTGCATGGTAAGAAATACATTTCTGTACTTGTTGATTACTCCATTGAGTGTTTGTATCTTCTCACCATATATGAGCAGTGCATTGCTCCACAAGGGAGCAAGAGTATTTATGGGTTTCATGGTCACTTTAGGACCAATGTTTGTAATGATTGTAGCCCATATATACATGACTGTGGGCAAGTGTATTGTTATTTTACCTATGTATAGCTGATAGACATTGATTCTTACTTCCCCATGTTGGAAGAGCAAACATGCACAACTTATTATTTGTTGCAGGACCACTTGCCACATGACATTCTCAAACAGCAGTTGGGGAGACTGCGCAATATCCACTTGGAGGACCTTTGGTACCATCCAAATTTGCACATAAATTTTAGCACTTTTCTGATTTGGATGCCAAACGGTGATGATGTGCCATTCATCTTGAATGGAATGGTTTGGGTTGGCATGTCTCATGATTTTGGAGGAAGAGTCTTTTGAGACTCAATCTTCTTCTTGCCATTGGAGGGAAATCATGTTGCAGCCCAAGATCAACATCCCCTCTACACTTATCATAATTGGATAGGAGGAAAACATTGGATAGGCTCTCTTGCCTATCATGTTCATTTATTCATCCCACCTACATTTCAGGAGCCAAAGGTGGAGGAGATTTCTCATGACTTTCCATGTTGGAGGGTAACTCACTTCATTTGGATGATAGCATGGGTGAGGGAGGCACTCATTCACCATGTTGGTCATCACTCCTACTTTGTGGAGGCCATGATATAGCAAGCAGGTTTCCATTCACACTTTCCACCTTTGATTGATGTGATCCATTTGGTTTTGCACACTTGGGAGGAAACATTGGATGACAATTTTATTGTAGATTATCTTGATGCAGTGATGGAGACCATTGATGGGAGGCCACATGAGGAGGAGGGGAGAAATTTTTCTCTCCCTATAGATTTTCTTGAGGAAAATAAAATAATTTTGAGGGGAGGACTATAAAGTTCCAAAATTTTAGCCTCAAATCTAAATGGAACATTAGAGTTAGCAGCAGCTTTAACCGGTAAATAAATGGGTAGAAAAGCCCATAAGTCCCCTAAGGAGGATAAAAACACTCCAAGTGTGAAAGGGGACAATATTTCCAGCCTAATAAAACACCTCCATGTGTGAACATGGATAAAATCAAGTTGATTCAGTCCACTTTCACTAAGTCAATATCGCAGTTGTGGAGGAGGAGGAATCCAAGAAGGAATAACACAGTTTTGGAGGGAGATGTATCTTTGGATTGAGATGACCTAATTGAGTGGGGCCAAGGGCAATAAAAATCATGTTTTATTTAAGGAAGAGGATGGTAGCATTATTATTCATGTTTTAGATCATTATTCTTGTCTGCTCAAACTTTTGCTTCCTCTTGTTGTTTAGCAGGGTAGCAGTGTTGTTTAGCACCAGGTGTTCCTGAGCGAGAATCCCACCCCTCTCCTTGAGGAGCCTCATTGGGAGAGTTTTCATTCATCATTACACATCAGGTTTTTAGGCCAAGCTTTAGCCAACTTCATCAGTGCAGTTTTTTCGGGGATTGTGCAGTGTTGCTGGGTGCACCAGTGGAAGGGATTGGAAACCCGGTTTCTGAGCTAGTTTCTCGTTGGAGGAAGGTTTCCTTCACTTGAGGGACTTGTTTGGAGAGATCTAGAGCCTATTTAAGATCTATGGTATCATACCACACATTTCCCATACATTCCCAGCACTATTTTAGCTAGGGAATGTGTTATTTTAGAGGCAACATTCAGTGTAGGGTCTAGTGGCTCCGTTGCAATGTTTCCTTATGATTGAGAGGTTCATCCTTTCATGGGAGGAAAAAATTGAGGGATATAAATAATATCAGACATATTTCAGTCTTATACACTCTTATGATTTATTTTTGCAGTGGTGATTCAGTAAATTTCTGAATATCACATTTTTTCTGCAGAGTGTTTGACAAGAAACCCTTGCCGGGTTCTCTTGTAATTTGTATAAGGAGACTAGATCTCAGTTTATGAGCATGACTGTATAATATATGAGTAGAAATATTTGTATTATTATTTTCTTATTCAAACCCTCTTTTAGACTGCGCAGTCACTTTTATGCAGAAATCTTTGTGTTGCAGTATTTGGGGTTTTTAGACATTTTCAGCTACACTAGGGTGGGAGGTCTATTTACCTCACCTAGTTTCATTTATTTCTAATATCATCCTGGAATTAGATGATAGATGGATGTATCTATGGGATCCAAGTGATTATTTTCATTTTATATGGCATATACTTCTGAAAATACATTTTTAGTGCATGGTTGTTGAGCTGTCCTGATTTTGGGATATTACAGTTTCATATGGGCAAGTTATGTATACCACAGGGGAAGAGACTAAGCATCATGAGAGAAGCTCATTCTTATCTTATTTCTGGACATTTCGGGGTAAGAAAAACAGTGGTACATTTACAGAGGTATTGTTATTGGCCTCGCATGGTAGATAGTGTTTCACATTTCATTAGAGGTTGTTCATTATGTGCTACAAGAAAGCCTAGCAATAGGAAGCTTAGTTTATATACACCATTGCCGGTACCTTCTAGACCATGGGAAATTGTTTCTATGGATTTTTTTGGAGATCTACCATTATCTAGAAAGTAGCATGATTATTTTTATGTAGTAGTTGATCATTTCAACAAGATGTGTATTCTTATGCTATGTAAGAAATCTATAACTGCTGAACAAACTGTTGATTTATATTTTCAACATGTATGGGTTCATTATGGCTTGCCTACTTCTATTGTTAGTGACAGGGATTCCAGATTTGTTGGGAATTTTTGGTCCAATTTATGGAAGATGATGGACACCAAGTTTAAGAAGAGTACTAATTTCCATCCACAAACATATGGCCAAACAGAGGTAGTGAACAGAACCATTATAGATATTTTGAGAGGTTATTGTAGAAAGCATCCAAAGCTTTGGGATGAGAACTTGCATTACATTCAGCATGCTTACAACCGGGCCAATCACTCTTCTACAAATACTTCACCTTTTGAAGCTTGTTTTGGGTATTTTCCTAAGTCACCTTTAGATTTCATTCCTGAGAAGGATGTGGCCATTGATGGGCATAGTGAAATTGACAAAGCTCACATGTTCATTGAAATAATTCAGCTCATACATCAACAGGTTCAAGAACAGCTTGAAAAAAGTCAAGGCAAGTACAAGGAGAGGCATGATAAGCACAGAGTTGATCATAACTTTCAAGAAGGGGATGAGGTATGGCTGCATATTAGTAAGGAAAGAATGCAAGGAGAAGGTAAAAAGCTGAATCCTATTCGTTATTGTTAAAATTTGACAACTAGGTCCAAACTCCATGTTGTGATGCTCAGATGAAGATACCAATATTTTTATTGAGTTCCTCTTTCAGAGAGGTGTAAAATCGATATAAAATTGATCTTAATATGATGAGCGGAACATTTATTTTGAATTTATTTTTTAATAATTTCAAATATGTGTAGGTCGGCCTTAAGGTTTTACACCCCCAACAGATGTGTCACACACCTCAATGATGGATATATATACAGTCAATGTTGGAGATCATTTCACTCACTCTCATCACACACATCTCCTCTTCTTATTTAGTACGAGCTCCTTGGAGGAAAATTCGGTTCACACGTGGGAAAGAGGATGAATTACTATAGCAAGGGTTTGACCGAATTTACTGCAGCTCACTACAGCTAGGGTTTCCACACTAGTTTGACTAGCATTGACTTTGGTCAACGCATGGTCCAAAAGGGTTGAAAAATGGTGGAGACTTCGATTTTGGAAGGTCGTACACATTGGCACAAGAACTAAGGTCAAAAGGTTGATCGAAGTCCGAGCTACGTTGGCTTTATTACTGCTGCCATGCGTTGAATTTTTTTGGGTTGACTTTGGGTTGACCAGATGACTGTTTTGAGGGCTGTTGTGACACATGCTGGGTTGGATGACCAAGGAGACTTTGCTGGTTGAAGCATCCTGCTGACCGCCGCAACGCATCACCACATTTTTCTTTTTCTGGTTTGTCTTCTATAGATCCACTGGTATGTTCTATCAACATTTTACTTGACTGTTTATGTGATTGATGTAATAAAAATTAAAGTTGCATCAAGCATAAAACATCTACATAAATTTACATGGTATTATAGTTGAGGTGAAGACAAACCCTATTTGTAGCAATCACCAGAGAGGATAATGGGTTCCACAAGCTATGGCTTCAAGAAGGATGACAAATTGAATGGGAAGGATGACTTCCATGCTTGGAAAATGATATTGGATCTCAAATTGGAAGACCAAGATGTCATGGACTATGTGCAGGGTAAAATCCAAGAACCTCCATCCACTGCTACTGCTGCTGCCAAAACAAAGTACAAGAAGAGGGATATCAAAGCAAAGCTGATGATCAGGGAATCCATTCAAAGCAAAGAGGAGACCACAACTGTCTATACTCCCGAGAAAAATGGTGTTTCTGAACAAAAGAACATGACCATTGTGGAAGCTCCCTGTGCCATGCTATGTGACCAAGGTCTGCCAAAGTTTCTATGGGGAGAAGCTGCGAACACTGCCGTGTACATACAAAACCGATGCCCACATTTCACTCTAGAATCCAAAAATCCTGAAGAGGTTTTCTCTACTAAGAAACCTGACGTCTCACATTTTATAGTTTTTGGATGTACCGTCTACTTTCATGTGCCGAAAGAAAAGAGGAGCAAGTTAGATGATTCTAGGAAGAAAGGAATTTTTGTGGGCTATAGTGAAACTTCAAAGGCCTATAGAGTCTATGTGCTTGGTCAAAGGGAAGTGGATATATGCCACGATGTAACCTTTGATGAAGATACTTCCCCGAGGAAATTAGTTAATCTTCCAAGATCTGAGGAAGATAATGAAGCAAGGCCTGGAAATCAAGAGGAACCGAAGGATGAAACGATGCTTGATGTTGAAGGACCAATGGATCCAATTGATCCACTTCCTTCACTGGGAAAGAGACTATCATGGATCAGGGACACTCTCAAGGATGCTGAGGGACATGCTACCCCAAGGGGGACATTCCATGAAAGCAAGAAGTCGAGTAGATACCAAGGGTATCTAGAAGCCATGAGTACTATTGTACAATTCAAGCCTGGATCCTTTGAGGAAGCTGTAAAGCATCAAGTCTGGAAGGATGCTATGCACAAAGAGTATGAGTCCATTATGAAGAATGATGTCTAGGATGTGGTTCCAAGACCAAAGGACAAAGAATTTTTCACCTCGAAATGGCTCTACAAGATCAAGCATGGATCTGATGGAAGTGCTAAAAAGTTCAAATCAAGATTCGTTGCCTGTGGCTTCTCTCAAAAGCAAGGCATAGATTATGATGACATAATTGCACCTGTGGCTTGATATACCACCATTCAATCTATTATAGACCTTGCTACTATGCAAGGATGGAGTCTTCATCAGATGGATGTGAAGACTGCATTTCTGCATGGTGAAATAAAGGAAGAGGTATATGTGGAGCAAACCCTGGGGTTCAAAGTCCAGGATCGAGACACCCATGTCCGCAGGTTGAAGAAGGCCCTCTATGGGCTAAAGCAAGCACCCAGAGCTTGGTACGAGAGGATAGATAGCTACTTGATGAAGCTGGGCTTCACTCGAAGTAATGTTGATCCAAACCTTTACTTCAATGTTGTCAAGGGAAAGCCTCTCATCCTGGTGTTGTATGTGGATGACCTCTTCCTGACAGGTGTTGACCCTGTCATTCATCAGTGCAAGAGGGAGCTCGTTGCTGAGTTCGAGATGAAGGACCTAGGACTGATGCACTACTTCCTAGGCCTGGAGATTTGGTAGAGACCTGGCAAGATTTTCCTTTCTCAAGGAAAATACATTGTGAAGATTCTGGAAAGATTTGGGATGGTGGATTGCAAGTCCGTGTCAATGCCAATGGAGCTCAACTTCAAGAAGTTGAGTGGCAGCACTGTTGGGTCCGTATTATCAAATCCTACTGAGTATTGTCAACTCGTAGGGGCCCTGATGTTCTTATTGAACACCTGTCCAGATATATGTCTTGCAGTGAACACTTTGAGTCAACAGATGGTTGAGCCTCATCACTTTCACTGGGTTGGTGCCAGGAATCTTCTAAGATACCTTCGGGGCATGATAAACCATGGGCTGAGATTCACTACCGAGAGCATGACACTCCTTAGATATACTGATGCCGATTGGGTTGGCAGTGTGGTGGATCGTAAGAGCACATCGAGATGGTACTTCAATCTTGGTTCTGCTTCGATCTCATGGATTTGTAGGAAGCAGAATTCGATGGCTTTGAGCACTGCAAAGGTCGAATACATTGCAGTGAGTATGGCCTATTGTGAAGCAGTTTGGTTGCAAAAGCTCTTCAGTGAACTGTTCAGACATGTGCTAGATACCACTGTGATATTCTGTGATAACCAGAGTGGGATTCTCTTGTCCAAGAATCCAGTGTTCCACGATCGATCCAAGCATATTGATATCAGGTACCACTTTATCAGGGATATGGTATAGCGAGGCGCCATAAGGCTCGATCATATAGGAACTAATGAGCAGGTCATAGATATTCTCACAAAGCCCCTGGGGAAGGTCAAGTTCCTAACCTTCCGTGAGAGTCTTGGTATCGTGGAATGACCCTATGATGTGGGTCCTGTTGGACGATGAGCTCTGGGAGCTCTGGGGGGCTTTGGGGATAGCTTCTTGGAGCTATAAGCACTCACAGGGCTAGGCTTACCAAACCTTGTGGTGCTTTTTCCCCACCGTTATGATGTTTGAGTTGGTTCACCTCTCATTACCTGTGCCCCGTATGCATCCTACCCATTGAGTTCAAGGCTCATGAGAAGTACCTCTCATTTGACCAATGAGGTGGGAAAAGCTAGAGACTAGTAGCAAAGACTGATGGACACATCAGAGATTTCCGTACTCTCTATCTAGGATGGCACGGGCCAACCACTTGATCTGGGATCAAGTATAATGAGGTTTCAGACCTCCAACTAACTTCGGGTCAGGTAAACCAACTTCGGGTTGGTATGAGACTCTGTGAGTTTGATAGAGGTTGCAAACCTCTGGGCTAAATCTGTCAGCTGGGGGACGATGTCTTTGTGATTGACCCACTTTTGTTCTGAAATAAAGAGGCCAGCAAAGCAAGTTACGGTGGGATGATGCACGATGTTTGGGTTGCACAGGTGGATGGAGTTCTCCCTAGTTGAGAGGGAGTGTTAAAATTGGACAACTAGGTCCAAAATCCATGTTGTGATGCTCAGATGAAGATATCAATATTTTTATTGAGTTCCTCTTTCGGAGAGGTGTAAGATCGATATAAAATTGATCTTAATCTGATGAGCAGAACATTTATTTTGAATTTATTTTTTAATAATTTCAAATATGTGCAGGTCGGCCTTAAGGTTTTACACCCCCAACAGATGTGTCACACACCTCAATGATGGATATATATACAGTCAATGTTGGAGATCATTTCACTCACTATCATCACACACATCTCCTCTTCTGATTTAGTACGAGCTCCTTGGAGGAAAATTCGGTTCACACGTTGGAAAGAGGACGAATTACTGCAGCAAGGGTTTGAACGAATTTACTACAGCTCACTGCAGCTAGGGTTTCCATGCTAGTTTGACCAGCATTGAATTTGGTAAACGCATGGTCCAAAAGAGCTGAAAATTGGTGAAGACTTCGATTTTGGAAGGCCGTACACATTGGCACAAGAACCGAGATCAAAAGGTTGACCAAAGTCTGAGCTGTGTTGAATTTATTGCTACTGCCATGCGTTGAACTTTCTGGGGTTGACTTTGGGTTGACCGGATGACTGTTTTGAGGGCTTTTGTGACACATGCTGGGTTGGCTGACCAAGGAGACTTTGCTGGTTGAAGCATCCTGCTGACTGTCGTAATGCATCAACACATTTTTCTGTTTCTGGTTTGTCTTCTATAGATCCACTGGTATGTTCTATCAACATTTTAGTTGATTTTTTATGTGATTGCTGTAATAAAAAGTAAATTTGCATCAAGCATAGAACATGCACATAAATTTACAGTTATGGTTCATTCAAGATCCTTAAACAAGTTGGAAATAATGCTTTTCAATTAGATTTGCCTTCATATATGCAAATGTATTCTGTTGTGAATGTGGAAAATTTACGTTTGTATGTGTTAGCCATCAATAAACTTTTTTCAAAGCAAATGATGGCTAAAAATAAGTCCCGAGCCTTCAAGAGATTGTTTTCTTGCAAAAACTGCTCATTCTTGAAGTCTTCTTGTGTTTTTTAAACTTAGCAAGTAATCTTCACTGTTGTTTCATTAAAATAAAACCACCAAGTTAAACCTACTGCCCCCTTTAAAATTGTTCCCTAACCAACCCCTTTTTCATCATTGCATTCACTCATCTTGGCCCTTTTTATCCTCCATTTACTTCTAAAAAAGCGCCTTTCCTCTTTGTCATTTTCGCTCCCTTCCCCTCAAAAACCTTCAAAAAATCCCTTTAAATCATTGAACTCTTTGTTTATGGTTTAAAAAACCCTTCCTTTCCCTCTATCAGAACTGGAAAAACCCCAAGAAAATTCATTAAAAACACAAAAACCCACTTATTTTTCCTCTTGTTAAAACACACAGGTTTTAGCCCTCGAGGGCTTAAGATCTTTGACCCTCCTCCTCCATGCGTCTAAGCGTTATAACCAAGCACTTTAACAAAAACCCCTCTAACCTATCACATTGGCTTTTTCCTTGAATACCGCATTTTCGTTGTAAAATTTCCCCCCGATGCGATAAGCCCCTCTTCCCTTGGCCCCGATTCCATGTTCTCCCATAGAACCCTGCCTTTCCCTTCCTCCCTTCCCTTTCTCCTTATCCCCGCCTTGTCACTTTATGAAGTAATCCCAACCATTGATCTTTAAATATCAATGGCTATTGCGCCTCCTTTCTTACCTTTCCTTCGTCAAAATCTTGCCATCTATTCACCTTGGCCAAAGAGTCTCCTCCATCGATCCATTTGATCTGACGGTCCTCATCTAACCCGATGACCCGACTCCATCGGGGCCTACCATCCACCACATACAATGCCCATCCTATCGAATGCTGCCACCTGTATTCCACTTTCACTCCCATCATGCAACTCTTTCATTGTTCCTGATCCACTCCGTCAGATCTCAACCCTTTCATCTGACGGTTGTGGCGGCATATCGCATAATTTTTGCGCCTGGAGTTTAACACTCCAAAGTAGTGTGATACTCCAAAGTTGCGCCTGGTGGTTAATACACCGTTTGAAGATTTATGCATAAATGAAGGGATCAACAGCAAAGATTAAAGTTGCAAAGGATTAAAACCCCGATAGTAAAGAAATATAGCACAGATTAAGGGATTAAAAGGTTAAATCCTGTTGTGTTAAGGTTAAAACACAGTGAAAAGGTGAACACAATTAGTAAATCAGGATTAAGGACTCCGAGACAATTATAATGACATAATCAGTCTTAAAAGCAGAATCAGGACTTAAGTAGTGTTTAAAGCCACCAAATCAACATAAAATCAGTAAAGGAGCCTACGAAAGCCACATTATCGAGGCTATTACTCCTCAAAATTCCACCAACAGATATATTTTCTCAAAAGAATACACAATGAATGCACAGTCAGAGATCTTTTTCCAAAGACAGCTCAGGAATTATGACCAGCCTACCAAAGCCCCCAAAGTCAACAATAGTAACTAAGGTTGATGAACTTTAATGTAAAATCAATTAATAAGGGTTAATACATGTCATTTATTCTCCATTGAGTCTCTCAAGGTCCGAGAAGCACTTACTCTGTATTAATTGAACAAATGAACCCCTCTTGCACTCCACCTCCTCTTTCTTCTATAAATACTTATGTAGAAGACATTTTAGAGGTTGATCTTTGGATATATGTTGTATGTAAATAAATTTTGAAGCTATTGTAGCTCTTTTTGTAATTGAAGATACATAAGCTGAGATGACAAGTTTGTAGCTGTAAAGACCCACTGGACTTGAAGATTGTAACTAGTTTGAACATCAAATACAAATAGCTGATTTATGGGATCCTGGTCTATGTCAATGGTGATGTGTTTCTCACTGTAATGGTCATTTTTATTTATGTTTTCATTTTTTCCACTATTCTCTGATAAATAAAAACAAATATAGATTAGGATTTACTTCTGAAGTACCCTAAATCTCACTGATAAATCTTTATCCTTTATGTTTTCTTCTAAATGTGTTTTTAAGGTAATTCAATAGAGTATAACCAGTGAAGTGTTGGTAAGCCCATGTTTCTTGAGTACAACTTGAGATATTGTCTTTGAATGTTCTTGATAAGTTTGATAATTAAAAATTGAGCTAGAGAAGTCTATGGTTAGCCCTGTCCTCTAGTTTCTCATCCAACGCTTGCTTTGAAAAGTTCCCTTAAGAGTATGTTGAAAGCAGGCTAGTTTAAAAATACTTACCTGATCTTAGAATACTTTTTATTTTTATCACGAATTTTTTCCCTTTGAATACGCTGAAAGTAGGCTAAGTTAAAATTCTTTACTTGATCTTAAGCTATTCTTTTTTTTTAATGTTTTCTCTTGAAAGTACATCAAAAGCAGGCTAGTTTCAAAGTACTTTCCTGATCTTAGATTACTTTGAGTGTCTCCCTTAAGTGCATGTCAAAAGCAGGCTAGTTTAAAAGTACTTACCTGATCTTAGACTGTTCCTTGTTTCTTCATGTGTTTTACTTCTTTCAATTCATTTCTTAGTGTTTCATTCCATAAAATCAACTTAAAGAGATCATTTGACATAGATGACTTGCCCTATAGACCACTCTTGAACCTTGCTATCCGATTAAATCCTATCATGACTGCATAGCCCAATGGATTGATGCTGCTACTTGCCTATATTATCAGCTGAACCATTCTTTCACTTACTGATACCTCCACCCTTCATATAGACTTCCTTCATCTTCATAATATCCCTGCCCAACCAAAACAAACAAAAACCCCGTTCATCACAACTAGCCTAAAATCATATTTTAAAAGCCTTAAAGATCATATCTTTGAACACATATAGAGAGAGATCCCTCTCTGAATCTAGGATGGCTAGATCCTCAGATTCCAAAGTGGTTTTGATGTAGGCTCTGCAGCATTTGTACTTGCCAATCTTGCAAACTACGAAGACCCCAACAGTATGAACCTCCTTTAATTGTTGATTATGAAAGTGACATTCAAATGGCATCCATAGAGGATTTCTTGCCATAATTTTTGGATGAGTTGAAAGAGGATGTTATCCTTGACAGAAGGACACACATTTCGAGGAGGGGAAATGTTGATTATGTTCGGGTTGGTCTTAAAGGAAACAAACCAAGTAAGGCAAAGTGGATTGAGGTGGAAAACGTGAGGAACCTATACCCTCATCTTCTTAATAGGTAATTGAAGGCTTTTGGGGTCCAAAAACTTCCCAGTGGGGAGGTGTGATCAGGTGATCAGGTCCAAGAGGGAAAAAATTCTTAAAATTGGAATTGCTAAAAATTGGTAAAAAATTGATCGAACAGATAGTGTTCATCATTGTGATCCTAGCGTTGTGAACGACACTCAAATCCGATTTCGGATGTCGAAGATATTCAAGTTTTAATTTGTCTAATAACCTTCAAAACAGGACCTTTGAACTTAAAAATTTGTCATCTTCAAAAAAAATTTATGGAAAATAGTTTATTTTTTAATGATATTTTGGTGGCTTATCAGAGGGTGCCACGTGGCCTACTCAGAGGCTTCCATGTGGCTCCAGGCAAAAGGGTTAAATTGCTGTTCGAAAATTTTTGGTGTTTGAAAAACTTCATGGGCAGCCCCGACTCGAGCTGAACGCATCGGTTCAGTCAGGCACAACTCAACTCGATGGGTCACAGGTCAACCGTGAAGGCATTTTCATGCAACAGATGGGCAAAGGTGAACGAGTCAACGGGCAGAGGTGAACATGAATGCCTGAACACAATTGTTGAAAGCGTCGAGTCGGTCGAGTGGAGGATGACCCGACTCGAACGCGTTTGGGTCACCATGTAGCGGCCATTTGATAGTTGTGTGGTGGAGCGGGTTAAGTTCCAGGGCTTAAGCCCTCGTCCATAATACCTTGCAGCGGTGCCCAAAGGCTAACCGTCTGACGGTCATGCATACGGTTACGGCGGAACTAACCACAATGTGACCACTACACCATAACCTTAAATGAAACTGTCAGTTCCTCTGGCGGTTATGACTGTCGGACCTCCTATTCCAGTGGAATTTTCTAAACTAGTGGAGTTATCTACAGTCCTCCCAAATTTGGTGGAGGTTTTTTAGGCAAGATTGGGAAAATACTATTTTGATCATAACTTTCAGGTTACTGAACCTTTTTGGATGAAAGTTTAGTCAATTTCGACTATTTTGAGGATTTTGTAGCCATTGGGACAAGTTGCAAATCCAACAGAGGTGTATTTAAACAATTTTTACTTCAAAGAAGCTTGGAGAGCCATCAGGGCCATAGGGGAAATGGAGCTGCATTGGACTACACTTCACTGTTTTAGGTGAAATAAGAGTCATTCTTAGCTTCTTTCTACATTTTGAATTCATTTTCACAGCTAGTTTGGTCTGTTTAGTCCCTTTTATTACTGTATTACCAATTTGAGCATCATAATATATCAAGGACATGCCCATTGGGAGCCTTGGACCTGGCAGATGTAGCCTAGGAGGGGTGAACTGCCTCATCATGTCGCTATGTGTTTATGGTGAAATTATTCTGCTATGTAATTCAGATTCAAGTTGTTAAACAGTAAATTTAAACAACACTCCCTCACACTTAAATTCATAAACAGTTACCAAAAACACTTTGTTTTACTTGCAAGACCTTACAAACACTTTTCACACTTAGTTTAATGGAAATGAATACTTTGAATAGTAGTACAAACACTTTCATTTTCAGATCAATGGGCCCAGTAGCACTACCACTCAATTTCTTAAAGTTGAGTTCCATCGATGTCAACACGGACTTGCATTTTACCATACCAAATCTTTCCAGAAGCTTCCCAATGTACTTTCCTTGAGAAAGACAAATCTCGCCAGGTCTCTGCTAGATCTCCAGGCCTAGGAAGCAGTACATATTTCCTAGGTCTTTCATCTCAAACTCAACAACGAGCTCCCTCTTGCATTGATGAATGGGAGGGTCAGCACTTGTTAGGAAGAGGTCGTCTACATATAGCACCAGAATGAGAGGCTTCTCTCTGTCAACCTTGAAGTAAAGGTTTGGATCAGCATTACTACGAGTGAAGCCCAACTTCATCAGGTAGTTATCTATCCTCTCGTACCAAGCTCTGGGTGCTTGCTTCAGCCCATAGAGGGCTTTCTTCAACTTGTAGACATGGGTGTCCCGATCCCCAGAGGTTGCTCTACATACACCTCTTCCTTTAACGCACCATGTAGAAATGTAGTATTCACATCCTTCTGATGAAGACTCCATCCTTGTGTAGCAGCAAGGTATATGATAGATTGAATGGTTGTATATCGGGCCACAGGTGCAAATATGTCATCATAAACTATGCTTTTCTTTTGAGAGAAGACATGGGCAACGAATCTTGCCTTGAACTTTTCAGCACTTCCATCAGATCCATGCTTGATCTTGTATAACCATTTCGAGGTGACAACTACTTTGTCCTCTGGTCTTGGAACCACATCCCAGACATCATTCTTCATTCTGGACTCACATTCTTCGTGCATATCATCCTTCCAGACTTGATTCTTTACGACTTCCTCAAAAGAACCAGGCTCAGATTGTACAATAGTACTTATGGTTGCTAGATACCCTTGGTATCTACTCGGCTTCTTTCTTTCACAGAATGTCCCCCTTGGGGCCATATGTCCCTCGGCATCCTTGAGAGTTTCCCTGAGCCATGATGGTCTCTTCTCTAGTGAAGGAGGTCGATCAATTGGGTCCATCAGTCCTTCAACATCGAGCATCGTCTCATCTTTTGGTTCTTCTTGATTTCCAGGCCTCGCCTCATGATCTTCCTCAGGTCTCATAATATTGACTACTTTCTTCAACAAAGCATCTTCATCAAAAGTGACATTGTGGCATATATCTACTTCCCTTTGACCAGGCACATAGACTCTATAGGCCTTCAAAGTTTCGTTGTAGCCCAAAAACATTCCCTTCTTCCCAGAAGCATATAGCTTGCTCCTCTTCTCTTTCGGCACATGAAAATAAATAGGACATCCAAAAACTCTAAAATGTGAGATTTCAGGTTTCTTACCAGTGAAAACCTCTTTGGGAGTTTTGGAATCTAAGGCAAAATGTGGGCATTGGTTTTGTATGTACACAGCAGTGTTCGCAGCTTCTCACCACGGCAACTTCGGTAGACCCTGGTCACATAGCATGGCACGGGTAGCTTCCACAATGGTCCTCTTCTTTCATTCAGCAATGCCATTTTGCTCAAGAGTGTAGAAAGTTGTGGTCTCCCTCTTGATGCCAAATTCTTTGCAAAAGTTTTTGAACTCCTTCGTCTCATATTCAGTGCCATTATCGGTCCTCAAAATCTTGATCTTCTTCCCTGTCATATTTTTCACCAAGGCTTTGAAGGTATGGAACCACATCAAAGCCTCATCCTTCTTCTTTAAGAAGTATATCCAATTTTTGCGAGAGAAGTCATCTATGAACGTCATATAATAAGAAAATATTCCCAAGGATGTCACGGGCATCATACCAGATAGATCACAATGGATCAATTGCAAGACATCGGATGTCTTTGTGACACTTGAGGGGAAATATCCCCTTGTATGCTTTCCTTTGGCACAACCCTGACATACACCTTCATGATTATTTGAGAACTCGGGCATCCCTATTACCACCTTCCTTGCTTCGAGAAGGAATTTGTAGTGAAGGTGTCCAAACCTCCTGTGCCATAGTTCAAACTGTCGGATAGTATCACATGTCATCGTTCCCAGTGGAATTCCTCCAACCTAGTAGAGTGTATCAATTCTAAACCTAATCGTGATAGCTTCTTTGAAGCTCTTCTTCCATATGTGCACCTTTCCATCAATGAATTCCACATTGAAACCTTTTTCTTCCATGGCCAATATAGACACAAGGTTCTTCTTTAAATTTGGTACATAGAGTACATCCTGCAAGCAGAGGACTTGACCTTGAGATAAGTGGAGGGTCAGAGTCCTTGTCCCTTTCACAGGATATGTGGCATTATCTCCAAGGACAATTTCTAGATTAGTATCCTTCTCAACCATATTAGAGAGGGCTTCCTTGAACCCAGTGATGTGCCTTGAGGCACCACTATCTATCAACTAGACATCCATAGTGTCAGGTGGAGATGCAGCAGAGAGGGAAGATACAAGAATGAATTCATTTATTTTATCAACAACATTTGATTCCTCATACTTGGAGTTTCTCGACCTTTTGAAAGGTTGACCATTTATACTGGAGGGAGCCTTCCTCTTTCCCTTGAACCTGTTGTTCCTTTGATTGCCATTCCTCTGGTTGTTGTTGTTATCATCACTATCGAGAGAATCCTTCTTGAAATGGAATTCTCTAGCATAGTGACATGGCCTATGACAAGTGTAACACTTGGCCTTATTTCCTTGGGCCCCTGCTCTTCCTTTGTTCTTTGGACCACCAAATTTCTTCTTTCTAGACTGAGTAGCGTAGGTAGAATTTCCTTCATTTTCATACTCCTTAATTCTTGACTCTTCTTGGACGCATCTCTATAGTACTTTATCAAAGTCAGGTATCACATTATTATTTAGAATGGTAGTGTAGAAGACATGCCATTCGAATGAGAGTCTTCCAAGTGCAGTGAGTACCATCTCTCGATCAGCTATTGTCTCCCCAATAGCCAATAGCTTGTTCTTGATCTCGGTCAGCCTCAGAAAGTATGATTGAACAGACTCATCCCTGCCTTTCTTCAAATTCTTCAATTGATTCTTGTAGAATAGGACTTTATTCACATTGTTGGCCTTGAACATGTGGACCAACTTATCATACATCTCTTTGGATGTGCCCAGCTCAGAGATGTAGGCAACCAGACTCTTGAAAATTGAGTCCCTGATCATCAGCTTTGCTTTGATCTCCCCCTTCTTATATTTTTTTTTGGCAAGAGCAGTAGCAGTGGATGGAGGTTCTTGGATTTTACCCTGCACATAGTCCATGACATCTTGGTCTTCCAATTTAAGATCCAATGTCATCTTCCAATCATGGAAGTCATCCTTCCCAATCAATTTGTCATCCTCCTTGAAGCCATAGTTTGTGGAGCCCATCTTCTTCTTCGGTGATTGCTACAAATTAGGGCTTTATCTTCACCTCAGCTCTAATTCCATGTAAATTTATGTATATGTTCTATGCTTGATGCAACTTTACTTTCTCTTCAATACTAGACAACAATCACATAAACCATAAAGTAAAATGTTGATAGAACATACCAGTAGATCAACAGAAGACAAGCCAGAAACAGATAAAAGTGGTGGTGCGTTATGACGGTCAACAAGATGCTTCAACCAACAAAGTCTTGATATGGTTAGCCAACCAACAATGTCACACAACGCTCAGATCAGCCAAATGGTCAACCTAAAGTCAATGATGCCCAGAAAAGTCAATGCATAATAATAGTAAGTCAAATTCAACGCAGCACAATCCACGGTCAACCTTTGACCTCGGTTCTTGTGCCAAAATGTGTAGACTACAGAAATCAAATTCTATGAAAAAATTAAGCTCCTTTTGACCATGCATTGAACAAAGTCAATGCTAGTCAAACCTGCAGTGGAAACCCTAGATGCAGCAGAAATATCTTCTTCCTTCTCCCACGTGTGAACCACAGATTGCCTCCAAGTATCTCGAACCAATTAGAATAGGAGAGAGAATGTGTGAGGATGAGATGAGTGAAATGTCCTCTAATGTTGACTTTATTTATATCAATCACTGAGGGTGTGTGACACATTTGCTGGGGTACAAAACCTTAAAGCCGACCTGCACATATTTTAATATATTAGAAAATAAATTCAAAATAAATGTTCTGCTCATCGGATCAAGATGATATTTAGATCGATCTTGCACCTATCCAAAAGAGGAACCGAATAAAAAAATTGGTATCTTCATTTGAGCAACACAACATGAAGTTTGGAACTAGTTGACCAATTTTTAACAAAATTTCTTTCTTGCCATCAACGTCTGGTATGTGGAAGAGAAGTTCAAGTCACTTGTATAAATATAGCCACCCATAGGTCTCCTACCCACAAGAGTTAATCATTGTGGTTAACACCAAAATTGGGGGTTGACTAAGGTAGTTTTCAAGAGGATTGGTGCTAACCTTCACATATTTGATGTTCAAATGGAATTGCTGCAAGTAGGTGGAAAATTACTAATGGTGGTCATTATGTAACTTCCCTTGTGTTTGCAAATATTGTAGAGCCATGTGATTCAATGTGCATGATTAGTAATGAAACCTAGGTATTGGAACTAGGTTTCAATAAATTAGCACATATATTGTGCTATCATGAAGTGTGAAGGGCCTATTGAGTATGTTGCAAGTGTCAATAATCAATGCAGAGTTTCCAATTACTGTCTTTAGTCTACACAATTACAATTGGGCTTCCACAAGGTGAAGAACTTGGTCGAATGTGCCCTTTTTAGACAAGCTCTTAGATATAGCACTTGATTCCCTCATTTTCAAGAATATAACAATAATAGATTGGCCCATTGGAGATACGAGTGTGAGGGATCATATTGATTGAATTCTTGACTAGACAGTGTTATTTTTTTTCCATGGCACTCAAGAATCAGGTTTGAGTCTAATATCATGGTCACAAACACACTCAAATGCTACAACACTTCTACTTTTCATATCAAAAAATACACAATAGTGAATCAACTAGTGCACAAGACAAATTTTAACCTAACACTTGTCATATTACAAATATTTAATACAAAAATATTAGGGCTCTCATACCATGGATCATGGCCCTTACAATCATCCCTGAAGCAAGGACACAGCTATGACAACCAATCTTTCTTAGAAGAAAGAAAACTCAACTTACTTGTTCATGTAGCTCTTCCACAACCCTTTCATTTCATGTACGTTAAACACATATCGCGAGATCTTTTCCTCCCCTTCTTCTCATCACACAATTGTTGCCACTTCAACAAGCTTGCATCTCCAACTCAATAATATGCCACTATCAACCCTCCTACTGCTCCAAGAGTGACTGGAATTTGTCCCATACAAATTTTCCCACTAGTTTTTCTTCAGCTCCTCCAAGAGTGTTGACTCTTACAGTCTTCACAACTACCCACTACTTGCCTCTCTACTGCTCCAAAAATTACTAGATTTAGGGATTGGATGATTCCCTATTATCATTAAATTTATGCATTGAAACTCAGTGAAACAGGGCACAATTACCAACCCACTAACAATCATTTACCTCATTGTAAAGGTATGATCTTAGGGCTCCAAAAGACTACCCATACACAGTGAAAAACCTACCTCTTTTCCTTTACACTTAAGGCTTCAAGAAATCCACTAACATTCCTCCAAAATATGTACATAGGATATTAAAAAAATTACACAAAATCATACCCTATATCACCTAACATGAATTAACTTGGAAAGAAAAACAACATACCTTTCTTGGATATTTTCTTTTACCCTATACTCCATGTTGATATTTTTAGCTTAGGAGGTATTCCAAACCCTAGGCTATAGGGACTTGGAAGAATGGGTACACAAAATTGGTTTGTGGGCCTAAAACCCAATTTAGGTGTCTTGTATCCAAGTTGTGGGGCAAAAACCATGATGAGATTTGGTGACATGGCACTTAGAGATGGAAGAGGACCCTTAGAGGAGCTAGTGGTAACTTCAAGAACCAAGAAATCCCATGTAGTTTAGGAGAAAATAATTTTTGAATGTTTATTTAAGTGAAGTTGTCTACAAGTTCAAGTCAGCCTTGGGAGAAGTCACCCCACTTGAAATGATATACGTTACCCTAGAATAATATATAAAATAAGATGAGGAGGAGACCTCATTATCACATCCTAAGAGCAACGAATCACAATATTGATCTTTAATTTGGTTGTAGGTATAAAGAACCCCAATGAAGATGGAAAAAGACAACATTTGATGTCTTTCCTTGACTGTTTGAAGGCATGAGGTCTATATATAGGAGGTCGCAGGTTGGAAAGTGAGATCTAGAAGGTTTTTTCATGATTTAAGGTTTGTTTATCTCTGTAATTAGCCACAAAACTTCACATAGGGAAGAAGCTAGATGAACCATCTTTTGGGAGGGTTGTGAGGCCTAGAAATAGGCCTAAAAATATGTCATGGCCACAGGAAGGTACGATGAAGGTTTTATCACTCAGAAAAAGTGAAACATGATTTGACATAGTCTTAGAAGTTCATTTGTCAAAAGGTATGGTCATAGAGTTCATTGGTCACAAGTTGGTAAAGGAAAATTTTAAATTTTTCATATTAACCTATCCTAAGGTCCAAACCCACCACTATTCAAGTCATATCATGTCCCATCATTCATAATTTGATGAAATGTTTCATTTCCCAAGTTTTTGAATTCGAAAATGTCACTTTAGCCAGTTTTTCTTGTTTTCGTAGCGATTTACACTGTAAAAAAGCATTTTTCACTACGAAACTGCTAATAGTTTCGTAGCGAAACTTCCAGGAAATGAACTAAATACGCTACGAAAAGAGGTTTTTCTGTCTGTATTTTCAAATTCGGTGCAAGGTTTCACTCAATGATTAGAATTTTTAGGGTGGATGTCATTCGAGTCAATTAGATTTAAATCAAGGTACAAAGGTCATGACTGAGGTCATTATTACTGTTTTTAGCATGAATGAGTCATTATTAAGCCATGAGCTCTCATCAAAACTTTAAAAAAATACCCAATTGAGTGTTTTGTTATTCTCCACTTCATCTTTTCATGTTACTGAGCTCTGGAGAGTTGTTTCACCAAGCCAAGCTGGTTGCTGGAATTTTCAAAAGTTGCAGGTGTCACTAATCAAGTGGGGAAGAGAAGGTATAAAATCACCATGGCAGAAAAGAAGAAGACCAAAAAAGGTGCCCACTACCCCAGATATGAGCCATCAGACATGAATTTGTTGAATGAATACCCAACTGCCTTAGAAGTTTTCAGAAGAACAGGGTGTTTGCAATTCTGTCAAATATTGCAAGGGTGCCATGTGTAGGTTTCTAAGGATTTTGCTATCAGTTTCAATGGGACAGCTTCAAAGGTGGGAATGTTGAACCTCACTATAACACCAGAGACCATTGCAGCAACAACAAGAATCCATAGAGGAGGAGAAAAATGGTTCAAAGGCTTCAAGTTCACCATGCAGGACTGTAAAGGATTTATCAAGCTAGAGCATAGAGAGATTGATCTCACAAATGCCATCCCAAGGAGCTACATGAAAGACAACTTCTGAAAGATGCTGCTAATTATTCAGAAGTAATTTTCTTGTGAAGGGAGATACCACATGGTCTATTCATACCACCTTAGGCTTCTGTTACATTTTGTTGGTAAGAGGTTTCTTGATTTACCTTTGTACTTATACAGAAGCTTAGCTAAAATGTTAGATAAGGTCCAAGTTAAAAAAGAAGGAAATGAAACCTGACTCTTTCGTCATGGTTTGGTCAAGTGCTGGTATTAGAGGAGGATTTTAAAAGATTAGGTAGAGACTAGTCATATTTTATGTTCATCTATGGTTTTTAAGTAGATGCTATCACTCCTAAAAGGATTCCCAAGCATAGAGATATCCCATCACCTTCGGTGGCAGGGCAAGTTGATCCAATGATCATGGAGACATAGCCTTTGCAGAAGGTTGATACACCCAAAGTTACACCTACAAAACAAAAGCCAACAGTGAGAAAACATGGCAGCAAGAGGGTTATAGGAAGCCAAATGGTGGCTAAAGGTAACTTAGAGGACATTCTGCATGTTATTGATATTGAAGAAACTCCCATAGTTCTAGTTGAAGACACAGATGAGGAAGGAAGCTCAAGAAAGCAAAAACAACCAAAAAGTTAGAATTTGCAGGTGAAGATGCAAGATTCATGTTTCAAGCTAGAAAACCAATGACAAGACATGCTAGAAAAGTCTAGGAAAGAAACAAAGAGGCTCAAAAGGTCAGTGAAACTATTTAGCCATCACCAAGCATCAATGACCTCTCATCACCTGCAAAAGAAGATCCGGTCATCAAGAAAAAGAAGGATAAAGAGAAAATCATTGAAAAAAAAGAGATTGAAGACCTTAAGGAGCAGTTGAAGCTGGAAAATGATGAAATATCAGTCTTAAAGAAAGAGGCAAGGAAGCACAAGGTTCAGAAGGTACAGTTTGAAAAAATGAAAGAGATTTGGAAGGATCAAGTCACAAGTGTCTCTAATACCTTGGACAACACAGAAAAACTGATCAAATGGACTAAGAAATTCAGAGGAGAGGTGAAACATATCAGAAAAATGAACCTGCACTTACAGTCTAAGAACAAGACACTAAAATACCAAGTCAAATACCTACAAGAACAACTAGAACTGATTCATGAAGAGATGGAAAATAAAGGCTTAAAGATGACTGTGGTTGAGGAGCCCATTTCTCAATTGATCATTAATGAAGAGGAAACACCACAAGGGTCTTAAGTTGAGTGTGAATATGTTTTATAAGTTTCATGTCATGCTGAATATCAAATTTTTATAGTTGAAGGTTACTTTTTGGAGACAATGTTGAAATCTAGAAAGTTTGCACTTTTTCACATTTTCGTAGTGTTTCCTAGGCTTAATGCTAGGGAAATGCTACGAAAATTTATGTAGCAACGTTTTTGCCTCTAAATTTACTTTTTTTTTTTTTTTTTCAGTTTTCAAGGAGGGAGAATGATGGTGATGATGTTTCATGACTAGGGTGACACCATGGAACAACAAAAGAGAAGAGTTTTTGGATGCAGAAGCTTCTTTTTCAACGCTACGAAAGCTCGCTACGAAACTGTCCCGTTTTTGTACCGAGCTACTTTTGAAAGTTTTGGAGAATATTAATGGAATTTTTGGATTTCTAGACTCCTCCAACATGTTAAGAGACATTAATATCAAATATTTATGACTTGAAGGAAGATATGTGGAGACAAGTCATCAGCTAAAGCTCTCGTTGAATATAAGGGTCATGTATTCCTGAAAAATAGGGTTTTGTTCCACATGTTTAGGAGGGTTTTTAATATGAAATCTGTGATGAACTATGTCATATCCTTTTAAAGCATGTGATGCTTAATTGTAACTGACATGTAACTGTTTCACAAAGATAAGGTAGAATGTGTAATAAATAGGAGTTAGACTCCTATTGGGAGATGTCTTCTTTAAGGTATAGCTACCAGTTTATTGTTAGAAGACATGTTTTTCAGTTATTTGATGTTTCATAGGAATAATTCAATGAATCTAGCCATCAGGTAGATCATCCTTGAAGTAAGAATGTCCATTTAAAGGCAAATCATCAAAGTAGTAAAGGGTTGGAGATTTTTTTCACCAAACTGCTGCTTTAGGTATTTTGACTCACATTAGTAATACAAAGTAATTTTCTTCTTGACAGACCTAAGATTCTCATGGGGTTTTTAATGTCTTATTGATCTCCATATTATGTTTTACCACTTGCAGTAGATTTCATTTCTATTACTCAGAATTCATAAATCTATGCTCTAACTTCCTTTAGTAATGAAATGACTGAGTTTTCCTATGTTCTGAGTGAGTTTCCTTTGTTAAAGACCCTTGTCTGCCTCAACTTCCATGTCAATAAATATTGCCACTGAAAATACTGATTTTTGACTTCATAATCCCTATGGTAGCAAGTCTGAATTATTTTCAACCTACATACATAAAAAAAAATTTAATTTTCAAATAGAGTTAGCCATCTAGTACTATCATAATCAAATATCATAAACCCCTTTGAGAGAGCCCTCTCAGGCTGAAGAGGCTAACCTTCAGTCAAAAGATGGTTTGAAACAGTTACATAGAGTTGTCTGATCAACACCAAATCAAGTGCAATTTTGTGATAACATTTTGGTGCGTCTGTCGGGAGATGAAGATATACTTTTCCTAAAATTCTGAAGCTGAACTCTTGAAGGTAGTAGGAGCTCAGAAGATGTTCGAGGCTGCAACTACCTTGGTGACTCCATTCACAATTCTCATGTTCAACGGTGGCTTCGAAAAGGAGATATACGAGGAGTAATCCTGACCTAGATCAACCTACAATTGTGGATAATTCAAACACAATTTCAAGAGGCATTCAAGGTAGTTCTACACAATCAGGTACTCCATTACACACAAAATCCTTGTCCTCTGAAGTTTTAAGAAGTCTTGAAGATAAAAAGTTTGATGATAAAATTCAGTAAGTCTTGTTTAGGTCTGAAAATGAAAAAGAATTAACTGAAATTGTTTTAGACCTACATAGAAGAGGTATTGATACCTCAGCCTTAGTGACCCAAAAGAATAAAGAATATTTTTGGGAAGCAGTGACATTAGAGTTATTTTTAGAGAGAGAGAGTCCTTGGATAGGTTTAAGGAACTAGACCCATTTTAAATATTACTATGAAGTAAATCTGATTTTTCTTTACCTGATTGGAGTTCAATTGTAACTGGACAAAAAATACCAACCAGCCCTCCTCCTAATAGTCCCTCTTCCTCTACTACTGTTTTCCCTAAAACTACCACAATTCCAGCCATCATGGCAGGAAATGTGCCACATCCACCTGCTGCTGCACCTGCTAGGTATTCCCCTCTTGTTCTTCCAACTGTCCTTAATGACCTTCCCAGAAAATATTATGCTAGAATCAAAACTTGGGGAAGTGATGAAGAGATTACAACTGAAGATCATGTAGACCATTTCAATGACTTCATAGACAAGGAGGAGGTTGACCATGAGGATGTCAACATGAGATTGTTTTCTCAAAGCTTTACTGGTGAGGTCAGGAAGTGGTTCAAAGCCCTTACACTTGGAAGCCTGCATAATTGGAATGAATTTGAAGACAACTTATTAAGAAAGTGGGGAAATAGAACCAACCCTGTACAAGCCCTCACTAAGTACAATAGTTTGAAAAGGGTTGTTGATGAAATGGTCCAAAATTTCTCCAAGAGATTTAACAAATTTTATGACTCCATCCCTACCCATCTTAAGCCTCCACTAGGAGCAACTCAACTGAGATATTCTGAGGCATTTTGCTATGAATTTTCTTTCCTGCTAAGAGAAAGAGAATCCCCTTCACTAGCTGAAATGAAAAATGATGCTGTGAAGGTGGAGGTCAATATGATAGCAGCTAAAAATTCCAAGATGGGAAAGACAAAATTCAAAGAAGAAGATAAGCCTTCAACCTTAGATGATAAATTTGACTCCATGATGAAGACAATGGAAAAAATGATGGATAGGCTTGCCCTTGGGAATGCCTCTACTCCTCCTACACAACATGAACCTCAGTTTAGAAGACCTCAAAACCAGCAGAGACCAAGGGAAAACAGAAATCAGTCTGACCCTCAAGTAAGGCCTCCTTTTCAGCAAAACTTAGTTGATGAAGAAGATCAGCCTGAAATACGAAAAGACTCTATTCATTTCTTGGATGAAAACATGTCAGGAATTTTTTTGAATAAGGAAGAACATGACGATTCAAATCATGATGTAAACAAGGGTGAGGAACCATCTGATTATCTTAAAGGATATCAACATGCAATCTTTGAAATGTAGAAAAAATACAACCTCATAAATAGAAATGTTCCAATTATTGCAAAAAAAACACAGCGCAAGAAAGATGCACCTAAAGCTACTGAGGTTAGAAAAGATCCACCACCTCATCCTCCTATCAAAGAGACTGAAAAATTTGCTTTTGTTTTCAGTTTGGAGAATGAGATCTCTAAGATCAAAATCTGAATTCCTTTTGGAGAAATTCTTAAGGTGAATGAATACAAAAGTAAGATTTTAAAAATGATGAATTCCCAACCAGGAGTTGTTGACATCCTTAATGTTCAAGAAGATCATCCAACCATATACTTGGGAACAAAATTAAAAGATGAGCAGAATGAAGAGGTGCCTCCTTTCTATGTCAGCCTTAGCATTCATGACATGAAATTACACAATGCCATGTTGGATTCAGGGGCATCTCATAACCTCATGCCTAAAGTGATCATGGAAAGGATGGGATTAGAAATCACTAGGCCATATAAAGATTTTTTTCCTTTGATTCAAAAAGAGTTTAGTGCATTGGTTTAGTAAAATATGTTGTTGTTAGTCTTACAGAAGTCCCTGCCAAGATAGTGGTAATGGACATTGTGGTAGCATACATTCCACCTAAGTTTGGCATGCTGCTATCTAGATCATGGGCAACAAAGATCAAAGGCACCATGAAGATGGACCTAACTTATGCCACCATTCCTGTTTTTGGTGAGCAAAGAAGACTATACAGAGAAACAAGGATGGCTTATATAGTAAGTAGTAAGGAAAAACCTTAGAATTTCCCAATATATGTTGTTGATACTGAATTAGGATTTGCTATACTTTTCAATGAATTTACTGATGAAGCAGAAGATGAAAAGAAAGAAGAAAATCAACACGTAGAAAATTAGCAAATCAGTGAAGAGAAGGAAGAAGGTTGGTGGTTGTTACACTTTGATGGATTAGCAGGAAGAGAGGGGGCTGGAGCAGGAATTAGGATCACAACTCCAAAGGAGGAAATTAAGTTATTTTCTTACAAATTGAACTTTGATTGCACAAATAACATGGATGAGTATGAATCTCTATTTTTGGTTTTAGAAATTTTGAAAAGAATGGGTGCCCAAAATATTTCTATTTGTGTAGATTCTGAATTAGTTATTAAACAAGTTTAGGGTGTATATCAAACCAAGGATGTGAGAATGAGGGCATATAGAAATTTGATCATGGAGATGTTTGAGAATTTTCAAGAATATTCATTTATTGTGAAGAATAGGGACCAAGACTCATTAGCTGACTCGTTAGCTGTCTCTGCAAGTTTGTTTAATATTCTTGCACATTCCACTGAAATATATGAGGTTGAAGTTCTTCATAGAACTACTATCCCTGAAAACATAATTCATTGGTAATTTTTAGAGGATGACCAACAAGTAAAAAAAATTATAGAATTGAAAGAGGAGTTTGAAAGCACACAAATAGACTAGCAAAACATGGTTGTTGAAACAAAGGGGAATTATGAAGTGTTATAGCTGAAAAATAATTCTATACCCAAAGGTTTCATACCATTTGAAAAGCTTTTTGACTAGAGTGATGTGTTCAAATCTCCTAGGATACAAGCTGATGATGAAGAGGTAGAGAGTTGTAACCTTGGTACAGTAGCAATGCCAGAAATGATCAATCTTTCAAAGTTTCTTTAAGTTGACATGAAACAGAAATATATTGAGATGATGAAAAGGTTCATAGATGTTTTTGCATGGAGTTATCCTGATTTAAAGAAATATGATCATACTACTATTCAGCATACCATTCCTATTAAAGAAAATGAAAAGCCTTTCAAACATAAGCCGAGGAGGATTAATCCACTTCTCATGCCTCTGATTGAGAAGGAAATTAAGAAGATATTTGATGCCAAAATTATTGTTCCAATCAGATTCTTAAAGTGGCTTGAAAATTTGGTTCTAGTCAGAAAAAAGAGTGGAGAAATAAGAATCTGCATTGACTTCAGAAACTTGAACAAAGCCTCTCTGAACGACAACTACCCTCTCCCAAAGATGGACCAAATTCTATAGAACATTATTGGTTCCCAAAGGATGTCTATGCGGGATGGTTTTTCAGGATACAATCAGATACTAGTGCATCCAAAATATCAGGAGAAAACTGCCTTTACTTCTCAGGAGAAAGTGGGAAGGCATTGAAGAAGCCTCACGTAGGTGTTGTTGCTGTTCTGCGTGAGAGCTTAAAGCATCATAAGGCCACCCAACTCCTGAGAGAAATATCTTTCGATTTCAATAAGAGCAACGTCAGATTCTGACTCTCAACTCTGGCTACGTTGCAAGAAGTGGCTGAGGCATACCTTGTTGGCCTCTTACACAAACTTGTACATGTGCACCATCCATGCTAACAGGGTGGCTAGAACCTCACTCCAATGCTACGGCTACATTTATCAAAAGAGGCCATGGATCTACTTGTAAGATTTGAATTTGTGGACGATGAAACAATTATACATGCATTACTTCTCTTGTTTTTTGGACGGTGAAGTTATATGTAGGGATTTTAATTCATGTACATAGCAGCTACTGAAATTTTACTTTATAATACCAAATTTATAAGGTATAAATGATGTTTTCATAATGTTTTTTCATTATGGTTGTCCTTTGATTTTATGTTGATGTTGTTAACTAAATTTCATACTTTTGGTAATAGTTTATTCATTTATATATGAGAAAGTATGAGTTTATTTGGTCATATTGGTATGTACTTCTCTCCTTTTTTTTAACCAAATTGAATAGGTTTTGACAAACTCCATTGAGATAAGCCTACGCTCTATCACAAATGTCAAAGCTTTCTTAACCTTTTTTGTAATGTAAAGCTATCGTGGATATGTACATTTTGAGAAGCTCAATGAATAAGAGGTAGAGGTAGAAAATTATAGACAATTTGTTTAAAATTTTTGGTTAACTAAATGGGGTGGGAAATTGTTAATGAATTTTGACCATTAAAAAAACTATAAATTAGAATTTTATTGAAGAAAGATATGTTGGAAAACTTCTAAGAATTTTTGTCAATGCCCAAAGAGAGTCATTACTTCAACTAGATTCCATTTAAAAAAAAATTGATTTCCCCTCAAGGGACTATCTATTGACATGTATTAGGTTAGATTTCCATCTATTGACATGTGGAGAAGCTCAAATTTTCATGGTCATAACTTTTGGATACAATATCTGTTTAGAATTTTGGGTACCATGTTCTAAATGTCTAGTCAAGAATTACACACTTCAAAGTGACCCAATATTTTCCTATCACTATAGAAGGGGTCTTGTTCCACATCAAAAAAACATCATTTAGGGCCTCAAAATGTCCTTGGAAGTTTAAAACCCGAAAAACTATATAAAAAAATACCAAGATGTAGAATTGTGTTATGAGCTAGTGTTGTGGCTAGATGGCCACCAATATCCACCAAGATCAATCCTCCCTCCTGAGAATAAATGGTCTCCATTGCAATGAGTTCCCTTATTAGGTGGCGGAAATTCCACAGAAATCATCTCTTGGTGAAGAATTTGTTCGGCTTTCACGACCTAGTAGAGTTGGATGGGTTATTTGAGGGTATACTTTGTCTTGTTTTAATGATTTGATCCAATGTAGCTTATTCAATGTTGTCATAATTCAACTCTATGAGGGAAGTGTAACTAGGATCAGTCTTCATATTGACTATGTAATTATGAATTTATAAAGAAGTCAAATATAGTAAAATATATTTTTGGTATGCTTGCCTCCTGGGTTTTTCATCAGTAAGGCTTTATTTTCAGTCTAAGGACTTCTTCTTGATGTCCTTTAGGGAATTGTCTTCTGGTTATAAATGTATTAAAGAGTCATTTTTATGATGAGTCAAAATCACTCTTGTATGTCTCAATACCTTGTCTCATAAACCTTCATATCATAGCTCAAAATGTGGCTTAAGTTCATCGTTAAAGATAGTAAATAAGTCGACCTCAATACTCCTGCAAAAGTTGGCTCACAAGTAGCCCTTTTTGTCAACTCAATAAAGAATACCTTTCCTATATATATAAGGAGAGACTACGTTTCATTTTTTAATATATTTGTGCATGTCTCTATGATATAATAGCGTGAATAAGTTTGAAGAAAGTGCGAAGTTGGGACTGCGGAAGAGAATAAGACAAGTGTGGATAAGGGCTTCATTCAACAGTGTTAAGGTGTGTATTAAGGTGCTAAATAAGACAATAGAAGAATGAAGACAATTTTGAGGTTAGTTCAATGATATATTCCTGCAATAAATTCCAGACAAAGTCTGTGATTAATGCATAGCAAAGACTTTGGCTAGTCCGAAGTAAGGAACAACATCTAATGCTGAAGACAAGTGTGAGTTCAATGTGAGCTTCAGGATTGGAGAAAAAAATGAGAAAAGGGAGGATACATCTACTGAAGGAAGGATCTAAGGTGCAGAAACTCATATCTATTTTTTGGGCATAAAGAAAGATAAGAAGAAGGATTCAAAGTAAAGGAGGGCAAGAGATCGGGTTCTCTAACACTGGTGTTGAACGGTGCTGATCGGTGCAGGAAGGTGCAAGAAATAAGGATAAGCTCAAGGAGCCATTGAAGAAGTAGTGACAAGGTATTGGAGGCATACATAGGTCAAAGGTATGCGTCATGTTCATGGTAATTTTCAACTGGAAGTCTATAAGAAGAATTTCTTGCGGGTTTTCCTCTCCAAGAGGGAGAGATTTTGGCCTTGGCTCGAAGAGCCTAATTTTATGTCTCTTGTATTTTGTGGTAATTGAATTGATGAAAGACATAATAATCTAATAATATAAGACATAAGTATAAAGAGTAAGCTCACAAGTAATTATCAAGAAGAGAATTGAAATAATCGCTGCCCTACCAAATTCTCAACATGGTATCAGAGATAAGGTGTTGAACACAAGGCCTACTTGACAAGAAGACACTCAAGGAAGCAAAGATCAAAGTTTGGGTTAAAAGGTCAGATCATTTTGCAAGTTTTTTCAAAATATCCACTAATCAAGAAGATAATATTTTCCATCGAAGATTTATATTCAAGACATTGTTCGAAGAGACACCATATTTTTGGAAGACATCCTTAATCATCAAGGATTAAAGAACACCTACATTGGAGAACTCAATCTAAGAAGGAGTTACCATCATCATCATCATCAAAGAAGCTTCTAGAAGGAGGAAGTCATCCTACTCAAGTAAGTCTCTATGATCTTATCTAAATCTGACAAAATGACTTATTGAAAAGAAAGAAACAAATTGGTTGGGTCATCAAAATTTAGTGCATGGAATAAGGGGATATATTTTAATCTAATTGAAGAAGTTATGGACTACATCGAAGGATTTACAATTCAACCCTAAAAAGAATATTCTCCAGCTCATGCCAAGTACACGAAAGGAGAAATCAGAGCCCAGAGGATTTTCATAGAATCCATTAAGGACTCACTCATACCCTATGTATCAAAACTGAAATCTGCAAAAGAAATATAAGAGAAACTGATGGAGCTATTCTCTCTGAGTACTACAGGAGAAGCAATCTCTCTAACCCAAGAACTATACAAAATGAAATTGTCAAGAGAGGAAGGAATCACTTCATACTTTATGAGGATTTTAGAAATAAGAGACCAACTGCAAGAATTGGGAGAAGTAATGTCTAATAGTGAGATGACTACAGTGGTTTTGAATACTCTACCGAAATAATGGAAAAAATTCACTTCAATCTTATACGGGAAGAAAGAAGCAACACCATTCCACGATCTATGGTCTCTATGTAAAATAAATGAAACAAGATTTAAATCCAAATCTAATACATGATCAAGTGAAGGGAATCAAGCCTTTGTAGCCATTAGTGTCTACAATTCCTGCCAGTCACTAGTGTTCAAATATGCTCTTACATAGTTTTTTTAGGGTCTTAAGTCAAATTTGTATGGTTTCAGTAGGTCTTCAAATAAAAATTTGGTCACTGGCTAGTGTGTCTAGGTGTGTTACTACTCCTTTCAAAATTCATGTTTTGATCTTGCCATCATTAAATATGATGAGTCACCACTAAAATGTATCCATAACCATCTAAGTCACATTACCATGGTCATCATTAAGCTCATTCCATGAAATGTCATCCTTAAGTCTTAGGGTCAAAATCATAAAATCAATCATTTCACCACCAAATTCAACTTTGAAGGAGTAGTAATATTGAAAAATGTTCAGTAAAGGTTTTAAAAGTGTAATTTCATTTCAATCATGATGTAATATGTTTCTTAAGGTTTTAAAGCTGCAGTTTCAAATAAAAACTGAAAAAGACTTGGTGGGGCCACTTAACCACCAAAGGAGAAAATTCATTTCCAATGCTACAAAAGACCAAAAAGAGTTTTTTAGAAGAGAGGAATAACCTGTTTCTAAGTTTATTCATTAACCCAACGTTTCAGACTTCCCAAGTGAGTCCATCATCAGGGGTAGACGTCAAATGTATTTTGAAAAGTTGAGTTTTCATTTTCTCATTTTATCTTCAAGAATCCTCTCTCCACCAAGAAAGCTCACTCTTACCCTCAGAGCAGCCATTTCTTGCCTCGGGAAGTCCCATCTCTCCATTGCGCTGCGCATTCAATGCACAAGTGTTGCACAGGCATTGCGCTTTGCCAGAGTGTTGTGTTTTCTTCTTTAGGAGTCCAAATCATCATTGCAAAGGATTTATTCTTCAACTTTAGGTTTTAGTGTATTAATTATGTTAAATTTAGATAACCATAGCATGTTCTATGTTTAATGTAGTTTTATTTCAATCTTTCTTAGGCCTAATTCCCACATAAACATGAAATTAAAATGATGATAGAACATAAAAATATATCAACATAAGACAAGAAAAATAATGTATCAAAATCCTTCTTGTCTAGAAAATGGATAGATAAATGTTTTTTACATTAGTCAACACGATGCCCTAGCCAGCAAAGCCTTGAGTTGGTCAAAAAAAATTCTCCAACAACAAAATCAGGGTTCCTCCAAGTGTCACACACACCCCTCAAAGACAGCTCCAAAAATTCAACGCAAGTCAACCCAAACTGGTCAATGCAAAATTCAACGATGCAGTCAAAGCTGCAGTCAACAAACAATAGTCAAAGTCAACGCTTTTCCTCAATTTATGTTCCATCCAATGCGGCCTCAAGAAATCATAATTTCCACCAAAAAAACACAGTCAAATTCCAAGTGTTGACCCAAAATTACGCTTGTCAACACTGTCCATAAACCCTAGAAACATTCCTAAAATTATAGCAACTTTATTCAAGTTCAGATTCACACGTGTGAGGGAAGGAAGCCTATCCTAGGATGTATGAACCAATCATATCACAAGAATAAGTGTGTGATGAGTTTATGATGAAATGGACATCGTCTCTCTCCAATTTATATCCATCAATGAGGGTGTGTGACACATCTGTAGGGCTTGTGAGCCTACATTACAAATTTGGCTAACCTTGCACATGTGTGGAAAATAAAATAAAAATATATGTTCTCCTCATCCAAACAAGATGATGTTTAGATAAATCTTGCACCTCTCTGAAAGAGGAATCCAAAAAAAATATAATCATCATCATATGGGCAGTACAACTTTGAACCTAGTTTCCCAAAATTAACACCCCCTCTCAAATAGGGAGAACTCCATCTGTCCACCTGTGCCATCTTTCATCAGTACCATCGTGTACTATCATCATCCTGTTGTAACATGATTTGTCATATCTAAGGGAAAAAAAATGAGAGTGAGTAACAAAGACATCACACTCCATTGACCCGAAGTCAGCCTAGAGGGTAAAACCTCAATAGAGTCAAAATATTCATATACTAACCCGAAGTTAGTTTACTGACCCGAAGTTAGTTTAGAGGTGAGAACCTCACCAGACTTGATCTCAGATCAAGGTGTTGGACACAACCCATCCTAGACATAGAGAGTACAAAAATCTCTGATGTGTCCATCAGTCTTACTATGGTCTCTATTCACATTTCCCACCTCATTGGCCAAATGAGAGGTACTTCCCAAGAGTTTCAAACTCCATAGGTAGGATTCCTGTAGGGCATAGATAAAAGAGAGGGTGAACCAGCACAAACATCATAATGGTGGGGCAGAAGCACAATAAGGTTTGACAAGCCTAGCCCTGTGTGTGCTTATATATCCAAGAAGAAATCCTCAATCCCCCTGGAGCTCCTAGAGCTCATTGTCCAACTCAGGCAGGACCCTCACAATAGGGTCTTTCCATGATTCCAAGCTTCTCAGATAGGGTTAGGAACTTGACCTTCCCCAGGGGCTTCGTGAGAATATATGCTACCCTCTTATCACTTCCTATGTGATCGAACCTTACGGCACCTCGGTGTACCATATCCTGAATAAAGTGGTACCTAATATCAATATGTTTGGATCGATCATGGAAAACGAGATTCTCAGAAAGGCGAATCCTACTTTGTTATCACAAAGGATAACAATGGTATCTAGCACATGTCAAAACAACTCATTGAAGAGCTTTCTCAACTAAAAAACTTCACAACAGGCCATACTCACTGCAATGTATTCGGCCTCAGCGGTGCTCAAAGCCACTGATTTATGTTTCCTTCTCATCCAAGATATCGAAGCAAAACCCAAGGTGAAGCAAAATCATGATGTTATCTTACGATCCACGACACTGCCAACCCAATTGACATTAGTATATACATGGAGTTTGAAAATCACGATAGTGTATCTCAACCCATGGTTGATTGTGCCTCGAATATATCTCAATATATTCTTGGCACCAATCTAATGAATGTGATGAGGCTCAACCATATGTTGACTTAGAGTGTTCACTGCAAAACATACATTCGGACGAGAGTTCACTAAGAACATCAGGGCCCCTGTGAGTTGTCGATACTCAGTGGGATTTCCCAGCTTGGGCCCAGCAGTGCTTCCATGTAACTTCTTAAAGTTGAGTTCCATTGGTGTCGACACAGACTTATAGTCCACCATACCAAATCTCTCCAATATATTCATGACATATTTTCCTTGAGAAAGGAAAATCTCAGCTGGCCTTTGCCAGACCTCCAAGCCTAGGAAACAGTGCATCAATCCTAGGCCTTTCATCTCAAACTTGGAAGCTAGCTCCCTCTTACATTGATGAATGAGAGGGTCAGCACATATCAGGAAGATATCGTCCACATAGAGAACTAGAAAGAGAGGCCTTTTTCTATCAACCTTAAAGTAAAGGTTTGGATCAGCATCACTTCGAGTGAAGCCCAACTTCATCAAGTAGTTATTGATCCTCTTATACCAAGCCTCGGGGACTTGCTTCAACCCATAAAGGAATTTCTTCAACCTGCATACATATGAGTAACTATATTGGAATTCGAACCCCAGAGGTTTCCTTTATTGAACCATGAAAAAAGGCAATCTTCACATCCATCTGATGGAGACTCCATCCTTTTGCCTTGCAGCAAGGGAAATGATAGATCGGATGGTGGTATAGCGAGCGACAGGTGAAAATATATCATCATAATCTATGCCTTCTTTTAGCTAAACAACACATCAGTCTCATCTAAAAGCTGGATTGAAGACCCTTAGGTGTGAAAAGGGGTTAGAGCATGTTGAATAGGTAAACTTTGACGAAATAAAATAACGTTGTTATGGAGGAGTGGAATTAATATGAGTATCTATCTTGGACTTTGAACCCCAGAGGTTGCTCCACATAAACCTCTTCCTTTATTGAACCATGCAAAAAGGCAGTCTTCACATCCATCTGATGGAGACTCCTTCGGGTAAACACCTATCAGGAAGATATCGTCCACATAGAGAACTAGAAAGAGAGGCCTTTCTCTATCAACCTTAAAGTAAATGTTTGGATCAACATCACTTCAAGTGAAGCCCAACTTCATCAAGTAGCTATTTATCCTCTCATACCAAGCCCCGGGGGCTTGTTTCAACCCATAAAGGGATTTCTTCAACCTGCATACATATGAGTATCTATCTTGGACTTCGAACCCCAAAGTTTTCTCCACATAAACCTCTTCCTTTATTGAACCATGCAAAAAAGGAAGTCTTCACATCCATCTGATGGAGACTCCATTCTTGCATTGCAGCAAGTGAAATGATAGATCGAATGGTGGTATAGCGAGCGACAGGTGCAGATATATCATCATAATCTATGCCTTCTTTTAGCTAAACAACACAACAATCTCATCTAAAAGCTGGATTGAAGACCCTTAGGTGTGAAAGGGG
The DNA here is from genome assembly GCA_034641835.2 of Pinus albicaulis. Classification (NCBI taxonomy): domain Eukaryota; kingdom Viridiplantae; phylum Streptophyta; class Pinopsida; order Pinales; family Pinaceae; genus Pinus; species Pinus albicaulis. The sequence goes on from JAXQQM020087133.1 coordinate 149,542, forward strand.
GCTAGAGCATGTTGAACAGGTCAACTTTGACCAAATCAAACAATGTTGTAATATTCCTAAAATTTAGCTTTTAGATAAATGGAATATTATAGATTATTTTGTCACTAGGTAGGTGAATAAATGGGTAAGGAGGCCCATAAATCTCCTTAGCAGCAATAAAAACACTCAAGTGTGAAAGGAGACCTTCTAAGTAGCTAAATAAAGCACCTTTTAGTATGACCATGAGTTGGATCATGTTGAATAGGTCAAATTTGACCAAATCAACAACGCTGTTATGGAGGAGTGGACATTAAATGAGGAATAACGCAGTTTTGGAGGGATATTGATAGCATGGAGGTAGTGACCTAATTGAGTGGGGCCAAGGGCAAGGAAGCTCATAGCTTATATATAAGGAAGAGGATGGCAGCCATATTGATTATGTTTTGATATTACTATTTTGTATATGGGTTGTGTAGACTTTTGGCATTCTTCAACTGTTTAGTTGAGTTTGCAGCGTTGTTTAGAACAAGGTGTTCTCGAGAGGGAATCCCATCTCTTTCCTTGAGAGGCCTCTTGGAGGAGAATTTCACTTCATTTCCACACAGTCTTAGGACCAAGCTTCAGTCTTCAGCTACAACACATTTTCTGTAGAATATTGTGCTGTGTTGCAGGGTGTAGCAGTGGAGAATTAGATTGGGTGTCTTCAGAGCTAGTTTTGTAGTGGAGGAAGGTTTCCATCCACTGGAAGGCCAGTAAAGAAGCCCCTTGAGCTTTATTGACAGATTTAGCAGCAGGCTAAGGAGTATTTATCCCCTACAACACAGTTTCAGCCTTGATCTACGTTATTTTTGGGAGGAGTTGCAGTGGTTGTTTTGGAAGGTGATATTTTCAGTGGAGGAGCCATTCTTTCATCCAGAGGATCTATTGGAGAAGATATATAGTTTTATACATCAGCTTCAGCCATATCTTCTCATTTTTTTTGTTGCAGCATATCTTCAGCCCTAGGACTGCAACTTACATTGGCACATTGTGTGCATTTTCCGGAAACCCTCGTGGGTTTCGTTGGAAAGCTGATCTAGTGCCCAGATCTGTATGTTTAGACTCCATTGGGGCCTATATCAGTATTTTTATATCATTGTATCATCTCCAGCTATATTTATGCTTAATATAATTGCGTTGTAGTTTCTCTCTGACATTTTTTATTGTAACAAAAACTCATATTTGGAGTGATTGCTTATGGGAGGCCTGTTTCCTCATTGTATGTGATTTATGCCTCACTATTTTGTATTGATTTGATGCTATAATACATAATTTTATGACTCCATATTGGTCTCATGGTTTCATGTGTTAAATATTTGTTGTTTCTTTCATTTTATGAGCTATATTGATGTTTTCCCCATTTGGGAATATTACATGGAGACTCCATCCTTGCGTTGCAACAAGCGAAATGATAGATAAAATGGTGGTATAGCGAGTGATAGGTGAAAATATATCATCATAGTCTATGCCTTTTTTTTTAGAGAAGCCTCAGTCAAAAAATGTTGTCTTATACTTTTTAGCACTTCAATCAGATCCATGCTTGATCTTATAGAGCCATTTTGTGCATGGAATCCTTCCAAATCTGATGCTTTATGACTTCTTCAAATGATCCAGATTCAGATTGTACAATAGAACTCATGGCTGCTAGGTACCCTTGGTACCTATTCAACTTCTTGCTTTCACAAAATGTCCCCTTTGGGGGAATATGTCTCTTGGCATCTTCGAGAGTGTCCCTGAGCCATGAGGGTCTCCTTTTAATAGGAGTTGGATCAATATGTTAAATTTGGATAACCATGATGTTCTATGCTTGATGCAATTTTACTTCAATATTTCTTAGGCCCGATACAAAATAACAATCACATAAACATGAAAGTAAAATTCTGATAGAACACAATAATATATTAATAGAAGACAAGCCAAATATAGATCAGATTTACAATTCCTTTTTTCCAACAGAGATATGAGATATTGTTGTGTTACGACAGAAAATAAGATGCTTCAGCCAAAAAATTATTTCTCGGTCAACCAATCCTTCAAGTGTCACACCCACAACCCTCAAAGACAGCTCATCACAAGTCAACGATGGTCAACCCAAAGTCAACGCAAGACAACAACAGAAAGTCAACACTATAGATTAGGGCTTCGGTCAAACTGCTCAAATTTCCTTGATTTTAGTGCCCAACAATACGGCTTCTAAAAATTAGACTTTTGTCAGAATTTTGAGGTCAAATGACCAAGGGTTGACCATGGTCAACACTGGTAAATGCTGCAGCAAAAAGCCCTAAACAAATCCATAGAAAACAACAGCTTAGCTCCACATGTGTGAGGGGGAAAATGCCTCCAAAGGCTATCGAAGAAATCTGATCACAATGAGAGAATGTGTGATGATTTGATGATAAAATGACCTCCAATTCTCTCCAATTTATATCCATCAGTGAAGGTGTGTGACACATCTATTAGGCATGTGAGCTTACATTACAAATCTGGCCGACCTTGCACATGTGGAAAATAATTTCAAAATAAATGTTCTGCTCATCCAAACAAGATGATATTTAGATCAATATTGCACCTCTCTGAAAGAGGAATCCAAAAAAAATTTGACCATCGTCATATGAGTAGTGCAATATGGAGTTTGGACCTAGTTGCCCAAAATCAACACTCCCTCTCAACTAGGGAGAACTCCATTTTTCCACAAGTGCCATCCATCAGTACCATCATGTACTTTCACCAAAATCACTGGGGTACCCGCAGGAGAAGGTGAACCACTCATCTTATGCATATCTCATCACTTGTAGGGTAAGGTGAACCACTCACCCTACACACATGTCATCCATCATGGGGTATCATAGGGGAAGGTGAACCACTCATCCTGTACAGATCACACCACTAGAAGATGGTGAACCACTCACCTTATGGTCGCTCTTAGCTCAATAAGTACCCAAAGCCCTTAGGAGCTCCCATATCTCAATGTGCAATCTTAACCATGGATCCCTTCATATAGGGACTTTTCACGTTTCCAAGATTCTCATTGAAGGTTAGGAACTTGACCTTCCCTAGGGGTTTTGTGAGAATATCCGTGACCTGCTCATCAGTTCCTATATGATCAAGCCTTACGACGCCTCGCCGTACCATATCTCGGATAAAGTGGTACCTGATATCAATATGCTTGGATTAATCGTGGATCATAGGATTATTAGAAAGAAAAATCCCACTTTGGTTATCAAAAAGGATAACAATGGTATCTAGCACATGCCCAAATAGCTAATTGAAGAGCTTTCGCAACCAAACAACTTCACAATAGGCCATACTCGCTGCAATATATTTAGCCTCAGTGGTGCTCAAAGCCACCGACTTCTACTTCTTTCTCATCCAAGATATTGAAGTAGAACCCAAGGTAAAGAAACATCTAGATGTGATATTGTGATCCACCACACTGCCAACCCAATTGGCATCAATATATCCATGAAGTCTCAAACTCCCAGCAATGTATCTCAACCCATGGTTGGTTGGGCCCCAAAGATATGTCAACAGATTCTTGGCACCAATCCAGTGAATGTGATGAGGATCAACCATATGTTGACTCAAAGTGTTCACTGAAAAATATACATCCGGATGAGAGTTCACTAAGAACATTAGGGCCCCCATGAGTTGTTGATACTCGATAGGATTTGCTAGCATGAGCCTAACAGCGTTTCCACACAACTTCTTGAAGTTGAGTTCCATCGGTGTCGACACAAACTTACAGTCCACCATACCAAATCTCTCCAGCAGCTTCACAACATATTTTCCTTGAGAAAGGAAAATCTCATCTAGCCTCTACCATACCTCCAAGCCTAGGAATTAGTGCATCAGTCCTAGGTCTTTCATCTCAAACTCAGAAACTAGCTCCCTCTTACACTAATGAATGACAGGGTTAGCACTTGTGAGGAAGAGATCGTCCACATAGAGAACTAGAATGAGAGGCATTACTCTATCGAACTTAAAATAAAGGTTTATATCAACATTACTTCAAGTGAAGCCTAGCTTCATCAAGTAGCTATCTATCCTCTCATACCAAGCCCTCGAGGATTGCTTCAACCCATAGAGGGCTTTCTTTAACCTGCATACATGGGTGTCTCTATCTCAGACTTTGAACCCCAGAGGTTGCTCCACATATACCTCTTCCTTTATAGAACCATGCAGAAAAGTGCTCTTCGCATCCATCTTATGTAGACTCCATCCTTGCATTTCAGCAAGCGCAATAATAGATCGTATGGTGGTATAGTGGGCCACAGGTGCAAATATATCATCATAATCTATGCCTTATTTTTGAGAGAAGCCTCGGGAAACAAATCTTGTGTTGTACTTTTTAGCACTTCCATCGGATCCATGCTTGATCTTATAGAGCCATTTCAAGGTGACAACAGATTTGTCCTCCGGTCTCGGGACCACTTCCTAGACATCATTTTTCATAATGGACTCATAATCTTCGTGCATAAAACCCTTCCAAACTTTATTCTTTACGGCTTCCTCAAATGATCTAGGCTCAGACTGTACTATCATACCCATGGATACTAGATACCCTTGGTATCTCTTTGACTTCTTGCTTTCATGTAATGTCCCCCTTGGGGCAACATGTCTCTCAGAATCTGTGAGAGTATCCCTGAGCCATGAGGGTCTTCTCTTATTTGAAGGAGGTGGATCAATGGTTTCCATAGGTCCTTCAACATTGGGCATCAGGTCATCCCTTGAATTTATAAAGTATAATTGATGTTTTCATAATTTTTTTTAAATATGTTTTTTCATTATGGTTGTCTTTTGATTTTACGTGGAGCGTGTTAACTAAATTTCATACTTTTGATAATAGTTTATTCATTTATATATGAGAAAGTATGAATTTATTTGGTCATATTGGTAGGTACTTCTCTCCTTGTTTTTAACCAAAGTTAACTAGTTCTTTATAGGTTTTGACAAAATCCATTGAGATAGGCCTGTGCTCTATCAAAAACGTTAGAGATTTCTTAAGCTTTTATTATGTAAATCTATTGAGAATATGTACATTTTGAGAAGCTCAGTCAATAAGAGGTAGAAACTTATACTCAAATGATTTAAAATTTTTGGTTAACCTTGTTAATGAATATTGACCATTAAAAAAATTATAAATTAGAATTTTATTGAAGAAGGATATGTTGGCAAACTTCTAAGAATTTTTGCAATTCCCAAAGCAAGTCATTACTTCAACTAGATTCCATTTTTTTTAAAATTGATTTCCCCTCAAGGTAACATATATTAACATGTACTAGGTTAGATTACCATCTATTTAGAATTTTGGTACCATGTTCGAAATGTATAGTCAAGAATTACACACTTTGAAGTGACCCAATATTTTCCTATCACTATAGACGGGGTCTCGTTCCACATCAAACACAAATCATTTAGCACCTAAAAATGTCATGGGAAGTTTAAAACCCGAAAAACTATAAAAAAAAAACTACCAATATGTAGAATTGTGTTATGATCTAGTGCAATGGCTAGATAGCCACCAATGTCCACCAAGATCAATCCTCCCACCCTAAGAATAAATGGTCTCCATTGAAATGAGTTCCCTTATTAGGTGGGGAAAATTCCACAGAAATTGTCTCTTGGTGAAGAATTTGTCCAACTTTCATGACCTATTAGAGTTGGATGGGTTATTTGAGGGTATAATTTATCTTGTTTCAATGATTTGATCCAATGTAGCTGATTCAATGTTGTCATAATTTAGCTTTGTGAGGGCCAATTTTGTTATAAATTTTAAATAGGATCGGTCTTCATATTGACTATGTAATTATGAATTTATAAAGAAGACAAATATAATAAAATATATTTTTGGTATGCTTGCCTCATGGGTTTCATGAGAAATGTTTTATTTTAGGTCTAAGGACTTCTTCTTGATGTCCTTTAAGGAATTTTCTTCTGGTTATAAATGTATTAAAGAGTCATGTCTATGATGAGTCAAATTCACTCTTGTATGCCTCAATACCTTTTCTCATAAACCTTCATATCATAGCTCAAAATGTGGCTTAAGTTCAACATTGAAGACAATAAAAAAGTTGGCCTTAATACTCCTGCATAAGTCAGCTCACAAGAAGCCCTTCATGTCGGCTGAATAAAGAATTCATGTCATGTATATATAAGGAGATACTGTGGTTCATTTGTTAATAGATTTGTACATGTCTATGTGATATAATAGCGTGAATAAGTTTGAATAAAGTGCAAAGTTGGGACTGTGGAAGTGCAGAATAAAAGTGCAGATAAGGGTTGTATTCAATAGTGTTAAGGTGTTGAATAAGAAAGTAGAAAAATTTGGATGAGTCTGAGGTCAATTCGATGATATATACTTGCAATAAATGCAAGACAAAGTCTGTGGATAGTTCGAAATAAGGAACAACATCTAATGCGGAAGACAAGTATGAGTTCAATGTGAGCTTCAAGATTGGAGAATAAAACGAGAAAAGGGAGGATACATATGTTCAAGAAGGATCTAAGGTGAAGTAACTCGTATCTTTGTTTTTGGCATAAAGATAGATAAGAAGAAATATTCAAAGTAAAGGAGGTCTAGAGATAGAGTTCTCTAAGGTTGGTGCTGAACGATGCTGATCAATGCAGGAAGGTGCAAGAAAGAAGGATAAGCTCAAGGAGTGATTGAAGAAGCAGTGACAAGGTATTGGAGGCATACATAGGTCAAGGTTCTATGTCATGGTCATGGTACTTGTCAACTGAAAGTATATAAGAAGAATTTCTTGTGGGTTTTCCTCTCCAAGAGGGAGAGTTTTTGGCCCTGGTTCGAAGAGCCTAATTTTGCGTCTCTTGTGTTTTGTGGTAATTGAACTGATGAAATACATAATAATATAATAAGAGAAGACACAAGTATAAAGAGTAAGCTAACAAGTAATTATCAAGAAGATAATTGAATTAATCACCACCCTACCAAATTCTCAACATGGTATCAGAGCTAAGGTAATGAACACAAGGGATACTTGACAAGAAGACACTCAAGGAAACAAAGATCAAAGTTTGGGTTAAAAGATTAGATAATTTTGCAAGGAATATTCTTCAAAAGATCGAATAATAAAGAAGATAATATTTTCCATCAAATATTTGTATTCAAGACATTGTTGGAAGAGGCATCATCTTTTTGGAGGACATCCTTTATCATCAAGGATTCAAGAACACATACATTGGAGAACTCAATCTAAGAAGGAGTTCATATCTTCATCATCATCAAAGAAGCTGATAGTAGGAGGAAGTCATCCTGCTCAAGTAAGTATCTATGATCTTATCTAAATCTGTCAAAATGACGTGTTGCAAAGAAAGCAACAAATTGGTTGGGTCATCAAACTTTAGTGCATGGAAGAAGAGGAAAAATTTGAATATAATTGAGGACAAAGTTATAGAATGCATCAAAGGATATACAATTCAAACCTCAAAAGAAGATGCTCCAACTCATGCCAAGTGCATGAAAGGAGAAATCAGAGCCCATAGGATTCTCATAGAATCCATTAAGGAATCACTTATACCCTATGTATCAAAACTAAAAACTACAAAAGAAATATATGAGAAACTAGTGGAGCTATTCTCTGTGAGTATTGTAGGAGAAGCAATCTCTCTGAGACAAGAACTATACAAAATGAAATTTTCAAGAGAGGAAGGAATCACTTCATAATTTATGAGGATTTCTAAAATAAGAGACCAACTGCAGGAATTGGGAGAAGTAATGTCTGATAGTGAGATGACTACAATAGTGTTGAATTCTCTACCGGAAGAATGTGGAAACTTAACTTCAAGCTTATACGAGAATAAATAAACAACACCATTCCACGATCTATGGTCTATGTAAAATACAGGAAAAAATATTGAAAGACAAAGCTAATACAGGATCAAGTGAAGGAAATCAAGCCTTTGCATCTATTAGTGTCTAATAGTCCCGCCAATCACCAGTGATCAAATATGCTCTTACAAGACTTGGTGAGCCAATCAAATTAAAAAGTGAAAAATACTTGGTGGGCCACTTAACCACCAAAGGAGAAAATTGATTTCTAAATATACAAAAGACAAAAATGAGATTTCATTTTCTCATTTCATATTCAATAAACCTATCTCCACCAAGAAATCTCACTCTTTCCCTCATAGTAGCCATTTCTTGCCTTGGTAAGTCCAATATCTCCACTACACTGCGCAGGTGCCACGCACTAGTTGCACTACGCTTTGCGAGAGTGTTGTGTTTTCTTATTTAGGAGGAAAAATCATCAATGCAAAGGATTTATTTATAAACAATAGGTTTTAGTGTATCAATTACAAGTAAGTGGGCCTCCAAGTAAGGGGAAGGAAAAGTGCGAGGGAAAGTGGGAAGGCATCGAGGGAGGGAAGGAAGGTAGCGAAGAAGGGAAGGAAAAGTGTGAGGGAAAGTTCAACAGCGAAGAAGGGAAAGAAATTTGCAAGGGAAAGTGGGAAGGCATCGAAGAAGCCTCACGTAGGTGTTGTTGTTGTTCTGCGTCAAAGCTTAAAGCGTCATAAGGCCACCCAACTCCTGAGAGAAATTTCCTAATATTTCAAGAAGAGAAACGTCAGATTCCACCTCTTGGCAGTGGAGGCACACCTTGTTGGACTCATACACAAAGTTGTGTGCCATCCATGCTAAGAGGTGGCTCAAATCTGATTCCAATGCTACTACTGCTTTTATCAAAAGAGGTCATGGATCTACTTGTAAGGGCTTTCATTATATCTGAATTTGTGGACGATGAAAAAATTATATATGCATTACTTCTCTTGGTTTTTGGAAGGTGAAGTTATATGTAGGGATTTTAATTCATGTACACAACAGCTACTAAAATTTTATTTTATGATACCATTGCATTTATAAAGTATAATTGATGTTTTCATAATGTTTTTTTCATTATGGTTGTCTTTTGATTTTATGCTGAGGGTATTAACTAAATTTCATACTTTTTCTAATAGCTTATTCATTTGAGTTTATTTGGTCATATTGGTATGTAATTCTCTCCTTCTTTTTAACCAAAGTGAACTCATTCTTAATAGGTTTTGACAAACTCCATTGAGATAATCCTACGCTCTATCACAAACGTTAGAGATTTCTTAACCTTTTATTGTGTAAAGCTATTAAGAATATGTACATTTTGAGAAGCCCAATGAATAAGAGGTAGAAACTTATACTCAAATAATTTAAAATTTTTGGTTAACCATGTTAATGAATTTTGACCATTAAAAAAATTATAAATTAGAATTTTATTGAAAAAATATATGTTGGCAAACTTCTAAGAATTTTTGTTAATGCCCAAAGCAAGTCATTACTTCAACTAGATTCCATTTTTTTTAAATTGATTTCCCCTCAAGGGACCATCTATTGACATGTATTAGGTTATATTACCATCTATTGACATGTGGAGAAGCTCTAATTTCCAGGGTCATAAATTTTTCATACAGTACTTGTTTAGAATTTTTGGTACCATTTTCAAAATGTCTAGTCGAGAATTACAAACTTCGAAGTGACCCAATATTTTCCTATCACTATAAAAAGGGTCTAGTTCCACATCAAACAAACATAATTTCAAAATGGCCTTGGAAGTTTAAAACCCGAAAAAATATAACAAACTACCAAGATGTAGAATTGTGTTATGAGCTAGTGCAACCACCAATATCATTCCCCCCTCCCCCCACAACGAAGAATAAATGGTCTCCATTAAAATGAAAACCCTTATTAGGTGGCGAAAATTCCATAGAAATTGTCTCTTGGTGAGCCACTTTCCTTGGTGAAGAAGTTGTCCGGCTTTCATGACCTAGTAGAGTTAGATGGGTTATTTGAGGGTATACTTTGTCTTGGTTTCAATGATTTGATCCAATGTAGCTTATTCAATGGTGTCATAATTCTACTCTGTCATGGCCAATTTTTTTAGAAATTGTAACTGGGATTTGTCTTCATATTGAATATGTAATTATGAATTTATAAACAAGACAAAGATAACAAAATATATTTTTTGTATTCTTTCCTCATGGGTTTCATGAGCAAGGATTTATTTTAGGTCTAAGGACTTCTTCTCGATGTTCTTTAGGTAATTTTATTATGGTTATAAATGTATTAAAGAGTCATGTTTATGATGAGTCAAAATCACTCTTGTATGCCTCAATAACTTGTCTCATAAACCTTCATATCATAGCTCAAAATGTGGCTTAAGTTCAGCGTTGAAGACAGTAAACAATTCTACCTCAATACTCCTCCATAAGTTGGCTCACAAGTAGCCCTTCATGTCAACTCAATAAAGAATACTTGTCCTATACATATAAGGAGAGAATGTGGTTCATTTTTCAATATATTTGCGCATGTATCTATGATATAATAGCATGAATAAGTATGAAGAAAGTGTGAAGTAAGGATTGCGGAATAGCATAAGAAAAGTGTGGATAAGAGCTTCGTTAAATAGTGTTAATCTGTGGATTAAGGTGTTGAATATGACAGTAAAATAATGTAGACAAGTCTGAGGTCAATTTGATGATATATACCTGCAATAAATGCGATACAAAGTCTGTGATTAGTGCGTAGCAAGGAATGTGGCTAGTCCGAAGTAAGGAACAACATCTAATGCAAAAGACAAGTGTGAGTTCAATGCGAGCTTCAGGATTTGAGAATAAAAAGAGAAAAGGGAGGATATATATGTTGAAGGAAGGATTTAAGGTGCAGTAACTCGTATCTCTGTTTTGGGCATAAAGACAGATAAGAAGAAGGATTTAAAGTAAAGGAGGTGTGAATTTATGAAGATGATCTATGCTAGATGCAAATTTACTTTAAACTTCTAGGGCACAAATAGCAATCACATGAAAGTAAGATGCATATAGAACATACCAATAGATCGATGGAAGACAAGCCGAAAATAGAGATGAAGAATGGTGACATTACGAAGATTAGTAGGATGCTTCAACCAGCAAAGTCTCCATAAGGTCAACCACCCGAATGTGTAACACAACCCCAAGACGTCTCTTCAAAACGTTGCATCAAGAATGCTACTCCATCCAAGACAGAAGAGAGTACCTCCAAAATTGTGTGTAAATGACCTCCAAGAGTCCAATATATAAATCAATCTGTGGGGATGTGTGACACATCTCTTATGCATGTGGGATAAATCTGGGTGACCTTGCACATGTGGAATAAAATTCAAAATACATGTTCAGCTTATCTGATTAAGATGATATTTAGATCGATCTTGCACCTCTCCGAAAGAGGAATCCAATAAAATTATTGGCATCACCATCTGAGTAGCACAACATGGAGTTGGGACCTATTTTCCCAAAATTAACACTCCCTCTAAACTAGGGAGAACTCCATACACCAGTGCCATCCAAACATTGTGCGTCATCCTATCGTAACTTTCTTTGATGACTCTTTAATTCAGAACAAAAGGTGAGTAAAAAAGACGTCACTCTCGACTGACAAAATCAGCTCAGAGGTCTGAAACCTCTATAGGACTCAAAGGAGTCTCATACTAACCCGAAGTTAGTTTAACTGACCCAATGTCAGTTGGAGGTTTGAAACCTCACTAGACTTGATCCCAGATCAAGTGGTTGGACACATGCCATCATGGACATAAAGAGTACGACAATCTCTGATGCGTCCATCTATCTTGTTATCAGTCTCTATCCACAATTCCCACCTCATTGGCTAAGATGAGAGGTACTTCCCATGAGTCCGGGACTCCATGGGTAGGATGCATATGGGGCATAGATCAAAGAGAGGTGAACCAACTCAATATCATAACAGTGGGGTAGAAGAGCACCAACAAGGTTTAGCAAGTCTAGCCCTATGGTTGCATATAGCTTCAAGAAGCTATCCCCAAAGCCCCCTGGAGCTCCCAGTGCTCATCGTCCAACAACACCCTCAGAATAGGGTCGTTCCAAGATTCCAAGATTCTCATGGAAGGTTAGGAACATGAAATTTTTCAAGGGATTTGTGAGAATATTTGCGACCTGCTCATTAGTTCCTATATGATTGAGCCTTACGACACCTTGTTGTACCATATCCCATATAAAATGGTACCAGATATCAATATGCTTGGATCAATCGTGGAACACGGGATTCTATGAGAAACAAATCCCCCTCTGGTTACCACAAAGGATAACAGTGGTATCTATCACATGCCTGAAAAACTCACTGAAGATATTTCAAAACCAAATAGCTTCACAAAAGGCCATATAAGATGTAATGTATTTGACCTCAACAGTGCTCAAATCCATCAACTTATGATTTCTTCTTGAAGCATAACAAAGTGTGAAACAACATCCAGATGTGCTCTTGCAATCCAGCACACTGCTAGCCCAATCAGCATCTGTATATCCATGGAGTCTCAAACTCCCAACAGTGTATCTCAGCCGATGGTCTATCGTGCCCTAGAGATATCTCAAGAGATTATTGTCACCAACCCAGTGAATGTTATGAGGATCAACCATGTGTCGACTCAAAGTGTTCATTGCACAAAATACGTCCAACTGGATGTTCCCTAAGAACATTAGGGCCACTACGAGTTGACGATACTCGGTAGGATTTCCTAGCATGGGCCCAACAACGCTTCCTCTTAATTTCTTAAAGTTTAGTTCCATCGGTGTCAATACGGACTTACAGTCCACCATACCAAATCTCTCCAGTAGCTTCACAATATATTTTCCTTGAGAGATGAAAATCTCTCCAGGTCCCTGCTAGACCTCCAAGCCTAAGAAGTAAATGCATCAGTCCTAGATCTTTCAACTCAAACTCGGAAGAGAGCTCCCTCTTACACTAATGAATGAGAGGTTCATCATCTATTAGGAAGAGATCGTCCACATAGAGAACTAGAATAAGAGATTTTCTCTATCAACCTTGAAGTAAATGTTCAGATTAACATTACTTCGAGTGAAGCCCAGCTTCATCAAGTAGTTGTCTATCCTTTCATACCAAGCCTTGGGGACTCGCTTCAACCCACAGAGGGCTTTCTTCAACCTGCATACATGAGAGTCTCTATCCCGGACTTTGAACCCCAAAGGTTTCTCCACTACGCCTCTTCCTCTATCGATCCATGCAAAAAAGCGGTCTTCTCATCCATTTTATGCAGAATCCATTCTTGCGTAGTAGCAAGGGAAATAATAGATTGAATGGTGGTATAGCAAGCCACAAGTGAAAATATATCATCATAGAATACACCTTCCTTTTGAGAGAAGCCTCGGGCAACAAATCTTGCCTTGAAATTTTTAGCACTACTATCAGAGCCATTCTTGACCTTATAGAGCCATTTTGAGGTGACAAAAATTTTGTCTTCAAGTCTCGAAACCACATTCCAGAAATCATTCTCCATAATGGACTTGTACTTTTCATGCATAGCATCCTTCTAGAATTTATGATTTATGACTTCTTCAAATGATCCAGGTTCAGATTGTACGATTGTACTCATGGATGCTAGATACCCTTGGTATCTATACAACTTCTTGCTTTCCCAGAATGTCTAGTTATATTCCACATTGATTAGTTGAGGAAATGAGATGGCCAGGATGCACGGGGAGGAATTCAGATGGTTGCAATGTAGTTTGATAAAAAGAGAAAAAAATATTTAGGGTTCTATATAAGGGGGAAACAGGGAGACAATAACATTGGGTGTGTTTATATATTTTTATTTATTGAAGGTGGTGTAGAGCAGGGTAGAGGAGAGAGAAAAAATGGCACGCATGATGCTGATTGCCCAAAAAGAGACTACCTGCATGATGCAGATTTCCCTTAAATGGAGGCTGAGTCCTCGTAAGTGGCAGGTACCCAGGAGTGAGTTGGCAAGAAGTGAAGGAAAAGTGAAACAACAAATAAGCGACGGAAAAGTGTGTAGGAAGGTGGGAAGGCATTGAAGAAGCCTCATGTAGGTGCTATTGTTGTCCTACATGAGAGCTTAAAGTGTCATAAGGCCACCTGAATCCTCAGAGAAATCGCTCGAGATTTCAAGAAGAGAAATGTCAGATTCCAACTCTTGGCGTTGGCGGCACTGCAAAAAGCAGTAGAGGTATACCTTGTTGGCCTCGTACACAAAGTTGTGTGCCATCCATGCTAAGAGGGTGGCTCAAGCCTCACTCCAATGCTACTACTGCTTTTATCAAAAGAGGTCGTGGATCTACTTGTAAGGGCTTTCATTATATCTGAATTTTTGGACGATGAAACAATTACACATACATTACTTCTCTTGGTTTTTAGACGATGAAGTTATATGTAGGGATTTTAATTCATGTATACAGCAGCTATTGAAATTTTATTTTATGATACCCTCGAATTTATAAAGTATAATTGATGTTTTTTCATTGTGGTTGTCTTTTGATTTTATGTTGATGGTGTGAACTAAATTTTATAATTTTTATAATATTTTATTCATTTATATATGAGAAAGTATCAATTTATTTGGTCATATCTCCTTGTTTTTAACCAAAGTGAACTAGTTCTTAATAGGTTTTGATAAAATCCATTGAAATAAGCCTACGCTCTACCACAATAATTAGAGCTTTATTAACCTTTTCTTATGGAAGGCTATTGAGAATATGTGCATTTTGAGAAGCGCAATGAATAAGAGAATAAGAGGTATAAATTTATAGTCAAATAATTTAATTTTTTTTGTTAACCAAATTCCATGGGCAATTGATAATGGAAGGATTTTGAAGGAATAACTATTGAGAGATAATTTTTAATGAATTTTTACCATTAAAAAAATAATAAATTAGAATTTTAGTGAAGAAAGATATGTTGGAAAACTTATAAGCATTTTTCTCAATGCCCAAAGCAAGTCATTACTTCAACTAGATTTCATTTTTTTTTTAAATTGATTTCCTCTATAGGGACCATATATTGACATGTATTAGGATATATTTAGACTCAAATTCCCCTCCATCTTTCAACAGTTATGGAATTTTGATAACCCAGGAGGGTTGAAGGGGTCCATAGGCTCCATGGGATCATCAACTATGTCCTTCTCAAATTCTGGCATAGAAGGACCTTCTAGTAAGCCCATGTTACTGACTCTCTTCTCAATGGGAGGAGGTGGAGGAAGGTTTCTTTCTCTTCCAAGGGAAACATATTCATCAAATGTTACATCCCTCCTAAACTCAATTTTCCTTTGACTCAATATATATATTCTAAATGCTTTATAATTTTCACAGTATCCAACAAATGTACCTTTCTTTTGATTGGCTTCTAGCTTGGTCCTCTTTACATTTGGCAGATGGAAGTATATGGGACATCCAAATATCCTGAGATGTCTAATATCAGGCTTCACTCCTATGAAAACTCCTTCGAGAGTCTTGTTATCCAAATCTTGATGAGGAACCTTGTTTTGTAAATAGACCACTGTATTTGTATCTCCTCCCTAGAGGAACTTCAAAAAATTTAGATCATGCATCATAGCCTAGGTAGCTTCCACAATGGAATCGTTCTTTCTTTCAGCCACTCCATTCTTCCTAGGGTTGTAAGGTACAATGGTTTCCTTATTGACTCCATCCTGCTTGCAAAATCCAACAAACTCATTTGACGTATACTCTCCACCATTGTTGAACTTGAAGACTTTGATTTTATATTAGTGCCTTGAAGTCCTTGAACATATCAAAAGCCTCATCCTTATGCTTCAAGTAGTATATTCATGTATTCCTAGAGAAATATTCAATGAATATTGTGTAGTAGATATGTCCACCAATAGAGTTCACATGAATAGGTCCACACAGGTCATAATGAATTGAGTTGAAGAATATAATTGGTCTTGTTCTTGCTAGAGGGGAATGGTACCCTTGTCTTATTTCCACTAGCACATCTTATACATACTCCATCATGGCTAGCTTGAACATCAGGCATCCGAGAGTCTAAATTCTTCAATTTCGGTAGGGCTTCATAATGTAGATGTGCCAAACGTCGGTTCCATAACTAAATTTGATGATTGATGTCATGGAACACAGATAGCAGAGGCCTCCCATTGACTCTATAAAGTCATTCAAATTGGATCCCAATTTCAAAGAATCCTTCATGAAATATTCTATAGGCTAGGCAAGGAATTTTCATCTTATGAAAACTACCCTCATACCCTTGTCCTTCAAGGCAGAAATAGATACCAAGTTCTTCTTTAGTCTTGGAATGTACATCACATCATGAAGAAGAATAGATTCACTAAAGTCCAAATGAAATTTTTTGGAACCAAAACCCTTCACAAGATTAGTAGTATTGTTTCCAAGGATGATTTTCAAATTTGACTCCATCTCAACCAAGTTAGAGAGAAATTTCCAATATACAGAAAACTTTTTAGAAGCCCCACTATCTACCAACTCTGATTCGAATTTGGAAGAGAAGAACTAGAAAGAGAAGAAATAAGAACATATTCATATTGGCTAGAAGCTACATGGAAATAAGAATATATTCATATTGACTACAAGCTACATTATAGTCATATTTGGGGTTCCTTGAACTCTTGATAGGACGATGGTCTTCTAAGGACTATTCCTTATTCTCTTATCATCCCTTTTGCCTACTCATATCTCGGATCATATTCATGAATGGAGACGTCGCCGTCACTTAATCAAGTTTTACCTTCCTGATCAGCTTCTAATTTATTGGTTCACTACCTTGTTTGTCAATCAAATCGCTAAAGACATAGCTATGGGTGCATGTGTAACCAAAGAACAGGCCATTGCTCGTACCCAGTACCTTGATTTCATGTACTCCTAGTCTGGAACGTTGTATGATATCTTGCTTGATGCTCCTCGACCTGGAACTTTCAAAGCACCGACGATGCCATCTGTTGATAGTATCATCGGTTCCATGTCTCAGACTTCTCAAAATTCTTCTCCTTCGAACCCTGGGAAGAAAAAATATAATCCTTCTAATGATACTACTTCTCAGCCTACCCTAAATTCTGGTAAGACCGTGGAAGTCAATGCTATTCAGGCCAATCCAACAGATAAAGCTTCTAAGGGAGAAAATAAGGGCAAAGGTAAGGCCAAAGCCGATACCCCGAAATAGGATTCTCAAAAATCTCGTGCTGATGATGGTTGACAGCGTAAGCCGAAGTATCCTTGCTTGATTTGTGATGAAGAGCACTACACCAAGGACTATCCTTGATGGGCTGAAGTGAGTAGATTTCTCAAAGGCACCCAAGGAAATATGGTTGTTCTTAAAGAACCTTTTCCATCACAGCAGACCCAGATGGTATGGAAACCTCAATCCTCTGGCCCATTTGGCGCTCAGGTATTCATGATGAATGGTTTTGCATCCATTTCTATCACTACCTGGTCGAAATATTATACCAAATCACATCAAGAAGTGGGGAAAGAGATCGTTGATGGTCCTCCTCATCCCCCTGCATATAGCCCTCTTCAAATTGAAAGGCCCAGTATTGAGCTCGTTGTTTGGCCACCTTCCAAAGGTGTACTCTGTAAGTCTTCTTATAATCGCAACACCCGTGCTGCTCAACATTACAGTATTGTTAAGGATTTGGCTCAGGCGCCATCTGTAATGTCTGCATTGGAAGTACTTCAGAGTTGTCTGTCTCAATGGAATGCTTTTTTATCTACGATTAGCCAGGTTGATCCTTCTAATTCGAGCCTTATCGCTTTCAACTTGGAGAATTTCGTCCCACGTCTCTCGCACCAGCTTGTGCTCATTATACAAGTTGGCATTAATGGACAGAATATCCATCGAGTGCTTGTGGACGAGGGTGCGTCTACGTGCGTCATGTCATCTGCCTGCTGGAAAGCCATTAGTTCTCCAGTTTTTAATTCATCACCAAATTCTCTAGAAGCATTTGATGGAAGGGAATCTAAACCTCTTGGTGCTTTCGCTAGTTTACTGATTACTCTAGAAGAGAAGACGATCAATGTCGAGGTTGAAGTATTTGACGCCAAACTCAATTACAATCTTCTCCTCGGTTGCAGTTGGACTCACGCCATGCTGTGCATTCCATCCACTCTATTTTGTGTTTTGAAATTTCCTCAAGAGGGAAAGATCATTATTGTTGATCACTTGTCGTTCTTCACTTCTTTTTCCAAGAAAAATGTTCCATACGTGGATCAAATTCCTACTCCCTATGAGAGTGTAGGGTTGGGTCTCTTCAAAGAGCTTGCCCTCATTGGTATTTTTCCTCTTACTCCACCCAAAATTTTTTAGATCAATATGATCTCTTGGTCTAACAACCTGTGGATCATCCCTTCGCCTGAAAAGATCGATTCCTTTGGATATTCGAAGTCGTTAAGTCTGATCGAGATTGACTATTGTGAACTTATTTTGGCTTCGAAGCCTTCGCCTCCTGATCATGCTCCTTTGGGCGTGTCTCTTGACACTTATTCTCAATCCCCTTCATCTATCCTCGGGGTACTTTCGCATACAAAAAGCTCCCTTTTGGCTTGAAAAATGTCGGGGCTACATTTCAGCAAGCGATGTCGTATGATTTCCATGATATTAAACACATCATTAAACCTTATCTGAATGATCTTCCAGCTCATTCAGCTAAACGTAAGGACCCCCTTGACCATCTTCGTCATATTTTTCTTTGTTGTCAACGCTATAACATCTGGTTGAATCCGCATAAGTGCACCTTCTGCGTCGATTCTGGTAGACTCTTAGGGTTTATCATTTCCAAAGATGGGATTAACCTCGATCCACTTAAAGTTGAGGCTATTATTAATCTCCCCTCTCCATCCTCATTACATCAACTGTAGAGTCTGCAGGGGAAGGCTAACTTTTTATGCCATTTTATACCTAACTATGTTGAAGTGGCTAAAGGATTCATGCGATTACTAAAGAAGGGCGTCCTGTTACTTTGGGATGAGATCGCCCAAAAGTCTTTTGATGCGCTAAAGAAGTTGCTCGTCAACGTTCCTCTGTTGCGTCCTCCAAACTATCAACATGATTTTTCCCTCTATTTAGTTGTCGCTTTTAGCACGATTGCCATGGTTTTGGTACAAGACGATGATGACGGTGACGAGCATGTTATTTACTATCTATCTTGTAACCTTCTCGATACTGAAACACGATATGCACAGGTCAAGAAGTTAGCGTTGGCTGTAGTTCAAGTGGTTCAATGTTTTTGTCACTACATTCTGTTGCGTATAGTGACTGTGATTTCTGACTGCAACCCTATGACTTATATATTGTCTCGAAAATTGCTGGGGGGGAAAGTAAACGAAATAGATTTTCATCCTCCAAGAGTTCGATTTGGAATTTTCTACTTCCAAGTCGAAGAAATCATTAGTCTTTGCCGATCTCATCTTCTCCCTCCCCTCTGACTCCACTCCGTCTGGTTCTGAGGAATGCATTTCGGACGATACACTTTTTCTGATTAGCACCCTTGATCCTTGGTATGATTATATCATCGTATACCTTCAGAATTCTACCTTCATATCTGAGTTGATGAAGGATGCTCTCTAACACATCCGTCATCAATCGCAACCTTATCGTATAGTCGAAGATACACTCTACCACATCGGAGTTGATTCCATTCTCTGCTAGTGTTTGACTCTCGAGGAGGCTGAGAAAGCTCTGAATGACTATCAAAGTGGCGCCTATGGTGGTCACATGTCTAGTTATGCTACTGCACAGAAAATTCTTCATACTAGGTATTTCTCGCCCACCATCTTCAAGGACTGCATTGTTGTTGTTCGTAAATGTCATGACTATCAGATCTATTAGCGCAAGATGCGCGCGGCGCCATCACATTTTCACCCTGTCATTACTGTTGGTCCCTTTGAAAAGTGGGGCATCAATTTTATGACATGTAACCCTCACTCAGCCGGGGGGCATGCTTATATTATTGTAGCCATTAACTACTTCACCAAATGGGGCGAAGAAATGCCTACACTTACGACTAACGGTAAGAAAGCAGCTCAGTTCATATTCAATCACATCATTTCTAGGTTTGGTTTCCCTCAAGCCATCATTACCGATCATGGTTCCCATTTTTGGCATTATATGGTGGCGGATTTGACTTCCAAGTTGGGTCTGCATCATGACAGCTCAATGCCATACTATCCTCAGGCCAATGGCCAGGTTGAAGTTGTGAATAAAGTTCTTGTCACCATGCTTCAACGTACGATTGGGATGCACAAATCAAACTAGCATCTCATGTTATTTTCGACTCTCTAGGCGTACTGAACCTCAGTTAAGGATGCGATCGGATTCACTCCATTTTAGCTTGTTTACGGTCTAGAAGCTACCCTTTCGATTAAGTGTGAAATACCTTCACTAAAGCTGGTTGTTGAATTTCTACCAAACACTTCACCTAAAGAAGAGTGTCTTCTCTACTTAGAAAGGCTGGATGAAACTTGCTGCTTTGCTGCTTTGGTCATTGAAGCATAGAAGAAGCGGGTCAAAGCTCATTTTGACTAGTCGGTTTCCCCTCGCTCTTTCATTGAAGGAGACCTCGTCCTCCTATATGACCAAGCTCATGATAATATGGGGGCAGGAAAATTTCAACCCATGTGGCATGGGCCCTACATTTTTAAACTTTTTTTTCAGAATGGGGCCTATGAGCTCATTGATTACGAAGGTCATCCTCTAGATCAGCCTAGAAATGGGTTGTATCTTAAAAAATATTATGCATGAGTCATTCATGCATGTTTTGTGTACATAGGTGTTCTTTTCATTTTTGTACATTTTTGGCATGGTGTGCTTTGTAAGCGTTTTCCTGCTTATTGGGTCATTTCTTATTGTGCAGATGTCTATTACCCCTTATGTCAGTTTCGCGGATGGTGCTTCCCACAGTACTCGAAACCTGTCTTCGGCAGCCTGGGTGATTTATGATCCTTCTGGTGATTTTATAGATCTTCAAGGTATCTATCTATGATGAACTACAAACAATGTTGCTAAGTATAGTGTTGTTATTTAACTATTAACCGAGGCGTTTACCCTCAGCATTCGTTCATTGGTTGTAAATCTAGACTCACAGTTTGTCGTTCTTCAACTTAATGGACATTATTCAGTTAGAAACCATCACATCTTAAGGTTGTATTTACGTGTTCTTTTGTTGGAAAGAAATTTTGATTACATTACATATCAACATATTCCTAGGCGAATAAATGCATTAACTAATACATTGCCTAACATTGTATTAGATATACATTTGTGTAATTTGTAAAAATCATCATCACATGAAAAAGATCCATATAGGAAAATAGATGTCTATATATATATATATATATATATATCGAATGTTTGCATTAGTGTGCATCATAAGTTCAAAAAATATGTGTGTTTCTGTTACATCATGAGACATCATGTCTCTCAAAAATATGTGGAAATAAAACCTAGGTGTCTACTCGGCGTGACGCTCATGATAGCATGTCACTGCCCATACAAGCCACCTCAGCAAGCGGTGAACTCGGTTGACACACCTGCAGTGTGTCTCTGGTATGCGTGAGGAACATCATCGAATCGCGCATAGTTCGGGACCCCACAGGATATTCCCTTCAAGTTGCGTATGATTTCCTCCTCCTCGCCCCCCTCAGGGGCCACATTGAAGTCGTGAGGAACTTGCCGTGCTATGGGAGACATACCTGCAGGTCTCTCTGGGCCAACATTTGCAATTACATGGATTTAATGTCAGAACATGCATCACAAAAAAAATTCATAATACTCATAAAAATAAAAAATGAGTCTTACCAAGTACTTCATCCCAATCCTCTCCTTCTGGGAGTGGGAGGTCTACATCGCCGGTGAAATCTGTGCCAGAGGAGGGCCAATCCTCCACGACAATCAATTGTCGGCGGAGCCAATCGAAGAAATCTAGTATCCAGGACATCTATTGACCACCCCCTGACCTTGGCAACATATCTTCCCAATGGGCCATCCATGGTTCTTGTGCTGGTGGTGTTGAAAATATCACCTCTTGTCGTTGAAATATTGGTAGTAGTTCCAGGATGAACGATACCAGAATAGACCCATAGCCAAACTGCTTCAGTTTGCTTTTATTGCACTTTGTCAATTGACGCTTCATGTTGATTGTCACTGCCTCTGCCCAGTTGTAGAGGATCGGTGTCAAGAAATATACAACAAAAAGTAGATGTGTCTTTGTAGCTTTGTGTGGTGCTTGCAATCTTGTAGCTTGTGTGATGGTGTGCAGAACTTCTTTTAGTACCAAGTCCGAAATAGTTTGGATATCCACTTTTCCGCTTCTCAATCCTTTCTGTACCCTGGGGCATACCCTGTCGATAACCATACTCATTTTCTCCATTGTGGGCCGGGTTCTAGTCAGGATTGGTACTGCTCCCCTCTGCGACAGACTTGTTATGAAATAAATGTTTGAAACTTCAATCTTGAGTTCTTGGTCACGAAGACTGATTTTTTCTTGATCCTCATCCCAAATACTGATTAAGTATTATAATAGCTCTGGATGAGCTCTAAGGCATGGTGGCATCAATAATTTATTGAGCCCACAATCTCTAAGAGTAAGAGCTTCCATACATATTTCATTTCCATGGCAAGTTCGTCTTCTTCACTGTGTTCTCGTTCTTTCCATTTGATCACCATTTTTCCGCTTCACACCTGCAAACATGTGGATTTCATTAGCTGAATTAAAATTTTATTTTTGTTGAAATTGGGCCTATTTTCTTGCACTCATAATCTAAAATGGTTGCAACAGTTGGCGTGGCCTAGTTCAAATATTGGGCGATTGGTGCGAGTCCGTGCCCGATACTCGTGCTAACCGTCGTGCCCTATTTTTTGAAAATTCCCCCCTATATTTCCAAATTTAGGACTGTAGATGATGAAATTATAATCAAAATTTAGGGAAGGATGTTAGCTCTTACCTGGAACTGATGGATTCGAGATTGGTCTTCTGGATTGCCCACTATCGCCACCACAAAATCACAGTCTAAAAAGGGTAACTATTGCTCCACAAGAGGTAAAAGTGAAAAGTAATTATTTTTTACCATTTTTGGCATTTTATAGCTTTTCAAAAGCCTAATTAGGTTTCAAGACATATTTTTCTATTATTTCATAATGTTATTTCAGGAAATGGGTTTTACATGCGTCCCTTGTGTAGTGACAGGTTTTTAATGCAACAACGATGAAGTAATGAGTTGTATTTTGTACTTTTTCAGACTTGGTAAAAACATGAAAAATTCACTGATGGAGTCACATTTTAGCTCCTTTCCAACTCTCTAAAACTGAAAATATTGCTAAGACTCTTTTCGTTTTGAACTCGTTGCGAAACGATATCTACCCAGTATACATTTACCCATTTTTTGGGCTGGGATAGATTATTTACGAAAAAGGAATACCTTCACCTATCGCGACTAAGAGGTTCTCTTGGATATTGTTTTCTACCTTTTTGGATCTAAGGGACTATTTACGGAAAGGGATTTTTATTTTCTACTTCTTTTCAATCTCTCTAAACATGAAAATATGTCGAGTTCTTCCTTTTTCAGACTCATTAAAATTCTGATGACATCAGAAATCGTCACCATGACGTACCGGAGTTACTCCTTCCTAGGGCTCGTAAAATGTACTAGGATAGATTTGTACAAAGGAAAAACTTACATCACAAGCATATGCTATCCCCTTCAAGCTTGTTTTTAAAAAATAATTGGGGTACTTGCCAGAAATGGTGGGGGAAAATGAAACCAGTTTTTAGTTGTGTCGGCAGTATGTCGCTCTTGAACATGACACTCATTTGCATTCGTGTCGGGTTGGTGACATCTCATTTCATCATTTTTTCCTCCAAGGGTTTGGTTAATCTCTTTTGACCTCTCATATTCTCTTTTCCACATCATCATGACCTCAGATCCCTTGATGTCAAATACTGCCAAATCCAGAGTCGTGTCGCTGATATGTTCAAAGAGAAGTTTGCCTTTGTAGTTTTCAACCTCCCTTTGTTCCTCTATTTTAGTCTTGATTCACTATCATCATGTTCCTTTGTCTCATGTCGATGATGTGGGAAGCATTATGGTCCCCCTTCGACTGAGTCACTTCCCGACGAATTTAGCTTATTATCCAGGAAGTTGATCTAGAGACCCCCTTTCAGTACCTTGGAACTTTCATGCCTTAATGGCAAGTTCTTCGCATTTGGCAACGAGTCCACATCATTGGACTTCGATCGAGTGATTATACAGGTGTTAGATGCTATATCACTATTCACATTCCGTGGATTGTACATGTTGTACCTTGAGAGCCATTGTCATTATTGGTGGTTTCTCTCGTGCCTGTTAACAACTTTCATCATTGGCTGGTAATCAAGTGCCTTTCTTGCATGTTCGACTTCAGCTCACATATTTGTATGCTTGAATTTGTACTTTTTCAAGTCGAGATGGAGCGCAAGACCCTGGGTTTTTGTCTCATAAGATCTAGGCTGTGGGATATTGTGGTTTATCATGACTTATTGCATGACTCTTTTGATTGGATGGCTGCGACCATACTTGAGTCTATTTTTAATATTCCCAGATGGGAAAACTCAGCATTATTTAGAATTTTATGCAGTTACAAATGAATGTAGCCCATGGATCTATTAGATCAGACATTATTTCAACCAAATAAAAGAGGAAATTAGAAAAAATCACTTTTTCCTAGTTAAGCATGCCTCCTATGGCCAAAACAACCCAAAAACACAGCAAACCACAAGGCTACTACAACACAGAAATACTACATAAAGTGACAGTGCAATTTATTGAGGGTTATGCTCAGAAATATGAGAGACAAAATATATATTATTTTATATTAATCAACGAGGCCCAAAAATAGAGATCTAGCCTCTTTTACAGAAAACCAAGATGACCCGTCAAGGGTTTCTTGCTAACCATGAAATACAAGAAGCATATGTTGCAGATATATGGCTGAATCATGTTGTATGTCTGAAGCTTTGTATAAAAATGTCTGATCATCCAAAAAAATGGTTGTAGCTCCTCCTACTAGATTTTCAGGAAAACGGTTTATCCTCCTTCAAGGAAACTAGCTCAAAATACAAGGGATTAAACC
The DNA here is from genome assembly GCA_034641835.2 of Pinus albicaulis. Lineage (NCBI taxonomy): Eukaryota > Viridiplantae > Streptophyta > Pinopsida > Pinales > Pinaceae > Pinus > Pinus albicaulis. The sequence continues at coordinate 174,527 of JAXQQM020087133.1, forward strand.
CCTCCACTGCAACACCCTAAGAAATAATGCAGCTTATATAAGGGACTGTGTTGTTGTTGAAGGTGACGGTTTGGCCTAACACTGGATAGTGGAAAATGTAGCACAAGATGCTCCTCTTAGATCCCTTAAACAAGTTCTCCAAGAAGAAATGGGGAATTCCCACCTGAGAAAACCCTTGTACTAAATAGTGCAGCAAACTTATTTGAACAAACAAAGAATGCAAGAAGTCTAAACAGACCACATACAAAATATAATCTTCAATCATCCCCATATGACTGCCATTCCCTCCATTATAGAGTTGATGAGCTTCCTCACCATGGGTCCCACCCAATTATGAGGTTACTTCCATGCAAAGGCTCCTCCACCAAAATTACGTTGTCTCCATTACTCCCACTCATCTATTTACAACACTATTTTGTTTATTCAATCGGGACTTAGTCTCCAAGCATTGTCTCCATCCACACCCAAGGTGTCTTTATTTTGACTAGCTAGATTGATCTTCATTCACACTGAGTTGTCTTTATTTATGATCCACTCCTTACATATTAATGTTATTGACTTGGTCAAACTTGACCTTGTCCCCACATATTAGACCATGTTCGCACATGAGGATGTTTGATCTAGTTATTAACATGATCCCTTTTCACATTAAGAGGGATTTTATGCCTACTTAAGCAACTTATGTGCCTCCTTACCCATTTATTCATCTAGCCAGATATTAAGAGAAAAATTAATATTCCTATTAGCTGCATGCTAATTTAGGAATATTACAGTCTTCCCCTCGCAAATGTTTCTGGTACTGAAGCAACTGCAAGGGTGTTGCAAAATCTCCCCTCCTCCTCTTGGGGCCTCCACTTCCAATAGTATCCACCATTGCTTCAGATATTCTGCAACAATTCTGTCTCCCAATGGTTCCTCCCAAGTGTGTAAGTTGGCCTTTGGTGGATAAAAAAAATGGATCTCATCATGAAATAATGGAAGGTCTATATGGAAACATTCTTGCTGATTAATGGTCTCCTCAAGATAGAAGTGATGACATTAATGGGGAACTTCATTACCAATGAAAGACTCCCATCTCCATGCTATCATCCAAATGAAATGAATCACCTCCCAGCTTCGTAATTCATAGAAAAGCTCCTCCCAAATGGTCATGAGAGGTATGTTCCAAGTGTTCCAAACAATCATATGGTCCACCTCATAAAGAAAAAAGTGATCTAATATAGTGGACATATCATCTCCCATGCTCCCCTTGAAGCATGTAGTGCAAAAGGTGTGGGAAATTTCATTCCCCAAGGACACATCCAACCAATGTGTCTCTCCTCCAACCATGTTCCCAACAAAGATAAGAACATATTCAGCATATGGGATCATAATTAAAGTCATGATAGCTGCCATATGTAATAAGGGAGAAGGAAAATGGTCCCTCATGTGCAACCAGTGCAATTTTACTCCTAACTTCCATAGAATATGATATAACAAGTGTTTTTCCCACCACTTGTTTGCTGCCCCATTCTTCTTGCATGCTTGGAGAAGGTGTATGATGGTTCGTGTTAATGAAGCACACCATGAAGAATACAACATCTCCCCAAAATATTTTATGGAATGGTTGACATCCGCATTGCTCATGGCCCTAGGTAGCCCATGAAGTCCATAAGAAAAGGTGCCCCCTCTTAGAGCAATGTCTTGTACATGAGTGTTAAGAAAATACAAGCATATAGTAAAGACATCATGATGTTCATAAATACAATTCTTACCATATATTTTATTTGAATTAGTGAGGTATCTCATGGATGAGCTCCTTCTCACACCCAATGAATAAGGAGGTGGCAATGATAACTCCTTCTAAGAGCTATGTTCCTCCTCAACCAGCAAACAATCTATGCACTTCCTCATGTGATAGTGCATCTCTTCTTTGAATTTTTCCCACATGAATCCCTCCAAGATAGTATGGTATGATCTAATGAAACCAGTGGGTTTAGAAAGCAAGATCTCATAGGCTGCATTAAGTAGTTTATCCTTGAGCTTGGAGTCTCTAGTCGAATAGATCTGATCATGAGAATAAATGACTCCATTCACCACTTTAAAACTCATATCCATCACTTGCCCATCAAGAACCTTACATGTGAAGAGGTTCTTGGAATATTCCATCAAGAGTTGGGACTCCCAATATGGATCTAGGCTCCCCAACAATGATAGCTTTGCAGAAATCTGAAATGCATCTCCTGTCATAACATTGCTCTACTCTTTGACATGCTTGATGCCAAAGTCACATGTTGGAGTACTATCACCTTTCTTTCACTGCCTGTCTTGCAGCTGATCTTGCTCAAGAAAAGATTGAAGTAGATGGAAATCAACCTCCCTTTGGAAAGTTTTTGCCTTCCAGAACTTCCTTAATTTGGCCCATGCATGCAAGAGTGTTGATATCATCTTGTCATGTTTAGAAATATTCCTTGTGTGTGACAATTTCATTGGCTGCTTAAAATATATGGAGTGGCCCTTTGATATCATGCTCATATCATCATAAATTTCTAAATCCCCCTTTTCCAGTGCAAATAGCTGAGTGGGAGATAGCATTGTCCTTTTAAGAAAATTTCTTACCTCTCCTTTGAACCCATAAAAAATTCTTTGTGTTGTGCTAGCTTCTCCCAAGGCTCCTTCCTTAGTCAAATATGTCAATGATGCACCAAGTTGAGAGAACACTTTATTCTTCTTCCAATTAGGGGGCCTCCCTGGTGGAATGCCTCCATGCAAAGAGACATCAAGGCATAGAGAAGGATGTATATGTGTGTGGACTGATTTTTCCTTGCCTTCATTACACAAATCCTCCTGCATCCTTTGTGCATCAAAATTTTGAAATAGAGTGGGGTGTGTGATCCTCATCATATGATGATTTTCCTCCCCTTTACCTCCTTCTATCTTCAAGATCTCACCATTTGTCAATGATGATGTTAGGTATCTATAATTAGCAAGATTGGCAAAGTCCAATCACTTAAACAACATTATTTCAACCACTTTGGGATTCTAGGATCTAGCCCTCCTGAATCCGGAGAGGGATCTCTCCAATAAGTGAAAAGATGGATTTTTCTCTGAAGTTTTAGGTAATGATATTAGGCTAGTTATGAAGGCCAAGGGTTTGTTTTGTTTTTTGGATGGTTGAGCATGATTACTGTTTGAGGTGGAAAGTTCTAAATGCAAAGAGTTTCAAAGGTGTAAAGTTGCAAGCAAATAGAACAAGCTTTGGCCAGAAGGTAGAGACTACAGGTTTTAGTCCATTGGGCTATGGAGTCATAATAGGATTTAATTGGAATAGCAAGAGGCAAGAGTGGTCCATGGGGCAAGTCATCTATGTCTAAGGATCTCTTTGAAGTTTGATTTATGGAACGAAATGATACAACAAGAAGGGGGAATAAACAAATGAAGAAACAAAGAGCAGCCTAAGATCTGGTAAGTCCTTTTAAACTAGAAATATTTTGACATACACTTAATAAGGACATGAAAGTAAACTAGGATCTGGTAAGTACTTCTAAACTAGCCAGCCTTTGATACACTATCAATAGAAAACATATAAAAACAAAGGGGAAACTTGAAGGCAACTGTTAGAGTAGAAACTAGTGGGCAGGGCTCACCACAAATACTCTCCTAGCTCTGCTTTACTTGGTCACTTTCAAGACAATCACAAGGATAACACAGAATGGCCTAAGATCTGGTAAGTACTTCTAAACTAGCTAGCTTTTAACACATTCCAAGGGAAACATTCAAACAGTTTTGGAGATAAAATTAGGAGCAGGGCTCACACTATCTTCCTCATTTCATCTTCAATTAACATATACTGAAAATAACATTTAAGAATAAAATTCAGCTAAGACAATAAGATGAGGTAACTTCAACATTCCTATGCTTAAACTGAATTGAATTGTTCCTAAATAACACAGATTTGAAGAAAACATTCAGATAAAGATTTTCAGTCACAGAAGGGTGCTGATATACAGTAGGTACTAACTCTATGCATGTTGTTCTTTATGAGAGAAAATGAACACAATGAAAACAAAAATAAAACAACAAGTTACAATGAGAAAAAACATCACCGTCAACATAGACTAGGATCCCATAAATCAGCTCGTATTGATGCTCCACACCAGTTACAGCTTTAAGTCCAATGCTTTAGTTTAGCAATCATCTACTCATCTCAACCTAACTTATCTATCACAAGCAGAGCTCTAAGGGCCAGCGAACGCTATTTACAGATAGAAGTCTCAAGCTCAATTACATTCAATGTTCAGCAACTACATCAACCAACCCCTCACTCACCTTCTGCAGTAGTATTTATAGAAGAATGAGGAGGTGAGATTTGATTAAAGATATCTAAAGACAATTAATACATACTTAATGGTTCCTCGGCCCTTGGGGGGCTCGATGAAGAAACTTACATAGGTGTCCTATGTATTAAATAATTTACATAAAGATTTAAGCTCGGTGGGAGCTTTTTTTGACCTTTGAGGCTCTGTGTGATGTCAAAGTAACTCTGCTGATGTTTTTTCATTAAGTTTATTTACAGAATTCACTCTTTGGCTGCTCTTGAGACAAATATCTGATCCTGATCAATAACTCCAGCCTCTGTTTGAATGATTTGAGGCACAGGTGGCACTGTGGTGGCTGGGAGGAATCAATTTGCCTCAAATGTGGTGGTGGAGGCTTTCCTGTTGATAAAAAAACTTAAAATTTCTCTCAAACCGTGTCTTAATTGGGGATTAGGCTTTTGATAAACCATCTTAGACGTAATCCATACAAAATTTGTCTTCAATCTTCTGTTCTGGTATATTTTTGTCTTCAACACTGATACTCTTTGACTGTGCTCGATTCATGGTTTTTTGCTGGTATGCAGGGCTGCGCAGGGGTAATATGGCATCAATGCCTCATGAATAATTGATGAAACGTGGAAATTCTTCTTGCGAAAGGTTTCCTCTGGTGAATCGAAGGCGAGAGGATCACCATCCTCTGCCTTTGAATTTTCTACAGATATAGCGAAAAAACCTTTAAACCCTGCAAAAATACAAATAACGTTATGAAATCCTGCATGTATAGTTTATATTGCTTCAGAGGACATGTGGGGGGAGTGTGGCCATTGGATGGAATCATCCAACGGTCAAGATTGATTTAGAGGAGGTCAAAAATAAAGGTATGAAGAATTAAACCGAAGCCGTCGATTGCGCAGAGATCGATGTTCGGGAGCGGAGGTGAAAATTCAAAGTGGAGGAGTCAGTTTTTGGAAAAACGGAGAAATGGGTAAAAATCTCTGTTTTGGGAAAAAATTATCAAAAATCAAGATCAGGAATCGAGACGATCGTGTGTCATTGGATGAGAGTGGCCCAAGCGATCAACGACGGAGATTCCACGATAAAAACCTTATAGAATGCGCCTGGACTTCAGATTTTCAATAAAATTGAGGCGAGATAAAACTCGGGGTCCAGAAATGTTGATTAGGTGACGAATCAGGGCGATGAAATATGGGTCGTCGATCTGCAAATTATATCGATGGTGGAGATGCTTCAATACTGCGTTGTACCCTGGTTAACTGTTGGGCTTCTTTAGAGAGCGATCATCGTCTGATGAGTGGCCTCAGATCGGACGGTGGGCGTCAATATCGCGTTGGGTCCATGTTTGAACTTTAACGTGCAATGAGCGGCGGTTTTTGAACAGTGCTCAAGGCCACGCATCGGGCGGTGAATGGAATCGCTGCCGATTGGGAAAAAACCGCCCTTCACTTGAAAGCGGTGCGATGGATTCCGCCCGATTTTGAAATAGTGAGCGGCTGGCGAGGACCACCGGGGTGATAGATTGCGCACTGTCGATCTGCAGATTAGATCGATGACGGAGATTGACTATAATTTTGCACCGACGGAAACTATAGGATACAGTAAAAAACCGACAATTTTATATAAACAAAGGTTTATAGGTGGGGGGGCGAAATATTACTTTTTGATATGATTTGGCGCCCGTCTGCGGGGCCTTTGGGTGCATGGGAGATAATATGACCGAGGGAGATAGGACGGAGAGCTAATCAGCATCGGGGTTTTTAATAAAGGGAAAGGCTTGAGTTTTGTGTTTCCCCTAATTGCGATAAGTGCCCAAATAGCTCAGTGCCTAGTTCCAACACCAGGGCGTATGGAAGGGAAGGGTTAGAGACTTAGCCCAAGGGGCTCAAGTCTATAATATATAAAAAAATGTGATTTTTATAGTTTTTCAATGATTTTCAATGGTTTTGAGGGTTTCAATAAGGCAAAGAAGGATTCTTTAAAAATTATCAAAGGGGTTTTGATGAAGAGAAAGAGGAAAAATCATGAAAATGAAGGATTTTATGGGAAAAGGAAACGCAAAGATGAGGTTAGTTTTGGAAGAAGGGGAAAAGGAAAATGGTGCTTGTAGCAGTATTCTTTCTTGGGAATCAGCAGGATTTCTGAATGTAGAATGGGTACAACAGTGAAGATTGGGATAGAGGCATGAGGCCTTTTGAGAGTCTTCAAGAGCCAACAATTTTTGTAGTAAAAATTTGTTCCTTGAAAGCTCCATAAATGTTTTAGCTAGCATTTGGTATAACAAATTTTATAGCTGGCTAATAGTGGCTCCACTTGGGGATGGTGCCTTCTTGAAGGCATCAAGAAATTCAGACTTGCATTCTCTGGGAGGCTGATCAGTTGCCTCATCCATTGGGAAGCCTTTCTTTCTATGGATGATCTTCTCTTGCTCTGAAACATATTAGCATTCATGGATCAAAAATGGAACCTTATCAATACAATCTTTCTACCTACCCAATCCTACTGATCTAACATTTTTTCTTCATTAGAGTGCACTTGGATTGGCAAACTCTTTTCCAACATGTTATTCTTTTGAAAGCAGGAAATCTAATCTATTTCTACTCCTTATTTCTCCATGGACTCAGATTAAATAGTTGAGCCCATATGATTCTCTACCTAATCTACTGTCTGTTGGGATTAAACTATCCAACAAACTTTCATTATCTAAATTCTATAGCAGAAATTTAAAATCATTCAAGTCAGGATTGATCAGTCTAACTTGATGTTGGTCTATGGCATAAGAAAAAATTGCACATAGACATTATTTTGCACAAAATTTAAAAACAAAAATGGAAGGCTTTGAGATCTGAGCTTTGAAATCATTTCCCTCCTCTTTTCTACAACTCTATTTTGACTTTTGTTCTGAGTTGTCTTTCCTTTGCTAACTGGTTCAGATTTTGAGCTGATTGGAACCAGATTTTTACATCTTTTGACTCAGAATTTGAAGCAGATTCAAGTCATTTTCTCCTTGAAACCTTAGGTTCATATTTTGAGCATGTTTGAACCCTTGATTTCTATCTTAAACTATCTACTAATAAGCCAATATTAAATAGTTTGGAAAATCGAATTCACTATCCTATCAGCAGAAAATTTAAAGCTAATTAGTCAAGTTTAAGTTGTTTTACTAACTAGAAGTGTGTTTTTCAAGGGTGGCATTTGAGCTTGCACACCTTCAGATTTGTTTCTCTTTTTGGTATGGGGCTATACCTTTCTTTTTCTCACAACCTGCCCTCTTTTCTTTCTTTTCTTTGTTTTTTTGTATTTTTTATTTTTATAAATTTGAATGCAATGATGGGTGGAGTATTTATAATGAAAAAAAAGATAAAAAGGCTTGAAAACATGACATGGATCAAGAGAAGTAATTCTTAAGCATCCTGCTGTTGACAGGACCCCCAAACAGTTTTGTTCTATTAAACTCCTGCAAGAAAAATGCATTATTACCAGCAGCTGAATGGATAGAGTAAGGGCCAAGCCATAAGTTGTCAAATTTCCCGTGCTTGCCCTTATCTTCCCTCCTTGAGTCCCACTTTAAAACTTTGTCCCCAATATTGAAATTGCTGGACTTTTCTCTTTTGTCAAAAAGCTTTTTAATGTTGTCCTGCTTTTGCAATGCCTTGTTATAAACCTCCTCTCTGGTTTGTTGAAGATGAATGGTCTGATTTATTATTTTGATCATGTTATTTTCTTCAGTTTGAAACTCTTGAATCAGCTTCATCATTGGTACACCAAGGCTGTTTGGAAGAATTGCATCAGTACCATAGACAAGTTGGAAAGGTGACATACCAATGGATTTCTTCAAAGTCAATATGTCAACCCAAAGTACATGAACCAACTTTGTGTGCCAAGACTTCTTGTTGTCCTCCAACAGTTTCTTGATTATGTTCACTAAAAATTTTCTTGAGGATTCTGCAAGTCCATTACCTTGAGGGTAATAAGCCATAGAATGACCCAATGTTATCTGATATCTGTGGCAGAAATCAACCATCTTATTTGATCCAAATGCTGCTGCATTATCAGTGATAATCTTGGTAGGACAACCAAATCTGGAGAGAATATTAGTCTCCATAAATTTTATAATAACAGAATCATTGGCCTGCCTACAAGGTATGGCTTCTATCCACTTAGTGAAATAGTCTGTGGAATTGAGAATCCATCTATGTTGGGAAGAAGATGGTGGATGGAATTCTCCTATGAAGTCAAGTCCCCACTGTTGAAAAGGTGCTTCAACAGTGATTTGATGCAGAGGTAGGGGTAGCAGTTTTCTTTTGCCTTCAAAAAGTTGACATTTATGATAGGCTATGATCATCTTGTGCACATCATGGAAAAGAGTAGGCCAATAGAAACCGGCCCTCAAAATTTTGTTGGCTGTTGTCTTCCAATACAAATGACCTCCACACTCTCCTTCGTGGAACTGGTATTTAACCTTCTTTGCATCAAACTCAGGCAAACATTTAAGCAATACACCACTTGCATTTTTCCAATAAAGACAACTATCTACAATGCAATAGTTTATAGCTTTTAACTTTAGGAACCTTGCCTTTGTTTTTTTCAAACCAGGAGGTGTATTCAAATTAAGCAAAACATAAACAATATTAGCATACCAAGAGGAATTCATAAAATGGTTTTCAACAATGGGTGTTGAGATTTCCTCTTGCTCATCCAAAGCCTTAATCATATTAATATCAAGAACTTCAAAATTGGATTCAGCCATTAATATAGCTAGACCTTGGCCTTTGATGAGTTTAGTGGGTTTTATCTCTAAATCATATTCAAGAATAATAACAATCCACTTACCTCTCTTACCATCTGGGTCCTGTGTTATAATGTCTCTCGCAACTAAATTTGGGACAAAGGCAATGATGTGTGAGTGAAGAATGTATACTCTGAAGTCTTTCAATGCTTTAACCAAAGAAAAGGCTTGCTTCTCCATAATGTTATGCTTCAGAGGGGCATCCCTCAATGCCTTGCTAAAGAATGCAATAGGCTGCTCTTGTCCTTGTGGATTTTTCTGTAAAAGGACAACAACTATGGTAAATTCTGATGCAAACGAAAAAATATAAAAATCTTTTGAAAAATCAAGAGTTATTAGAACTGATGTTTTGGTTAACGCTTGTTTCAGCAGCTCAAAGGACTTCTTTGCTTCTAAGGTCCACTTTACCCCTTGCTCCTTCTTCAACATGTTTTTTATATTCCTAAGGAGCTCAGCCAAGTTGGGGATGAACCTTCTCAAAAAGTTAATATTTCCAATGAAAGATTGCAACTCCTTGATGTTTCGAGGGTGAGAGATTTTCAATATGGCCTCAATCCTCTTAGGATCTATCTTAATACCCTCTTCTGAAATAATGTGCCCAAGAAGTTTATCTTCTTGGAGACTGAATAGTGTCTTCTTAGGGTTTAAGGATATTCCAAACTTTCTGCATTTCTTGAAAACTCTTCTTAAATGTTCTAAGTGCTCTTCATCTATTTTTGAAAACATAGTGACATCATCAAGGTATATAATGATGAAGTAGCCCAATTCTTCCGATAATGCTATGTCCATGGCTCTCTGAAAAGTCGCCCCAGCATTCATTAGACCGAAGGGCATTTTCACATACATGAAAGTGCCCCATGGTGTGGTAAAGGCTATCTTTAATTGATCAGCAGGGTGAACTAAGATTTGATTGTACCCTGAATAGCCATCCAGCAAAGAAATTCTTCTAGACCCTACCACCCTTTGCAAAATATTATCCATCTTGCGTAAAGGGTAGTTTTCCTTTAATGAAGCTTTGCTTAAGTCTCTAAAGTCTATACAAAGCCTGATCTCTCTAGTTTTCTTCCTAACTGACACTAGATTAGACACCCACTCAGAATATCTAATAGGGACAATAATCCCAGCATCATACATTTTCATGATCTCCTTCTGAACCAAAGGCAACTGAACAGGATTTATTCTGCGCAGTTTATGTTTGAATGGTTTTTGGTTTTCTTTGAGGTGGATTTTGTACTGTATTATTTCAGTGTCATAGGATTTCAGATCTTCATAAATCCACGCAAAAACATCAGAAAACTCTTTAAACAGCTCCATGTATTTGAGTTTAATGTGAGCTGGAAAAGTTTTAGACAGTTTAATCATTTTCAGTTTAATTTCACTGCCTATATTGCACTCTTCCACTTCAGTCTCTACAGGTTCCAGTTTTGGCTTCTTGGCCACATCGTTAAAATCAAATAACTCATCTAGAGGTGCCAGACCGCTTGGCAAACTTTCACCTTTAGAGTGCAGAGTTCCTAAGTCCTCTGCTTCTAACTCTGCATTCAATTCTATTTTGTTTTTAAGTTTTCCAGTCAAAAGATTAATATCGACAAGCTCAGGAGATGGTTCTTCTTCACCAAGAAAATTTTCTTCACTGTAGTTTGTATCATAATCTGAGTCCAAACTGTGTAGTTTGAATTCATTTATGAATCGCATGAAGTCTTCTATTTGTTTGTCTCCGTCAAACACCTACCAATACTTTTCATTATTAGGCATGGTTGGTCTAAATTTTATCTGAGTTGTGAAGTCTTTGGTTTCGTATGGCGTTAAGCATGTTCTAGCTGCAAAGGCTAAATTGTGGGCCACAATGTTTCTCTTTCTTCGGACAAAAATCAATTTGGACTCCTCAAAAGCTTTCAAAAGGTCCATGACATCGTTTCGGTAGGCTCTAAGTCTAGGATGATTTACGTTATACTCCCCATTGAATTTCCTAATGACTAACTCTGAATCCCCATACACATTGATTCTTGTGGCTCCCAACTTTTTCAATAGATGTAAGCCTAAGAGAAGGGATTCATATTCTGCTATGTTATTGTAACACTGAAAGTTTAATTTGCAGGAAATGCTTTATGTGTGGTTGTTTTCAGTGTTGGAAATCCAGACACCTACACCAGCATTGGTTTTAGTGCAAGATCCATCAAAAAACATTCTTCACAGAGGACTATTTTTGGTTTCATCCTGGTTACTGTCCTTTTCAACTAATGTGCTCAAGGGTTGTTGTGGAATCTCAGCACTTAGTTGTGTTTGTTTTGATTCCCCAAGATTTTCATTTATTTTAGGGATACTTTCTTGACTCTCGATGTTTAGAAGCAAGGGACACATGATTTGTAGCTCAAGGCCTGTGTTTGGTTTGCTAATGTCTTCAAATGTAGCAAACTGTTTTGACACTTCTGCGTTGTGTTCCTCTTCCTCTCTATCGGCCATTAATCCTGTTAACGTGACTTGTTCAATAAATGTTTCATCATTAAACATAATAAAAGAATCAAGGCCCATATTTACAGAATACAGAGGAGATTTTTGTGGTCAGTCTTGATTTGTAACTATGTATTTCATATGGGACTCCCTATAAAGTCTTCTATTCTGATTGAAAACAGGGATATTCGCATAGGTCATGTCCATTTGCATAGTCCCTTGTAACTTAGCCCCCCAAGATCTTGATAATAGCATTCCATATTTTGGGGGCACATCAGCCACAACAATCTCCATGACTAAACATTTGGCTGGAATTTGGGCTAAGTTAACGTAGAGGTCTTTGATTAATCCTAAACATTTCACTCTGCTGGAGCCAAAGGAGTAAAGGTCTTTATAAGGTCTGGTGATTTCTAGATCCAGGCTCTCCATTACATCTTTTGGCATTAAATTGTGAGAAGCTCCTGAGTCATGCATAGCGTTGTGTAAGATCTTTTCATGAACGTTTAAACTTACATAAAAGGGAGGAACATGTCCCTCTTGATATCTACCTTCAATCTTTGGGCCAAAAATAAGCTCTGGCTGGTCATCGTTAAGATTGAATGTATCCTCATTTTATTTTATATTTAAAGCCTTCAAAATTTGGGTTCTATATACATTCTGAGCAGCTAACTCAGTGAGGGGAACAGAGATTTTAATCTTTGAAATTTCCTACTCTAGGCTGAAAGGGATTTGGTTCTTTGAAGAACTTGTCTCAACCTTATTAGCTGCCAGTCTATCAAAAACATAAGCTTGATGATTTTCTTTACTTATATTTGAAAAAATTGTTTTCACAAGAGTACTAGCTGAAGTGTTAGTACCACTAATGTCTGCACTCTGTTTGTCATTGTTTTGAGTGCCTTCCTCTTTACCTTTATCAGAATTTACAGTCACTATTTTGTCCTTCTGTTTGACAACTTTAGGCTTGGTTGCAGTGCTGTTTTGTGAAGATTTGTCAGAGATTTTTTTGTTGGGAGTTTGCTAACTGGTTTTGATTCTAAGGTCATATTATTTTGAGACTCTACAATGACATTTTCCATGTCTTGATAATAACTTTCATCATCGTCTCTTTTGTCATCATAAGGTGTGTATAGACCTTGTTTTCTATCATAATGAACTTCAAAGTCATCATCATCTACACCCAACATGTTGATATCATCTTCATCTGTTATTTCATTTGTTTCCTCAACCTCACTTACATAGTTTCGATGAAAGGGAGGAGTGATCTATTGATCATCTTCCCTAGGTCTTTTTGGAGGTTGGTTCCTTCTAAAATTCTGATTCTGGTTCTAGTTTATGTTTTGAGGAGCAATTTGGTTTTGGCTGGCTTGTGCTCTCTTAATTATGCTCATCTCTTTCATCATCTCTTCCATCATTCTTTCCATCTTTGAGTTAGAAGTGGAAGATGTGGATTCCTATCTAAAAGATACTCTCTTTTCATTTTTCATTCTTGCTCTCTTCTCCATCAAGTTGACTTCCATAGAAAGAGCACCTTTTTGCATCTCTTCAAGAGTTGCAGGATTCCTTTCTCTCATCTGATAGGCCATCTCAGGGTCAAACCCTTCAGGAAAATTATTTAAAGCTGAGCCTTGTGGAGGTTTTAGATCTAGGGAAAGCGCATTATATACACTATTAAATATGGTACAATAAGCTTGTACACTTTCCCCGGTGTTTCTATGGAGGTTCTTGTAATCAGCAAGGACTTGGAGAGGATTCTTCTTTACATCCCATTTGTTTAAGAAATTTTGATGGAAGACTTGGAGATCATTGATACTATGGGGGGTTAAGCCTTTAAACCATTTTCTTACTTCTCCCCCTAGACTCTGAGAAAATAATCTAAGTTTGACAGAATCATCATCAATTTCATTTCTGTCAAAGTATTCATTCATCTTATCCACATGTTGTGATGCAGTTGTAGCATTGCTAGCATCATATAATGCAATTTTGGACTGATTGTCCTATGGAAGATTGACTAATGGTGCAGGAAGGAGTAAGGGAGCATACCATGTAGCCATGGCAGGAGGTGGAGGTGGATTTACAAGAGGTGGATTAACAAGAGGGAAAGTGGGATGGAATGGAGTGATTTGAATAGTAGATATAGGGTGAGCAAAAGTGGATGGAACAGGAATAGATTTTTGAGCTGATCTTGGATGAGAGACACCTAAGTTATGAAGGAAATGTAAATCAGGAGATGTTGTTTCTCTACTACCAGGATGTTCACTTGTTTGAGGAGATGAAAGTGAAGACTCAGAATCTAACTGATCTAAATCACCAAGAGACCTAGTTCTAAAGGGATTTACTAAGTCAACTCGTGATTGTTGTAGAGCTGAAAGATTTTCAGGAACTGAATTAGCTCTCAAGGGTGATCTGAAAATAGTTGAAAATCTTATGTCAGGAGACTTCCTAAGGATACTTTCTGGGTTATCAACTATTTTAGGTGGATCAAGGTCAGGATAGGCTCTAGTGTGAATCTTTCTAGGAGCCACTATGCTATGTTTTTCAGACCCAAATAAACAAGAAAATTTCAACCAGGTATGACAGTATTTGAGAGGTTAACTAGTCTATTTACACCAATTTTAATCCTACAGTCCTCTAACTGAGCTTGAATGATATTACAATGATAAGGGTTCTTCCCAGTGGAGTCTTAAGGTCTGCTCAGGATTGTGGAGTCGCCAAGTGGAATTTTTTAGCTCCCAAGGAGGTAAAAGGTTTTATGGTCCACCACCATGTTTATTGGATACCAATCTAAAATATTTTTGTGTTTTCTAAGTTATTTTTCAGTTGTATGGTTTTTAAGAATGTACTAACTCTGTTTCACAGCTTAGCTACGGTTATGAGACGAAGACAGTCTATTCTTATGGCTAAGCCAGCTGATTTTTCAAGGTTAGATAAAGTCTTATGAGAATCCTAGGGTTTTCCTAGTTTGTCACTAATTCCAACAAGTTTCATCATGATTTACCACTTCTTGGTAGTGCTTGAAAAGGCTGCTTTTTACTCACAATGTTTTATAGAGTGTTTAAGGGAACCTAAGGTGAAAATTCAACTAATAATTCCCCAGTGGAGTCGCCAGAAATGTTAGGTATCTGTAATTAGCAAGATTGGCAAAGTCCAAACACAGAAACAACATTATTTCAACCACTTTGGGATTCTAGGCTCTAGCCCTCCTGAATCCGGAGAGGGATCTCTCTAATAAGTGCAAAGATGGATTTGTTTTTGAATTTTTAGGTAATGATATTAGGCTAGTTATGAAGGCCAAGGGTTTGTTTTGTTTTTTGGATGGTTGAGCATGATTACTGTTTGAGGTGGAAAGTTCTAAATGCAAAGAGTTTCAAAGGTGTAAAGTTGTAAGAAAATAGAACAAGCTTTGACCAGGAAGGTAGATAATTGCAGGTTTTAGTCCATTGGGCTATGGAGTCATAATAGGATTTAATTGGAATAGCAAGAGGCAAGAGTGGTCCATGGGGCAAGTCATCTATGTCTAAGGATCTCTTTGAAGTTTGATTTATGGAATGAAATGATACAACAAGAAGGGGAAATAAACAGATGAAGAAACAAAGAGCAGCCTAAGATCTGGTAAGTACTTTTAAACTAGTCAGCTTTTGACATACACTTAAGAAGGACATGAAATTAAACTAAGATCTGGTAAGTACTTCTAAACTAGCCAGCCTTTGATACACTATCAATAGAAAACATATAAAAACAAAGGGGAAACTTGAAGGCAACTGTTAGAGTAGAAAATAGCGAGCAGGGCTCACCACAAATCCTCTCCTAGCTCTGCTTTACTTGGTCACTTTCAAGACAATCACAAGGGTAACACAGAATGGCTTAAGATCTGGTAAGTACTTCTAAACTAGCCAGCTTTTAACACATTCCAAGGGAAACATTCAGACATTTTTGGAGATAAAAATAGGACCAGGGCTCACCCTATCTTCCTCGGTTCATCTTCACTTAACATATAGCGAAAATAAAATTTAATAATAACATTAAGCTAAGACAATAAGATAAGGGAACTCCAACATTCCTATGCTTAAACTGAATTGAATTGTTCCTAAATAACACAGATTTGAAGAAAACATTCAGATAAAGATTTTCAGTCAGAGAAGGGTACTGATATACAGTAGGTCCTAACTCTATACATGTTGTTCTTTATGAGAGAAAATGAACACAGTGAAAACAGAAATAAAACAACAAGTTACAATGAGAAAAAACATCACCGTCAACATAGACCAAGATCCCATAAATCAGCTCGTATTGATGCTCCAAACCAGTTACAGCTTTAAGTCCAATGCTTTAGTTTAGCAATCATCTACTCATCTCAACCTAACTTATCTATCACAAGCAGAGCTCTAAGGGCTAGTGAACACTATTTACAGATAGAAGTCACAAGCTCAATTACATTCAATGTTCAGCAACTACATCAACCAACCCCTCACTCATCTTCTGCAATAGTATTTATAGAAGAATGAGGAGGTGAGATCTGATAAAAGATCTCTAAAGACAATTAATACAGACTTAATGTTTCCTCGGCCCTTGGGGGGATCGATGAAGAAACTTACATAGGTGTCCTCTGTATTAAATAATTTACATAAATATTTAAGCTCGGTGGGAGCTCTTTTTGACCTTTGAGGCTCTGTGTGATGTCAAAGTAACTCTGCAAATGTTTTGTCATTAAGTTTATTTGCAGAATTCACTCTCTAGCTGTGCTTGAGACAAATATCTGATCCTGATCAATAACTCCAGCCTCTGTTTGAATGCTTTGAGGCACAAGTGGCACTGTGGTGGCTGGGAGGAATCAATTTGCCTCAAATGTGGCGGTGGAGACTTTCCTGTTGATAAAAACACTTAAAATTTCCCTCAAACTGTGTCTTAATAGGGGATTAGGCTTTTGATAAACCATCTTAGATGTAATCCCCACAAAATCTGTCTTCAATCTTCTGTTCTGGTATTTTTGTCTTCGACACTGATACTCTTTGACTATGCTTGATTCATGGTTTTTTGTTGGTATGCAGGGCTGCGCAGGGGTAATATGGCATCAATGCCTCATGAATCATTGATGAAATGTGGAACTTCTTCCTACGAATGGTTTCCTCTGGTGAATCGAAGGCAGGAGGATTGTCATCCTCTGCCTTTGAATTTTCTTCAGATATAGCGAAAAAACCTTTAAACCCTGCAAAAATACAAATAACGTTATGAAATCCTGCATGTATAGTTTATATTGATTTAGAGGACATGTGGGGGGAGTGTGGCCGTTGGATGGCATCATCCAATGATCGAGATTGATTTAGAGGAGGTCAAAAATAAATGGAGGAAGAATTAAACCGGAGCCGTCGATCGCACAGAGATCGGCGATCAGGAGCAGAGGCGAAAAGTCAAAGCGGAGGAGTCAGTTTTGGAAAAATGGAGAAATGGGTAAAAACCTTTGTTTTCAGAAAAATTGATCAAAAATCAAGATCGGGAATCGGGATGATCATGGGTCGTCGGATGAGAGTGTCCCAAGCGATCAATGACAGAGATTCCATGATAAAAACCTTATAGAATGCGCCCGGACTTCATATTTTCAATAACATTGAGGTGAGATAAAACCCTTGGTCTAGAAATGCTGATTGGGCGACGAATCAGGGCGATGAAATATGGGTCGTCAATCTACAAATTAGATCGACGACAGATATGCTTTAATACTGCATCGTACCCTGGTCAACTATCAGTCTTCTTCGGAGAGTGATCACCGTCCGATGAGTAGCCTCAGATCGGATGGTGGGCGTCAATATCGCGTCGGGTCCATGTTTGAACTTTAACGTGTGATGAGTGGTGGTTTTTGAACAGTGCTCAAGGCCACGCGTAGGGCGGCAAATGGAATTGTTGCCGATTGGGAAAAAACCACCCTTCACTTGAAAGCGGTGCGATTGGTTTCGCCCGATTTTTAAATAGTGATCGGCTGGTGGGGACCACCGGGGTGATAGATTGCGCGCCATCGATCTGTAGATCAGATCGATGGCAAATATTGACTATAATTTTTCATCGGCAGAAACTATAGGATATAGTAAAAAACCGACAATTTTATATAAACAAAGGTTTATAGTGCGGGGGGGATAAATATTACTTTTCGATACAGTTTGGCACCCATCTGTGGGGCCTTTGGGCACATGGGAGATAATATGACCAAGGGAGATAAGACGGAGGGCTAATCGGCATCAGGTTTTTTAATAAAGGGAAAGGCTTGAGTTTTGTGTTTCCCCTGATTGCGGTAAGTGCCCAAATAGCTCAGCGCCTTGTTCCAGCACCAGGGCGTATGGAAGGGAAGGGTTAGAGACTTAGCCCAAGGGGCTCAAGTCTATAATATATAAAAAATGTGATTTTTATAGTTTTTCAATGATTTTCAATGGTTTTTAGGGTTTCGATAAGGCAAAGAAAGAGTCTTTAAAACTTATCAAAGGGGTTTTGATGAAGGGAAAAGGGGAAAAATCATGAAAATGAGGGATTTTATGGGAAAAGGAAAGGCAAATATGAGGTTAGTTTTGGAAGAAGGGGAAAATAAAAATGGTGCTTGCAGTAGTATTCTTTCTTGGGAATTAGCAGGATTTCTGAATGTAGAATGGGCACAACAGTGAAGATTGGGATAGAGGCATGAGGCCTTTTGAGAGTCTTTAAGAGCCAATAGTTTTTGTAGTAAAAATTTGTTCCTTGAAGGCTCCAAAAATGTTTTAGCCAGCATTTGGTATAACAAATTTTATAGCTGGCTAACAGATGACACATGCTGCATATGGACTGTGCCATAACCTTCATATGTGAGATTCTTTGGAACTCCTTGCAAGAGTGCAAGAGTTTCTCTCCTTGGAGTAAATGATCCATCTTCCTCTTCATGAGGTACTGGATGTGCTCTTGATATGACAATGGTGTTACCTCTAGCCTTCCCTTCCTCCTCATCAATAGTGGAGAATGCCTCATCAACAATGAGAGACCTTAGATCTTGGTCTTCCCTTGAAGGAGGAATTTCCATGTATTTATCTTGAGAAGAAAGCTCATCATGCAATGGGGACTTGGCCCTTAACAAGGTATACAATTTTTCATCCCCTTCAATGGTTTTCTGAAATGGAGTTGGGTGTATGGATCCTTCCATCCCATGCAAAGGTTTTGTTTTTTTTGGTTTGATTAGCTCCATAGAACGTTTTTCATAAAACTTTTCATCAAACCTTTCCACTACTCTTCTAATGAACTTTGTATAAGTAGATTTATTTGCATTCTTCAAGGAAAAGGATTGAAACAACCACCAAGAATAAGCCTTACCTTCAAAATGCAGTGCTGCTACTTTAATGGCTTCATCTTCAGAAACTTGATGTTGTTGCACATAGGTGTTTAGCTCCTCCACCCAAACCCTAGCTAGACATTTAAGTGAGCCATCAAAAGTAGATAGAAAGAATCTACCCACACCATGTTGCTTTCTCCTTTTTCTCCTTTCCTCCTTAATCTTGCAAAACCCTTGGAAGTTCAAGTGATCTTTGAACCCCTTAGACTGAGCTTCATAATCTTGCAAATAATCACCAAGAGTCTCCTTCTTTGGCACATCTCCTTTCTCCATCTCATTTGTCAGGAACATATGTCTGGTAGAGTGTTTTAAATTTGATGGTGTGGCTGAATACTCACACCCATAATATGAGGAATTATAGCTTTTCTCATGTCCAAATCTTGTTGAGGATCCCCATGTTTTTCCCTCCTCATTTCTTTGATGTATTTATTGATGCCATACAAAGTGTGTAGAAGAAGTTTTTAGAACTTCTTCCCTCCAGAAAATAAGGGCTTGCATTGATCCCTTTTGTAGATCCTCTCCTTCTCATGAGAAGACTCCACAATGGTCGAAATGCATAGGCTGAGCCAAGATTAGAGCTCTGATACCACTGTAATATTCCCAAATGGGAAAACTCAAAAATACATGCACATAAAACACATTATTCAAAATTTTATGCATTAACATATGAATGCAGCCCATGGATCCATTAGATCAGACATTACATCAACCAAATACAAGAGGAAATCAGAAACAAATCACTTTTTCCTAGTTAAATAGGCATCCTATGGCCAAAACAACCCAAAAACACAGCAAACCCCAAGGCTACTGAAACACAGAAATACTGCATAAAGTGATAGTGCAGTTTATTGAGGTTTATACTCAGAAATATGAGAGAAAAAATAGATATACTTTTATATTAATCAACGAGGCCCAAAAACAGATATCTAGCCTCTTTTATATAAATCCATGATGACCCGTCAAGGGTTTCTTGATAAACATGAAATACAAGAAGCATATGATGCAGATCTATGGCTGAATCACACTGTATGGTTGAAGCTCTACATAAAAATGGTTGATCATGCAAAAAAATGGTTGTAGCTCCTCCTTCTATCTTTCTGTGAAAAAGGTTGATCCTCCTTCAGGGAAACTAGCTCAAAATACAAGGGATTAAACCCCTCCATTACAACACCCTAATAAATAACGCAATTTATGCAAGGGAATACGCTGTTTTTGAAGGTGAATTCTTGGCCTAACACCAGATAGTGGAAAATGTAGCACAGGATGCTCCTCTTAGATCCCTTAAACAAGTTCTCCAAGAAGAAATGGGGAATTCCCGCTTGAGAAAACCCTTGCACTAAATAATGCAGAAAACTTAGCTAAATAGCCAAAGAATGAAATAATTCTAAACAGACCACATACAAAATATAATCTTCAATCATCCCGATATGGCTTCCATTCCCGCCATTATATAGTTGATGAGCTTCCTCACCATGGGTCCCACCCAATTATGAGGTTACTTCCATGCAAAGGCTCCTCCACCAAAATTACGTTGTCTCCATTAGTCCCACTCATCTATTTACAAAATTGTTTGATTCAGTCAACCAGGACATAGTCTCCATGCATTGTCTCCATTCACACCCAAGGTGTCTTTATTCTGACTAGCTAGATTGATCTTCATTCACACTGAGATGTCTTTATTTATGATCCACTCCTCACATATTAATGCTGTTGACTTGGTCAAAATTGACTTTGTCCCCACATATTAGACCATGTTCACACATGAGGATGTTTGATCTAGTTATTAACATGATCACTTTTCACATTAAGAGGGATTTTATGCCTACTTAAGAAACTTATGGGTCTCCTTACCCATTTATTCATCTAACTAGATATTAAGAGAAAAATTAATATTCCTATTAGCTGCATGCTAATTTAGGAATATTACACTATTTATTGATCCTTATTGATGGATGGCTGTGTCCATACCTCAGATCTCAGTTTTTATGTACTCTATTATGGATGGCTGCGTCCATGCCACATGTTCATGTATCAAAGATATCACTTGTATTTGTACTTGCAAGTCTTTCGACAGTGGTGTTGGTTCGAATATTTTCTTGTAAAGCATTTCACCCCTCTCTCTATCTCTCAAACCTCATGCTTTAGGGGGCATCTGTTACACAACATTTTGTCACCGTCCCTATTATCCCCATCCCGCACATTGGAGGATCATTTCTGTGACTAATAATAAGTGTCATGCCTTTCAAATACCATCATTGCATCCCTTGCCATGAGGACAACATTCCTTCTGTTGACAATTTCCTGAGCAGACCATCAGAAACACATGTTTTTGGGTTGGCGCTAGTAGACCGTTATTCCCTCGCTCCAATGAGGAATATTAACACTGGGCCCTGTGCCCATTGGTGCTCTGTCCTAGTGAGCTACTCACACCAAGCTGTTTTTGGAATTTTTAAATATAGAGGCGAAGTTTCTATGCTAACAACTTTGTGGGTGAGTCGGCATGGGTGGTTCGACTGAATAACCAGGAACACCCTCCTTTGGCCTCTTGTTTCCACCTTTTGGGGAAACCTCCGAAAGGATAAGGCCTTCCTTCCACCATTGTAGGGATCCCAACCTCCTCCTCTCCCTCTATAAATAAAGCTATCTCCCATTAACACACTAGCTGAAAAATTATAGCTGAATGGCTGAAGAGAATTGCTGAACATTTTGCTAGATAGATAGAACAGAGAACGAGACCTTTTTTGAGAGAGAGCTTGGGCTTGTGTCCTCACCTCGTCCCAATTCTCCAATGATCCTTCGAGACACACTTCAACTAAACTCGCTGAAGGAGGCTACGACGTCAAGGCTCTAGTTGTAATCTCTTTCTTCTATTTATATATACATGACTATTGTCTAGTTCCCATCTTGTGTTAATATGGTTTATTTTACGCAACGTGTTTAGTCTTCCATGACTGAATGGTTAGCTACAAGTGAAATTATTGTCTTGTATGTTTCTCGTCTTTGATATTTGTGTAGGAATACGAGTACCATTGCTAAAGGACTGCGACCTATCAGGACAAAGATCAAGAGGCCGCCACTACTATAGCTACGACAATCACGTTGGACTCCAAGGAGGACAATCTATCCCAACCTATTTCATTTGTTATCTAGGAGCCTAAAAATTATCTTGTTCCCTTGTTTCTAAACCCACTCTAGGGATATAGGGATCGTCTCTATCTGTAGAGAGGATTTACCTTTCCAATAATAAGATTTATAAGAAGAAGAAGAGAACTAGTTGGGAGATGTGCATGAATATTTAGATTGGTGAGTATGAGATGGATCAAGTCTTCCTGGATCTGGGGCCTGATGAAAATGTCCTGTTTGGTCAATTTAGTGTGTCCTAAATTGTTGCATTTAATTTTTCAATCCGGGATTCGTAAGCTGATGAAGTGCGGCGCACTATATGTGCAAGATAACCTATTTCTTAACTTTTTGTCGTTTTTGGTTTTCTAAGGTGAAATGGAAATTCCAAAATAAAAGAAAGTATGGTTATGTTTGTTCAAGGAAATGATATCCTCTATAATGATTTACCAACTTGAAACTTAAAAAGGAATTTGAAAATTACAATGACAAAACTTGAAAGGAAATGAAAATGTGCTGCTGAAATGAAAAGGTGTTGCTAGTCTAATAAATCAAAACAGTGAACTAGTGAGCATGAAACCAAACTATTCTTGCTGCTGTCTAGACATAAAAGAAACTATGCTGAAAGAAATTCAAAATTACAACAAAGTAAATCTAAATCAGATTACATCAACTTGTCTTCTGATCCCTCATCATTAGTCCAGCTATGATTTTCGGAAGTAACCATAAACAACCTGAGTAACTGATATCTAACTTGCAGAAAGTAAACTAATATCAAACCATACATTCATAATTCAATCCCTCACCATCAGTCCAGCTGTGGCTTTCGGAGGCAACTGAAGATGTCATGCAGAATTTAATATATCTAAATTTGTAGAAAGGAAACTAATACTAAACTACACATTCCATAATACAATCCCTCACCATTAGTCCAGCTGTGGCTTTTGGAGGCAACTGAAGATGTTATGAGCAGTCTAATATATCTAAATTTGCAGAAAGGAAACTAATACTAAACTACACATTTCATAATACAATCCCTCACTATCAGTCCAGCTATGGCTTTCGGAGGCAACTGAAGATGTTATGAGCAGTCTAATATATCTAAATTTAACTACTAAAGCAAATGAGCAAAACTAAATTAAACAAAACAGTACTGAAGTTAAACAGAAACTAAGAAAAAAAAATTAGTAGCAGAACAATGTTAATTCCATGTCATTAGTCAAAAAGTTATGCAAATGCCCGGGCTGCCTATCTATAACCTGAAACAAGAACACTGATCAGTGATTAATAACATAAAACATGAAAGACAGAAGTGAAAAGGAAAGCATAAAAGTTTATAAACAGAAATGAAGCATATGTATCATGAAAGATGCAGTGTATAAACATGTGAATGGAATATGGCACAATGAGCTTTAAAGAAACAAAATAAGAACTATACAATAATGCACAGAACCTTGGCAAGTGCAGGGGCCCTCTACACCAGCCTTGGCAACAATCTTCAAGTACGAATCACGTTGGAAAATAGAGTCTTCTTATATTAACAATGCAGTCATAACAGTGAGGTAGTATTACGGCACAAAGGCAGCATAATTACATTATAGAGCAGACTAATAAAACATAACAGAGACTAATCGAGACTAACTCTATACGCGTATGCAAATGCGTTATTTATAACAAAAGAAACATAACTAATTCCTAAATTTTATGCTGGTGGAGAACACGTAGACCATTACGTCCACGGATCTAGGATCATGGCCGTATTGCAAAGTAAATCTATGAGGAGTGGATGTTTGAATTCAGCTATGGAGCCATGTACAGATGTCGACTTTTCCTCCGCAACTCAGAAACGGCCATAAGAACCTTTACGTGACACGAAACAGAGTCCTGTCACGTTGAGACTCTATGGTTGACTTCCATGTGGACGCCTTTGACCGCGGCTTCTTTGGATGAGTTTGCTCGAGCCAATAGGACATGAACCATGTCCACATCATTCCTGACTTGCCCATGTGGCTCGTTTTCCCTGTAGACACCTGTAACATAGAGTTTCACAAAATGGCTGCAGAAAGTTGCAGCAGTTGTGGAAAGTCGCAAGATTCCGCAGCTAAATGAACAAAATCTAAATCAAATATCAGACACAAAAATATAATTAAAAACCATGTTAGATGCTCTTTTGCAATTAATATACAATGATATTGACAACTTGGGAGGTTCAGGTGAGTGAAAGAGGTATAGAAAAGTGTATGGAAAAGATGCAGATTTGAGACTCAACATGTCCTACCTAAGAAAACCTGGAAAAATATGGGAGAGCCAAAACTAGAATGGTCCACCATTCAGATATACATGGCTAATCAACAGAAGATCATTTTGCTTGGCAGACTCCCACAGGCCCTGGTAGATATTGCGGGAGTAAAGGTATGCGCAGATTTTGAACTAATACAAATTATGGACGATGAAAACCCCTACCATCCACTGTTAGGATTATATTGGACCATTGATATGGGAGGCATCATCAACCTGAAGTGTAAAAGCATGATCTTCGAGAATGATGGTACCCAGGTGATAGTCCTACTAGATCCAGTGAAAGGAGAAAGATACACAGAACTAGTGCGTGAGGGATATGATGTTGATCATATCTATAAACTAAATACATGGGATGAGGATTGGATCAACTCCATGGTTGATGGGTAGTTGAATTGGGAAAAGGATAGCTCATTTTTTTTGGACTTGGATGGAGAAATGGAGAATTGGAAGAACCAATTGCATGATGTTTACTGCACTGCCCTAAGATCACTAAGGGATTCCAATTCATTTCCTCAGAGGTAAGAGAACTACCCTATTTTGATGGTTATGGTAGTGTCGTAATATTTTTAAAATAATTGGAAAAGGTTTTCATAGAAGCACGAATATTATAGGCACTTGATCTGGTTATGCGCGCAACCCCTGCACGTTGGTGGGATACACACAAGGGAGCCTTTAAGGATTGGGATGAATGTATCCAAATGATGAAGTTACGCTTTGAGCCACCAACTATCCCGCCAATCGAACTATTCTATGGTCAAGGTGATTCGCACAAGCACTTTTCCATGTGGATGGAAGTATGGAAGGAAAAAACTTGGGATGAGTGAGTTCATATGTTTATTCACTTGTTGGGATCAGTGCCCACCACTTGGTATTTAGAAGTAGAGATGCACCGCGGCACTCATCATTGGATTACAGTGACTGATGATTTCCTATCAACCTTTAACCTGGTTGGAGGATTGGAAGGACTGGATGCAACTCTATAGGATATAGATGCTCTTGTCTTTGAAAACTCCTGGATGAAGAAAGAATGTGATGTGCCAACATGGGATGGGCAGATGCAGGACATTATCAATTGCAGGAACCTGTCGATAGAGGAGAATGAAGATGATCTGAGAAATGTCAACGTCCCTGAATTTGAAGGAGAGCGCATAGTTGCAAGACCCTCATTGGGAATGGTGGATGTAACCAAACCTCTGAAGGAAGTCAACATTGGGACTAACGAGTGGCTGAAGTTGGCGAAAATTAGGGATTACTGGGATGATGATGCAGTAGGAAAGATTGTGGAGCTACTAACAGAGTACCAAGACTTGTTTCCCAAAAATTTATCTGAGCTCAAAGGAATTCTGGGAGACCTGAGTGTTATGAAGATCACTTTGGAACCAGATGCGTGCCCTATCAAGCAGTGCCCATACCAGCTAAATCCCAAATATAATTAGAAAGTAAAAGAGGAATTAGAAAATATGGTGGCTGCATGTATCATTGAGCCTATATAGCAGTATGATTGGGTAAGTCTAATGGTGGTCCAAGAAAAGAATACCAAAGGAGAAATAAGGATTTGCGTAGATATGCGCAAGCTGAATGATCCCTGTGTGCATGACCCCTTCCCTACTCCATTCTTAGATGAGATCTTGGATAATGTAGGAGGACAAGAGGTTTATTCCTTTACTGATGGATTTTCAGGATATCATCAGATCTTAATTGTGCTGGAGGACCATAGTAAGACCATCTTTGCAACTGAATGGGGGTATTTCTAGTACACTGTCATGCCTTTTGGATTGAAGAATGCCCCTGACATATTCTCACCCGTAGTAGTGGTCGTGTTCAAATAATTCATGCATAAATGTTTGAGGTCTATTTTGATGACTGGACAATATTTGGGTTAGTAAAGAAACATGTGTCAAACCTATGCATGATGCTTGACACTTGTAGGAAGCACCATATTTCTCTCAACTTGAAGAAATGTATATTCTACGTACCATTTGGAATTTTGTTGGGGCATATAGTATGTCAACAAGGATTGATGGTAGACCCAGCCAAGATAGTAGTTATCATCAACTTCGAAGTTCCCACTAATGAGAAACAGTTGTGCTCCATCCTAGGATATACCAGATATTACAAGAAGTTTAGTCAATTCTAGGCGCTGATCACTGCATCGATGGAGAAGTTGTTGAAGAAAGATGTGTCAATTTTTTGGGATGAGGACTGTTAAAAGAGTTTTGAGCTATTGAAGGAGAAAATGATCACTTCTCCTATTCTAATATTCCAAGACTGGTCAAAGGTGTTCCATGTACATGTGGATGCATCCGGAATAGTGCTTGGGGTTGTTTTAGCGCTCACAAGGGATGAAGACATCGATCACCCTATTGCTTTTGCCAGTAGGAAGCTCTCCAGTGCAGAGCAAAACTACTCAAACACAGAAAGAGAAGGATTGGACATGGTCTATGTGCTACAAAAATACAGGCACTCGTTTCTAGGAGGACACTTCAAAATTTTCACTGACCATTCTGCTTTGAAGTACCTTGTCAATAAGCCTGTGTTGGGGGGGATATTTGCAAATGGTTGCTATTATTTCAGGAGTATGACTTTGAAATTATTGTGAAGCTAGGGATATTGAATGTTGGACCCGATCATTAGTCACGCATTGAAAATGGGGAGGAACCAACCAGTATGGAGGAGGGGTTGCCCGATGCATAGCTCTTTGCTATCAAGGTAGTTGATGAGAACTTTGCTGATATTGTTCACTTCTTGACCATTGGAAGTGCGCCTGCGGAATATTCAGTACAACAAAAGAAGGAGTTAGTTGCACATGTAGCCAATTTTACCTTGTTCGGAGGTTAGTTGTATAAATTAGGAATAGATGAAGTATTGCAGAGATATGTTTTGGAACACGAGAGACATGATATCTTGACTGAAGCTCATGGAGGGGTAGTAGGAGTCCACTATGTTGGGAAATCCATTGTGCAGAAGGTGTTATGTGCTGGGTTATGATGGTCCACTCTGCATAGTGATGCACACACATACTACCAAGCCTGTGATGCATCTAGTGGAGAGGGAAGCCCTCGCACAGAGATGAGATTCCCCTGCAGCCACAGATGGTCCTATAGGACTTTGATAAATGGGTTATAGATTTTGTTGGACCAATCAATCCTCTAGGTAAAAGGACTGGAGCGCATTATATCATCATTGCCATGGATTGTGTAACCAGATTGGCAGAAGCTAAGGAAGTTAAGGACATTACTACAGATACTACTGCACACTTCATTTTTGAACACATTTTGAGCATATTTGGATGCCCGAAGATATTGATGAGTGATAGAGGTATGCACTTTGTTAACGAAACGATTGAAGCTTTGATAGAGGAATTTCAGATCCATCACTAGAAGAGTACCCCATATCATCCATAAGCCAATGGCACAGTAGAAGCATTTAAAAAAATTCTGGAGAATTTGCTCACAAATATTTGTAATGCTAATTGGAATGACTAGGATGTGCACATCCCCTCTATGTTATGGGCTTATAGGACCATGTGTAAAAATTTGACTAGGAAAACACCCTTCAGAATGTTCTATGGGCAATAATAAATCATGCCAATGGAGTATATTGTCCCAAGCATGTGCATCATAACATTCAATAAAATGGTTGATCCATACATCATGGAAGAGCATCTTGTTCAATTGGTTGCCTTAGAAGAATATCATTTCATCATTAAATTCCATTAGCAAGTGCAGAAGGCACGCGAAAAATATTGGCATGATAGGCACATCAGGCAAACGGTGTTCAAGAAGGAAGACTTGGTTTTATTATATGACAGTTAGTTCGCGCACCACCCAAGAAAGTTCAGGAAACATTGGTTAGGGCCTTACATTGTGAAGGAAATCACTGATGGAGGTGCGGTGTGCCTAGCTACGCAGCGCAGTGAGAGTCTCCCTGGATATGTTAATGGGGGCATGTTGAAGCCATATAGGGACAACCTTGTTCCAACCAAATGAACATATGGCTAGAGCATCACAATCCAATGGTTTGCGTGCGACACAAAAGAAAGGCCCAGATAGGTGCGATGGGAGCACAGGAGTGATGCGCTGGGAAAGAAACTAGTCATTGGAATAGTGCAACTGGGTGAAAAAATGATTTTACCATTGGATGGAGCAGAGGTCACACTGAAAGAAGAGGACTTTGATAAAATCATAGACGTATTCGCTTCTACATCTAAGGACAGATGGACAGCTATGGAGGAGCAGTACAAGGCCGCGGTTGAGGCCTTGCTATCAGGATTGCTGGTTTTATAGCTGA
This sequence comes from Pinus albicaulis, assembly GCA_034641835.2. Classification (NCBI taxonomy): domain Eukaryota; kingdom Viridiplantae; phylum Streptophyta; class Pinopsida; order Pinales; family Pinaceae; genus Pinus; species Pinus albicaulis. The sequence goes on from JAXQQM020087133.1 coordinate 203,130, forward strand.
AGGCAGACACCTTTCAAGCAAGCATAGATCAAGAGAGGTCACTTCAAGAAATCCTGATGACTACCATGATCATTACAATGACAAAAAATAGAATCTACCCCTTCACGGGCGCGGCTGTGACAGTGGATCATCTGGAGCTATGCACGCAGGTGCAGACTTACCTTGAGGTCGGAATCGATCTAACAAAGATTCCGAGTGGCAAGTTGCACGCTCTCCAAATATTTATTTCCACTGAAATATAGTGAAAGGAGCCACGTGTACAGAAAATTTAAGTGAAATCGAGCAGACAATGGTAGCCAGAAAAACTGCAAAATTTCTCTAGGCACAAACCACGCAGCAGGTGGTTGTGGCTCAGCGGGCAGAATTGGAAAATCTAATTGAAAGACTGTGCAGAGAGATTCCTGAAGTATTCATCCTAGCATCTTCTGCGTCACAAGTTAAGATCAAAAGCTTGGTAGCTGCACTCAAGGCTTCTAGAATCGAAAAGTAGACAGTGAAGGTGGAATTTGAACAAAAAATTGCTGCATTACAGGCTAAGCTGTAGCCTGAGACTCCCCCAGAGGTGCAGGCGCAACAGGCCACCCTGGTCAAAGAAGCATCCGTGAGAATTTTCGTGAACGTCAATAAAGGCTTAGAGCTACTAGAGATAGGCTTGGTACTGTGGACCTCTGTGAAAATAGATCCACTTTTCCGGAAGACTAATCAGGAGCTGCATGCCAAGGAGCAGGCTTTCAACGATCTTCTTGAGGCCTTACCTACATTCATTCCTTCCCAGCGCATAACCCACCTTCAGACCAGTCAGGTGCTACGAGATGAGGTCAAGGAGCTCCACTGAAAGAATAATATTGTCACTGACCATATGAAGCCGTGGGCGGACGAGGCAATGAAGTTGTCTCAGGATCTAGATGTTGCAGTAAGGAACCTCAATCAGACCTTGGAGAGTGTCAACCTGGTCAAAGAAGGGCCAAATTCACAGAAGCTGGTAGATATCGCAGAGCATAGTGGATCAGAGTATGGGCGTTTTGGCACCCTTTGCTACTGCCATCGAAGTGCTCCGAAATATGATGAAGAACCCAGTGCCGCTGTGACTCAGGAGGAGTCGCAAGATTGTGTTAGGGGCCTGTTGCAGCGGGGTCCCCTAGGACCGATTTTTGATGCAATTTTGTTATATTTTTGTAGATTTTAGTCGTGCACAACACAAGTCAACGGGCTTTGGGGTTGGTTAAAGCCCCTCATGAGTTGTAATGGGTAAAAAGGGTAGAACTAGGGGCCGCAAACCATGATTTGGAGAGATTAGATGAGCACAGGCTAAAAGTATAAATAAGAGTCTAGATCAAGTCAATAGGATAGATCTGATGATGAATGTAAGTGATATGGATTTGTTTTGATATTTTGTATGAATTGTCTAGGTAAAAGGATCTTGTTGGCTGTGTGCATAGAGACCTTAAGTCTTATTGTGTGCAGACCCTGTTGGTTGTGTGTGCGAGTCACTGAAGGTTTTGTAAGGAAGATCTGAATTGTGAATGAATAAAGAAGTTGGTTTGAATGATATCTGAGCTTCAAATGCATATGTGACTTATTGTATGCTCGTTTCTGCATATTATTTCTGATTACTGTGTTATTTGTGTTTAAGGTCAATTGTGCAACTGCTACTGGCTTTAGATGAATGTTTATTGGATGGATATAGTACTATTAAAATCTAATATTATTTGTTAAGGATTATCGCATGGATTGCAAACTCTGATTTAACCTGTGCGGAAGATATTTTTCATAATTGACCTAAACCTATCTAATAAGGGTTCCTTGGTTAGGGCTCTATTGCATAGGTCTGTTCACGATTTTTTTAGATCTCAAGGCACCCACATCACTTAAATCTCTCTCAAGGTGTGGAAACCTGGTTCCAACACCCCCCCACACTGCTTTGGGTGAGACTTTGACTTGTGCAAGGAGGTCACTGCCAAAAGGGCTAGTACTAAGAGGGTTTTATCGGTTAACCTCAACTTCGAACCTGGGTTAGGACTCGTCAAGCCAACAAGTTTCAACACAAGTGGTTCGATGATCTAGCCATGTAGGCAGATCCAATGTAAAGTGAATGAAGCCTATTAATAGGCAGTATTTCAAAGAACAGAGGGTTGCAGAATGTTATTTTTCACTACTATTGTAGTAAATTTTTTCTGATCAGTAATATATACAGTGGTTGTGAGCTTTCTTCTTCACTTGAGATTGATATGATGTTTTCATGAGCATTGTCCTATTTATTTTCCTATTTTTCTTTCATTATCTTAATGTTTAATTACTCATAATTCATGAACACCATGCTCTGACTTCCTTTAAGCATTAAGCTATTGTATATCTTTGTCTGTTGTCCTTTCATCAAAACATCTACATGCCTCAAATTATACAAGGATAACCACGTCACTGAGTTTCTTAGCACTGACTCCATAAGCCCAATGGTATTAAACCCTATACATTTTTCACCTTCTTACAAATACATTCAAGATGCTATTACAGATTTAGCCATCCAATGAACAATCCATATTTACCTTTGAGAGAGCCCTCTCAGGCTAAAAAGGCTAATTTTTAGTTAGAAGTTGGTTTGAAAGAGTTACTCTAGGTTGTCTGGTGGAGCAGCCCATCTGTACCAACTTAGTGATAACAACAGGTTTTTACCATAAGTTGTGGTAGCATCTATTTTAAATGATTTTTGATAGCTGCCAGTATAATTTTCGAGCTATTCCAAGAATGATAAGGGCTCCTAATGATATGGGAATATCAAGTGATGGTTGATAAGTGGTTTTTAGGTTGTTAAAATTCAAATTTAATGAAGACACATGGGTTTTAAAGAACCAAGGTCATGAAGAGACAAATCAACAGAAAAGGAGGCAGGTTTCTAGCACACTTAGCAACATAGTTCGAACTGTCTTATTTCTTCCTATAAACATCTGTCTTATTCCTTATATTTCGATAGGATATGTCTTTAATGTCCTCTAACTCCTATGCAATGTGAGGAAGAGTGGATCCTTCTTTTTATGAGAGATGGAGTTGGTGTCTCTTTCTATAAATATCACTTGTAAATGCCATTTCAGGGTTGTATTTGGTCGACCTGAAGACTTTATCATAGTAAAGAAAACTCCTTTTGTACTTTATGCTGGAGGACTTTGTGTTTCAAGGAATATCTAATGTATGGTGTGTTTCTCTTTCTATTTCATTCATCTAATTTATGAGTTGCAGCAGATAGAAAAGTATGATTAAGGGAACTGTTAGAGGATATAATAGTTAATTATCTACTGTTTAGTCTTCTACAAATCATTTATATGTTGTGTAGATCATGCTAGTGAAGGTTCATGAAGGATTTATGATATTTTTTATGCATGTATTCTACTTTCTAAATGTTGTTTCCTTTACATAAAACAAAGTTTATGTAAAAGGTCACTCTTATAGTTGTGTGATAGATTTAGGATATGCATATTTCTTAGAAATGGTGAGTTGTACTGCTACATTTGTGAAAAAGGATGTGCCTTTATACATGTTAGCCTTTTCCCTTGCCAAATGCTAGTTACGTATGACGAAGGATCTATAATTTCACTTAGAGTAGCCAAGTCCTCTTTACAACTCAATATCAATGAAAGATTTAAGTAGGTGAGGGTTACATAACTAAATTTAAAGAGGCTAGGTACATGTTATGGCCAATATATATAATATATGTCACTAGGTAAAGCATATAAATAAAAAACAAATAAATTGTTGAAGCCAATAATCCCACAAAAAATAAACAAATATATATATTGAGATGTATTAAGTATCAAAATATTTTTATTTTGGTTTTTTGTCTCTCTCCAAGTTTAATAAATCTAAGGTTAAGACGTCTTTATGTTTTTCAATTATTCATCTAGAAACGAATTGAATTGAATCTATCACTGACATGAACATTTTTTGTCTTGGTTATTTTTTTCCCTATAAGAATCCTCTTCCTATCACTCATTTTCTTCACAACAAGAGCTGTAATATTCCCAAATGGGGAAATGCAACAATATATGAAAGTTATGCAGGAAAATAACACAGATCATCCAAGACAAGGTAGGAGGCCAATATGGAGACTCTTCATTGACATTTATAATAGCAAATTAGATCTATAAGATGGCCCATAAGATGTACAACAGGAAATAGAAGTCTCCAATAGAATAAAATTCCTCAAAAGAGGTGCTGCAACATGTATATAGACTGGAAAGGCCTTTACAACGTTATTTTATTAGACTGCAGTAGCTAAAGATTACACTTTAGATCTAGAGCATATAAGTTCATTAAAATTCAGATCTATAACAGATCCATACACTATATAGGCTCCTCTTTCAATCCCCCTTGGGGTTTCTAGCAAAACACCATGTACATGAAGTAGATCTGAGATCTAAGTTACAGATCTACAGAAATATTCAAATATTCAGAAGTATTCAGAAACGTGCAGATCAGATCTGAAATGAACAATGTATATATCTCCTCCAATGGATCTCCAAAGTGAAGGGCAGATCCCCAACACTTGAAAACCAACTCTACAAATGGTATGCCAAAACACCCTGCAACAACACCTACAAGAATAATGCTAATCTGGAAAATAAATTGCGCTATAGGGTATATATCATGGTTGGCCACATGCCAAGATCATAAAATAATGCCCAAGCACTCTAATACACTCCTCCCAATGGAGTAGAAGCCTCCTCCACTGAAAAAGGGCACTGGAATGATCTAGATCTGAGTAGATATAGCCTCCACTTGCTGCAACTTGCAAAGAAAACCAAACCCTCAACAAGATCTTCATTGTAGTTGAAAGAAGAAGCTTGGCCTTCAGCCAGATAGTGGACAATACAAAGCAAAGTCTTCCAAGAGGCCTCTCGAGGAAAGAGGTGGGATTCCCGATCAAGAACACCCAGTGCTAAACAACACTATTCTCAGCTAAACAGAAAGAGAATGATATATGTCTAAACATAAAATATATTCAGAAATATGACAACCATCAACAACCTTCTCATGTTGCCATCCTCTTCCTTTTATAAGTTAGGAGATTGTAAACCCTAAACCACCTTCAATGAAAACACTCCTTTCACACAAAGCAGCGCCATCTAAAACTGCATTGTGCCTCATTGATGGCCACTCCTCCATGATAGTGTTGTAGATTTGGTCAAGGTTGACCCAGTCAAGATATCCAACCCCTTTCACACCTAAGGGTGCTTTCTTACATAGCCAAGGTTTAGCCTTTTTCACATTTGGCATTGATTTATTATTTATTTGGAGTTTCTATAGACCTCCTTTACACTTTTATTCTTTAAACAAAGACATAAAACAAAAATGAATATTCCAATTAGCTTAGGACTAATTAGGAATATTACAGTCGTCCTCTCCAAAATGTTGTTTGTCCTCAAGCAACTAATAAGGTGAGTGTTGCATCTCTTCTCCTCCTCCATTGGTGACACCAAAATGTGATAAGATTCCTCCATAAGCTAAGTGTTCACCAATCCATCCCTCCATGAATTTCTCCTCCAAAGTTCTCATGAGATGCAAATAGTCCATCCCATAAGGAGACAATAGTTTACATGAAAAAAACATGGTTTTCCCATTGTTCTCCCTGAAAAATGTCGCATAAAGTACATGGAGAATATCCATCCCATAGAGCACATACATACCTTCCCTCCTTCCACCATACATCCCCATAAAAAGTACAAGCACATCATCAATATAGGGGATCAAAACAACATAGATACAAAAAGAAATTTGTGCATATGGAGGTGGGTCATAGTCCCACATGTGGAACCAATGCAGTGCATCTCCTGATTACATTAGATCAAGATGCGGTAAGTTGTTTCCCCACCACTTACTTGCTGCTCATATCATATCACCATGGCTAAAAGTGTGAGATACATTTTGGTGCCTTAGGAATGCACCCATCATGATACAAAATTTCCCTTTGTCCACCAAGGGAGTGGCCATGTTCAGAAATAGTTTTGGCCCAAAGTTGGCCATGAAGTTTAGAAGGTACAACACTTCTCCTTGGAGTCATGGCCTGCATATAGAAATTGGAATAATGCAAAAAATAATCAAATGAAACATGATTTACATGAGCATATTTTCCACCAGAATTCCTCCTTAAACAAATGGAGTGGTACATAGATCTATCCCCTTCCTCAAAAAGTGAAAGAGATGGCTGAATTAACTCTGTCATAGAGTTATGTTGCTACTCCATCTCCACATGGTACATGCATCTTTGACAATGCTGATATATTTCTCCTTCAAAGCCCTCCCAATAGTAGCTCCTCATGATGGTGTTATTGAGCTTCATGGAATATGTGTGGCTGAAATAGAACTCTTCATAGGCCCTTTATAGCAACTTCTCCTTGAGCTTGGAGGCTCTAGACAAGAAGGTCCTACCATGATCGTAGATGAATCCATCTTGGACTAAATATCCCTCATCATTTATCTAGTCATCAAGAATAATGCATGTCTAAAGATCCTTGGAATAATCCACCAACAGTTGGGATTTCAAATATGGATCTATACTCCTAAAAAATGACAGTGCTGATGATGTATCAACTAAAATGTCTTTCATGTGGCTGCTTTCCTCTTTGACATCTCCCATGCCAAAGGTACACGTTGGAAGGTCATTCCTTCCCTTCTCCTCTTTGACATATCCCATGCCAAGAGTATATGATGGAAGTTTGCTATTCCTTCCTTGCTACCCTTCTTGCATATGCACATGCTCAAATGAAGATGGAATTTTTTAGAAGTTAGTATCCCATGGAAGGCTATCATCTATCCAAAACCTCCTTGGTCTTGCCAAAGTATGCATGTGAGACCACCACCTTCTATCATGTATGGAAGATTTCTCTCCAAGTGATATTATCTTTTGAGTCTTCATAGACAAGGATTGCCCTCCTTGGCCCATGATGGTGTCTTTCTCCATTCTTGCAACATCTTCTCTCAGCGTAGTATGAGATGAGAGAGTGGAAAATGGTGATAAGGGGAAAATATTTCCATCCTCCTTGAGCTTCCCCAACACTCTCAGTGCTGTATTATGTTCCTCTAAGGCTCCCTTCCTTCTTGGATCTATGAATGGAGCATCAAGGTGTGAGAAATCTCTCACCAAATCTGAATCAGGTGGTCTCCCTGGTGGAATGCCTCCATGTAATGAAACATCAAGTCCTAGATCAGGTTGTAAATGTGAGTGGACTGATTTTTCCCTGCTCTCACTGCGTAAATCATCCTCCTACTTCTATACATAAACCTCCTGAAAAGGATGGGTGTATATGTTCCCAATCATTGGGTGTTGCCCTCCTTCTCATTTCCTCCTACCTTCTGCAAGTTCTCACAGTCTAAGGTGGTTTCTTTAGATGTAGTTAACCCATGTACACCCAACATCTCCTTGGTGTCAAGGTTCTAGATCACAAAGGAATGATTCATCATAGTGTGTGTTCCCAAGAGTGTATCCAATGTTGGAACACACTTCCTCCATTGTTTTGTCTCCTTTCCTATCAACATAGACACATGTTTCTCATGATCTTCACGTGTAAGATCCCTTGGAGCTTCTTGCAAAGAAAACAGAGCCCTTCTAGGGGAAGCAATTGCTTCACCTCCATCTCCAAATAGAAGTAGATCTCCTCCTACTGTCACAGCACTGGAGGATCTTTCTATCTCTTCCTCTTCCTTCTCCTCATCAATGGAGAATACCTCATCATTAAGAGACCCTTTTTCTTGATCTCTTCTTGAAAAAGGAATCCTCATGTCTTCCTCTTGAAAATAAATTTCTTGCTGAAGTGGGGTTTTTTCCCTTGGAAAAGCATGTAGCAGATATTTAACCCCCTCAACAATGTTCTGAAATGGAGTTGGCTTCATGGATCCTTCCAACTCATGAAAAGGTTCTGAATTCCTGGGCTTGTTTTTATTTCCCAAGGAAGTTTCAGTTTGTTTAAAATAAAATCTTTTCACTAACCTCCTAGTGAACTTTGCATAAGTATATATATTAGCATTTTCAATGAAGAAGATTCAAATAACCACCAGGCATAACCCTTACCTTGAAGATGCAGCGCTGCTACTCTTATGTCTTCCTCTTCTGAAACATGATGCCACTGGAAATATGTGTCTAGCTTCCTTACCCAAGACTTGGCTGAGCTCTTGGGTGATCCATCAAAATTAGGTAGAAAGAATCTACCCAAAGTGTGTTGCATGCACCCTCTTCTTCTATTGTAGCTGCTAGATCTTCTCTCTTCTTTAAGTTGACAAAACCCTTGGAAGCTTAAATGATCCTTGAATCTTCTAGACTGAGATTCATATTCTTGGAGATAGTCACCAAGAGTCTCCTCCTTTGGTGCTTCTCCTTCTGCTTCTTCTCTTGCCAAGAATGTAGGCATGCTACAGTGTTGTATATCTTATTGTGTGGTTGAATTCTCACACACATACTATGAAGAACTGGGGATTTCTTCATGTGCAATTCTTCTTGAGGGGTTTTCATGTTTCTCCCTCCTCTTTCCCCTAATTTCTCTCTTCAGCTCATGCATAGTATGGAATAGAGTTTTTGAGAACTCCTTCCCTTTCATTCTTCCAGATAAAGGGGTTTTAGCCTTGTTTTCTTTGTCATCGGTGTAATCACACTTATTTTTTATTTTCTTTTATTCAAAAGACATATTGGCTTCTTAGAAAGCACAGGTTGTGCCAAGATGATTCTTTAATACCACTGTAATAATCCCAAATGGGGAAATGCAGCAATATATGAAAGTTATGCGGAAAAATAATGCAGATCATCCAAGAAAAGGTAGGAGGCCAATATGGAGACCCTTCATTGACATTTATAAAAACAAATTAGATCTATAATATGGCCCATAAGATGTACAACAGGAAATAGAAGTCTCCAATAGAAGAAAATTCCTTAAAATAGGTGTTGCAACATGTATATAGACTGGAAATTCCTTTACATCGTTATTTTATTAGACTGCAGCAGTTGAATATTACACTTTATATCTAGAGCATATAAGTGCACTAAAATTCAAATCTATAACAGATCCATCTACTATAGAGGCTCCTCTTTCAATCCCCCTTGGGGTTTCTAGAAAAACACCATGTACATGAAGTAGATCTGAGATCTAAGTTACAGATCTGCAGAAATATTCAGATATTCAAAAGTATTCAGAAACGTGCAGATCAGATCTGAAATGAACAATGTATATATCTCCTCCAATGGATCTCCAAAGTGAAGGGAATATCCCCAACACTTGAAAACCAACTCTACATATGGCATGCCAAAACACCCTGCAACAACACCTACAAGAATAACACTGATCTGGAAGGGAAACTATGCTGTAGGGTATAGATCATGGTTGAACACATGCCAAGATCAGAAAATAATTCCCAAGCACTCCAATACACTCCTCCCAATGGAGTAGAAGCCTCCTCTAATGAAAAAGGGTACTGAAATGATCTAGATCTGAGTAGATCTAGCCTCCACTTGCTGCAGCTTACAAAGACAACCAAACCGTCAACTGGATTTGTGTTGTATTTGAAAGAAGAAACTTGGCCTTCAGCCAAATAGTGGACAATACAAAGCAAACTCTTCCAAGAGGCCTCTCAAGGAAAGAGGTGGGATTCCCGATCAAGAACACCCAGTGCTAAACAACACTATTCTTAGCTAATAAACAAGAGAATGATATATGTATAAACAGAAAATATATTCAGAAATATGATAACCATCAACAACCTTCTCATGTTGCCATCCTCTTCCTTTTATAAGTTAAGAGCTTGCAAACCCTAAACCACCTTTAATGAAAACACTCCTTTCACACAAAGCAGCTCCATCTAAAACTACATCGTGCCTCATTGATGGCCACTCCTCCATGACAGTGCTGTAGATTTGGTCAAGGTTGACCCAGTCAAAATATCCAACCCCTTTCACACCTAAGGGTGCTTGCTTACATAACCAAGATTTAGTCTTTTTCACATCTGGCATTGATTTATTCTTTATTTGGAGTTTTTATAAACCTCCTTTACACTTTAATTCTTTAAACAGAGACAGAAAGAAAAAATGAATATTCCAAATAGCTTAGGACTAATTATGAATATTGCAAGATCTACCACAACCATGACAACCATTTTAATTATGTTTTGTAGCATTGGAAGTAGGATTTAGTGCATTTTCAGAAAGAGGATAATTATGGGAAGTAATAAGAAGGTTATGGGAAATTATTTATTTGGAAAATTTCTTCTCAAAATGGTTTTGTTCATGTCCCTAGGAAAAATTCATGACTTTTCAAGATTTTATTTTTTCGATGTCTTTAGAGTTAGTTTATCAGTGTGGTTTGCATAATTTTCTAACCACACTACTCTTCCTTTAGGAGGGTTGTAGTTAGAACATTGTGCAATAGTGTTAAGTATAATAAACAGTGTCATCCTTTGGTGGTATGTACAACAGTATTGAGGGTACACTTTTATTTGTGGAGGAGAGAGATATGGTTCTCTACAATAAAATAGTGCTCTTTTTTCCATATACTATCACAGGTGCACAAATATATATTCACTCTTATTTTTACCTAGATAAGAAAATCATGACAAATTTGTATTTTGTAGTGACAAGGATAACTATGTATTGGAGCTAGACCCCGAGCCTTTCAATGTATCATTTCCTTGCCCAACACAACCATCTTCCATTGGTAATGGAGTTCAATTTTTGAACCGACATTTTTCTTCAAGACTATTTCATAATAAATAAATCATGCAACCATTTTTGGATTTACTTCGAGCACATAAATACCACAACAATGTCATTTTTCTTTCCTTAGTTAATATATTGCCTCATTGTGTTTTATAGTTAATTCATTATTATTCTATGCACAATAAATATCTATCAAATATCAGAGAAGGATGGTTTGGTTGTTTTAGAGATATATAATATGAATTTGAATAATAATTCACAAGGCTATTTCAATTCTCATATTTCTATTTCACATATTTATAGAATAATATATATTCAAATACAAACTCAACTAAAATGAAACTAAAATAGAGAAGCATGATTATGAATACGTTTCTCTCTCCACTACCTTTCAATGATGTTATTTTTCTGAATTATACTTAAATTTCACTGATAATGATGTTGATTTATATATTTATTTTAGCCCCAAATTGACACCAAGGTAAATATACAAATATCCCATTAAATATGATTTAAAGATGATTCAAGGAATCTCACCGTTAGCCTAAGCGCATGGCATAGTATTTTCTAAGGTGTGAAGGTTTATTAGAGGTAATGTTTGTTTGTTTATTTTGGTTAAAAAAGGGTTTGGTCTTGGTTTTATGTGACTTTCAATTTATCATATGTATCATTTTGATAAATGGGAAAGAATAGTGTGTGACATTTATATTGCAGAAATTGTTGTTGAATGAAAGGATACAAAGTTTAACCAAGATACAATACGCTTTGGTAAAGGAAAAGGAACATCTTAAAAAGTTGCCTAAGAATACACCATATACAGAGTTTGAACATAAGTAATGTGTGGAATTTTATTTTGCAGATATGTTATTTTCTCTACCCAAGATATCACAACAAGAAAAATATTGATATTGTAAAAATTGTTTGAAGACCAAATCAAGGTCGATTTTTCTGATGGGGCCTACTTGATTAATACCTTCTCATGAAAGGAAGGATTTAAACTTGAATTAATAAGTTCCCGAAAAAAATCAGATTCAAATTTTATAGGTATAAAAGATATAAAAAAATGACAATTCCCTTGTTTTATTTTTACTTGAATACGGTGTGGGCGGGTTACATGAAATGTGATTGGAAAAAGGATGGGGAGACAATGTAGAGCATGTCATGGATATGATTCATTTGATGTTGGAGATCCTTCAAGCACCCGATACATGAACCTTAGAAATGTTTCTAATAGGGATTCCTATGGTTTCTAATGTTGTGATTCTTTCACCTCATGGTTATTTTGGGAAAGAAAATGTTTTCAGAATTACAGACAAGACATTGGTGGACAGGTAATCTGTTTTTATATAGTTGTAATGTTCATTCCATGAAATATTCTCTTTATTTTTTTATTGTATTTTGAATGTTTCTTTTGATTTTGTTTTTTATTTTAAATATTAAATTTAAAATACTTGGTATCATGTCCATTTAAACAAAAACCAAAACTTGAAGATGAAATTAGTATTACGCGATATTGATTGAAATCATTTTAGTTGTTTTGTGTTAAAATATTTTCATGACTATTAGAAAAGTTTACTTTCATGTTGTTATTTGAGAACATGTTGTTTTTGTGAATAAAATGACAAGTATCAGACATCACATATTAGATGATTTATTTTCACAAGTTATCTACAAGTTGAACATTTTAGCATGTAACTTAGTTGGCATGATTGTTCCCGAGCTTTGCATGAAGGTTGAATACTAATTTACTAAGGTGTTCTTTTCTATGGTGATGTTTTATTTTCTTTTTTTATAGAAGTCATTTGGCCACATAGTGGCCACTATCACCCAACTATAGAAAACTTGTTAGATTTTCTTACTTTTATGGGGAAAATGACTTTGACATTGTTGATGTTGAGGTATATGTCATATAAATCCTTTATAGTCTACTTTATTTTATATTATAGTGTTCATAGTCTTTCATGTATTACACTCATAATTATAACTTCTTTTGTTTTCAGGAAAGGAACTCAGTATTGATGGTAAAATGCAAGAATTGAAGAAAGAGGAGAACAATAACATTTGAGCGACAAATGCAAAAATAGAGAGATAAGAGAACCAATCTAGTGATGCCTTTAGAGTCAATATCCTACATAAGACACATGCATAGAGACTGATGGTCAAGTATTCAGAGTTGGAAAATTCACCTACAATGTCTTAGCAACACAATGATAATGTTTTGAAGTGATGAAACGACATTTCAAGTGTAGATTGTAGTCCCACAAATATTAAATTGGAAACTCGCTGTAATACTTGAAATTTCATATAATATAATTTATGTGGTTGAAATTATTTATAGTTTCACTTGATGTTGTTTAGTATTGTAATTAACATATGTAACTTTGTGTTTTCATGTTAGATGAACATGCACATTGTATGACATTTTTTCAGTTTAGTCGAAAAATCATACTAATTAATTTATGTTGATTAATAATGAATACATAAAATCAATCTAAAACTAATAAATTAGTACTTTATATTTATTAATTATGAACATAAATAAAATTAATATATCACTAAATTAGTCGGTTATAATGATTATTAATGAAATTAATATAAACTACTAAATTAGTCATTTATGTAATGAATATGAAACTACCAAAAAAATATAAATGACTACTGCAAATGATAAATTTGTGATTACAAATGACGACTAAATGTTGCATATATACGACTATTAGCAGTTAATTTACAGTATATTATAACACAACCAAAATTTAGTCATATTTATTTGGTTATTAATTAGTTTCAAATGATGCCTAAAATATACATATATATGACTATTAGTAGCCAATTTACAGTATTTTATAACACGACCAAAATTTTGGTCTAATTTCTTTGGTCATTAATTGGTTTTCTCAGGTGATCATATAGTAATATATTTTTTTTATATTTGGTCATTAATTGTGGCAATTAATGACCAAATCACTCACTAAATTAAAGACTAAATTAGTGACTCAATTAATGACAAAATTTATGACTAAATATACTACTAGATGATAAAATTGAGACAACCAATTAATGAATAAGCTAAAAATGACTAAAAGTTGGTCACATTATAAGATACTTTAAATTAACTACTACTGGTCACCGAATGAAAAATAGTTGTTTATATGCAAATTTTAGTCATTCTTTTGGTAATTAATTAGCCATTGTGTACTAGTGTATATATGTATAAACCATATATAGGAATTCACACCATAGTCTAGTACTATTAGAAAAATGGGCATAAAATTTTAGATTAATAATCCCAAATAATTAATAGCCCCAGAAATTCCTATCTATTATTACTATGGGGAATGCAAAAGTCCTTTACAAAGTTGCTGACTCGAGTGCTATATTCTTGTATTAATATTTTTTGTTGTCTCGTTTAGGATATTGGGAGAATCAACATAAGTAGATTCTTCTATTTAGTATTTCAAGAGTGGTAGAATTCAGGGTAGAACCTATGCCTTCCTAGTGTTAAGTTACTAATTCAAAAATTACCAATATATGTAAAGAAATAAATGGAGCCAACATTCAATATGTTCCTGTCCCTGGTTGATACCAGATCACATCATCATGCCAAATGCATGCATAGGACCAACCATAGGCCTTTAGAAACCACACAATACACTTTTGATGGTCTCTACTTGTCAATATGTTTTCGTTGATATATGGCACGCCACATAATTCTTCACAGTTTGAGAGATATTCATGTTTGAAGTTTGTAACCCCAGTTAGTGGGATAATTGTACTAGTGTCTATCTGCCACGAGTTGAAGAGGCAGTGCCGGGAGGTATAGGATCATCATTAGGTGGTTGTGTCATAGTTGGGGTTATGTTCTAGTGTGTCTTCTTCTTCTACATCATTCTATATCATTGTAAAGTGGACCATTTTCCCTGGTATGGGAGTCCATTCTTATTTTATTCTTCTATGGGTGGTAGGGTGGTGCTGGGGTGAGTTGTAGCTCATTAGGTGTTGGGGCATCCGTTCAGTTGACTACTGAAGAATCTTGGGCATTGGAGCAACCATCCAGTGGGAGCTTGAGAATAATTCTTTTCTAGATTCTAGGAAGTTGGAGCTTTATTTTCAATTGGAGCTGAATATTAAAGAATTATTACAAAATAATTAGGTGGTTTTTGCCCCAGAGTGGGTTTCCACCTTAAAAACTATGTGCATTTTTGTTCCTTTTGTTACTTCTATCATTTTACAAACACTGATAATAATTGAACATTAACTAATGCTCTAATTGAAAGGAATAATGATTCACCCCCACCTCTCAGTATTTCCAACAATTGGTATCAGAGCTTGGTTCCTTCAATAGTAGTTTAACAATTAGAAGGAGGTCATGGAGCATGCCAAGAATGGTGTACCTCTCTTCAATGGAAATAATTATGCACTCTGGAAAGGAAGAATGGAGGTCTATCTCTTGGCGCAAGGTTACGAAGTATGGGACACTGTTCAAAATGGATTTACATCAACTGTGGGTGAAAAAGGTAAGAAGAATTTTGTAAATGATGAAAAATAAAAGAATATTATTATCAGTGGACTTATTTAATCTGCTTATCATAAGGTGTTGGGTTGTAAAACCACAAAAAATGTATGGGACAAGCTTGAGAATATATATGCAGGTGACTCAAATGTCAAAGAAGCAAAGCTTCAAATCTATAGAGAAAAATTTGAGCAACTCAGAATGAAAGAAGATTGAAACATTGCTGCATACTTCCAATACGTTAATGAAATAACCAATAATCTAGAAGGATTTGGAGAGCTAGTTGACGAGAAGAATATTATACAAAAGATTCTTAGAGCATTACTAGGGAGATTCAGCCCAAATTTATTGGTCTTAGAATACATTGCAAATCTGGACAAACTTAGCAAAGAGGGATTACATGGAGTTCTCATAGCATATGAAATGAGACTTGATGAAGAAGAGGGCACTTCACATCTAGAAACTACGTTCATTGCATCTAATAAAACCAATAAGGAAAAACAACCTTCAATTGAAAAGACATGCACCTGCAAGTGTGAAGAAAAGGGAGATGATGAAGAAGGTCCTTCAGATGAATAATATGATTGCTTTACGAGAAAACTAAAAAATTGTAAGGGAAAATTCAAAGGTAAACTTTCATTGATATGTTTCGTCTGTGGTGAGGTTAGGCCTTTCACATCAAAATGTCCGAACAGAAGTGATGGCAACTCAAAAGGAAAGAAAGGCTTTAATAAAATCAATAAGCAAGGAACCAAAAGGAACTTTCTCTCTAAAGAAGATAGCTCATCATCCGGTTAAGACAATAACATTGAAGAAGAAGAAGCCAATGAGAGAGTATTGTTTATGGCCAAGCAGAATAAACAAGAGGTATCAAACAATGAAGAAGAAGGGTTGACCATAGAATAATTTTCTAAGGAAGCAATCAAGCTTATAAAAGAGCTCAAGGCTAAGAAGACTCGTTCCAATACTCATGAAGAACACGTTCAATGTCTCAAAATTGAAGTTGAAGAAAAAAAATGCATTGAAGAGTCACTTCAAAAGAAATTGGAAGAAAGAAACCAAGAAAGGGAAGAATTAGAAGAAAAAGTAGTCTCGCTGCGTAAGGAAGTGAAGAAGGGAAAAATATCCAAACTATGCCAATAGTTCAAGGGCATTGGAAGAACTCATCAACAATCAAGGATCTTACAATGATAGAACTGGCCTTGGTTACAAAGAAGAAGAAGCAGGATCTTCTACAACAAAATACAATGAATCTATGAGATATCACATGCATGTAGACTTCATTGGACAAGATTCGCAAGAACAACCTTGGAAGACAATTCCTCGACGAAGATTTCCATCGAGGTACCAACATTTTTTTATGGATATTGTTATTCATGTGGAAAATTTGGTCATAAAGTTTTAGAATGTCACACGTACCCGAGGAACCAATACAATTCCAGGAGATCTGCCAAATATGAACCTCCTAGGGCTCAGCAAAACATCAATAGATTTGAACATTTAAGAAATAATATTGAATGTTACAAATGTCGAAACTTTGGACACATAGCTAGAGATTACAGACTTGAAAATCCTCCAGAAGAATCTTTGAAGTCACATAACAAACCAATGAACATGGAAGAAGAAGAATATTGATAATTTTTCTCTCGCTCCTAGGGCTCAAAACAAAAAATATGTGTGGTATGTTGATAGCGGTTTCTCAACGCATATGACTGGAGATAGAAAGAAATTTGTATCTCTGAAAGAGAAGAAGGATGGAACCATGTCCTTTGGAAATTATAGATCTTCAAATGTTATAGGATCAGGTACCATCACTCTTGGAAGAAAATATGCTCTAGCCAAGAATGTTCTATTGGTTGAAAACATGAATCACAATCTTTTGAGTGTTGGAAAAATGTGTGATCAAGGACACACAATACTATTCAACTCCACAAAATGTGAAATCAGGAAAGGAAGGTATGGTGAAATTGTGGCTACAGCAAGTCGAGCTCCAAACGACATATATGTTCTGGATGAAGCAACTAAAGAACATCTAATAGCTAAAGAGGATGATATAATATTTGGTAGAAATGATGATCAAATAAGTAAGAAGTTTGCTACAAAGATGCAAAGTGATTTCTAGATGTCTTTACGTGGTGAGCCGACATACTTCTCAGGGCTTCAAATATCTCAGCAAGAGAAAGGAATATTTATATGTCAAGCCAAGTACATCAAGGAAATGCTCAAGAAATTAAAAATGGAATATTGCAAACCCATCCTTACTCCGATGGTAACAGGTTGCAAATTGAGCATAGACGACTCATCTAAGGATGTGGATCAAAGGTTTTACAAATATATGATTGGTAGTATTCTATATGTAACAACCTCTGGCCAGATGTTATGCAAGCAGTTGGATAAGTAGCAAGATTCCAAGCAGCACCAAAAGAATCACATATTATTGTCATCAAAAGAATTCTTCGACATCTAAAGGGAACAACATAATATGGCTTGTGGTATCCCAAGGGTGACAATCTCATTATTCATGCATTTACAGATGCAGATTGGGTAGGAAGATTGATGATCGTGAGAGTAATTGTGAAGCATTGGAATATCTTCGCTAGAAGCTTGGGATTCTCCCAAGTTCTCATTAGATTTTCCTTATTCAGAATATAAAGGGGGAGTGGAAGTGTATACAGGTCTGCAAGATGGTTGTGTGTCAAGGGGAGTGGAAGTGTGTATAGGTCTACAAGATGATTCTATGTCAGGGGGAGTTACCCTTTTCCATTGATGTCAAAGGGGGAGAGAATGTTGTAGGAAGAGGTGTCATGATCACAAGGGGAGTACTTGTGTTGGCATCAATGCCAAAGGGGGAGATTTTTTATCAGCGGTTGTCATTGATGTCAACCCAAGAAGTACCAGGGGCTACCCCAATATTGCATGGGAACTTTGACCTACCAAATTTCTATATTCTGGGTCAAGAATTCTTTTGATGGTTTCTACTCATGAAGATTTTTCCGTTGATATATGGCACGCCACGTAATTCTTCATGGTTTGAGAGATATTCATGTTTGAAGTTTGTAACCCTAGTTAGTGGGCTAAAACCCCATGGGGTTGTGGCATGGGTCATTGAAAATTCAATAATTAATAATTTTTAAGCTCCTAAAATAGCTCCCACGTTCACTTGATGAAGCCCCTCTCAACCTAAGAATTTATATAAATTGTTATCCTCATATCCTCCTTATGTAGGGATTTCGCTATCTGAAACAGGTCATCGTGGAATTTTCTCTCTTAATTTTTTTCTACAAAGGTTCAGAAGCTAAAATTTTTATGAGGAGAATCTGAAATCCTAAGGAAGCTCCTGTGAAAATTTTAGATCTAGGTGCGCAACATTTTCAGAGATATGATATGTGGAAATTAGTGTTTTTGTAGTATCCTGATATTCATCTCAAAGAAGTGACCTCGAGAAAATCGTCATAAATCTCTCTCTAAGTATAGGATTGGAATTATGTAAAACGTGGCAGATAGTGCATAGACTGCAGTTTTTTGTTGTATCAATTTCAGAGCCGAATGAAGAAACAGTGACACGTGACACACTGTACAAGTTCGCTCTACTGAAACAGTCCATAATTAGGGCATTGTTAGAGATTGGGCATAACTATCTCTTGAAGAATCCAAATTCGGTCAGACCTGTGGCATTAGAAATAAGACTCATAGGAATACTACAAGGCCAAAAATCACATATTGGGGATCTGAAATAACAGAGATAAACCAGATTCAATATCAAGATCCTAGAAGGAAAGAAAAAACTAGATCATGTGTTGTCAAGGGCTGCAAAGGACCAGACTTTTTAGGGTAGAAAATCAAATAAAGGTGCAGCAGAGGGTAGCATGACAAGAGCAGCAATCAAGGTGTAGAAAAATAGCAAGAATTTCATCACATGAATTCTTCAAGTGGGCAACACTGCATACAGTCACTATAAAGGTATCATTGTACTAAGTCATTGTAAATAAATTATTGTAAAAATTGTACTAGTGTCTATCTACCAAGAGTTGAAGAGGTAGTGCCAGGAGGTCTAGGATCATCATTAGGTGGTTGTGTCATAGTTGGGGTTATGGTCTAGTGTGTCTTATTCTTCTACATCATTCTATATCATTGTAAAGTGGACCACTTTCCCTGGTACGAGAGTCCATTCTTCTTTTATTTTTCTATAGGGTGGTAGGGTGGTAGAGTGGTGCTCGACTGGTGCATGAAGTCACCAATAGGTTCAAGCCTGTGAAAACTTCAGGGTGGTAGGGTGGTTCTCGGGTGAGTTGTAGCTCATTGGGTGTTGGTGCATCAATTCAGTTGACTACTGCAGAATCTTGGGCATTGGAGCATCCATCCAGTGGGAGCTGGAGAAAAATTATTTTCTAGATTCTAGGAAGTTGGAGCTTTATTTTCAATTGGAGTTGAATATTAAAGAATTATTAGAGAAGCATTAGGTGATTTTTGTCCCGGAGTGGGTTTCCACCTTAAAAACTGTGTGCATTTGTGTTCCTTTTGTTTACTGCTATCATTGTACAAACATTGATAATAATTGAAGATTAACTAATGCTCTAATTGAAAGGAATACTGATTCACCCCCCCTCACCCTCTCAGTATTTCCAACATCTCTCTCCACTACCTTTAAATGATGTTATTTTTCTGAATTATACTTAAATTTCACTGATAATGATGTTGATTTATATATTTCTTTTAGCCCCAAATTGACACCAAGGTAAATATACAAATATCCCATTAAATATGACTTAAATATGATTCAAGGAATCTCACCTTTAGCCTAAGCACGTGGTAGAGTATTTTTTGAGGTGTGAAGGTTTAGTAGATGTAATGTTTGTTTCTTTATTTTGGTTAGAAAACAGTTTGGTCTTGGTTTTATGTGACTTTCAATTTATCATATGTAACATGTTGATAAATGGGAAAGAATAGTGTGTGACATTTATCTTGCAGAAATTGTTGTTGAATGAAAGAATACAAATTTTAACCAAGCTACAGTACGCTTTGGTAAAGGAAAAGGAACATATTAAAATGTTTCCTAAGAATACACCATATATATAGTTTGAACATAAGTAATGTATGGATTTTTATTTTGTAGCTATGTTATTTTTTCTACCCAAAATATCACAACAAGAAAAATATTGATATTGTAAAAATGATTTGAAGACCAAATCAAGTACGATTTTTCTGATGGGGCCTACTTGATTAATACCTTCTCATGAAAGGAAGGATTTAAACTTGAATTAATAAGATCCTGAAACAAATTAGATTTAAATTTTATAGATATAAAAGATATAAAAAAATGACAATTCCCTTGTTTTATTTTTACTTGAATATGGTGTGCACAGGTTACAAGAAATGTGATTGGAAAAAGGATGGGGAGAAAATGTAGAGCATGTCATGGATATGATTCATTTGATGTTGGAGATCCTTCAGGCACCTAAGACATGAACTTTAGAAATGTTTCTAATAGGGATTCCTATGGTTTCTAATGTTGTGATTCTTTCACCTCATGGTAATTTTGGGAAAGAAAATGTTTTAAGAATTCCAGACAAGACATCACTGGATAGGTAATCTGTTTTTATATAGTTACAATGAAATCTTCTCTTTATTTTTTTATTCTATTTTGAATGTTTCTTTTGATTTTTTATTTTTAAATATTAAATTGAAAATACTTGGTATCATGTCCATTTAAACAACAATCAAAACTTGAAGATGAAATTAGTATTACGTGATATTGATTGAAATCCTTTTAGTTGTTTTGTGTTAAAATATTTTCATGACTATTAGAAAAGTTTACCTTCATTTTGTTATTTGAGAAAATGTTGTTTATATACTTGACGAAGTTCATGTGTTAGAGAATGAAATGTTTTTCTAAATAAAATGACAAGGGTTAGACATCACATATTAGATGATTTATTTTCACAGGTTATCTACAATTTGAACATTTTAGCATGTAACTTAGTTGGCATGATTGTTCCTAAGATTTCCATGAAGGTTGAATACTAAGTTACTAAGTGTTAGTCATCAATATTTTTCACCTGTTGTTGATGACTAGATTCCTAGCTGAGTTTTCTAGCAGTTGATCTCAAAAATTTGTCAAATTTACCAGCTGGAAAACACCCATAAACATTTTTTCCCTCCAACCTTTTCAATCAGCCCATGATGAGATGAAACCTCATTTTCAAGCCCTATCTAGCCTCAGCCATACTAGTGCATCCATCAGCTCCAAGGAAAGCAATCCAAATTTGTCCAAGAAGTCTCCCCTAACTTAGGTAGTGGCGCCTTAGGCATTTCTCCCTTGGAAAACTATCCTAAAGCTAAAGAACCTCTATCTATTATCAACCAGTCCTAATAGACCTTTCCTATTCTGCAAATAAAGTTGGTTACACCCTTAAGTCGCGCCAATAACAAGCCCTAAAGTCTCAACAATTCATACGCCATAGGTCAAACTGATGTTAGGTGGTTTTACAGTATTTCAATGGATCTTTCAAAGAGAAGAAGTATTCCAATATTCTAGAAGACAGTATTAAACTCAACATGAGAAGACAGCTGCTTCTCATGTGGTTTTGAGCCTGGGATGCAGCTATAGGACAGAGATTTATTTGATTAAGCTCCTGCAATCACAGTCAAAGGTTAGTGAATTATAAATGACAAGAAATGCTTTGCAGATACTAGCCAAATTGCTTGTGATGTCTAAAGAGGTGCAAAGGTATTTGGAAAGTAGAATTACATGTCTCAAAGAAATTCCCATCATGACTTATTGACAGTTTGTCATCTTCATTTTCTCAAATATGAATAGGCAGTAAAGGAAAGATAGCACTGTTTAAAAGCTGATGAAATGGCATCACTGAGAAAACCTCCTTCATTTTACAAGAAGAGGGTTGAAGATTGAAAAAACCTCCTTCATTTTACAAGCAGAGGGTTTTTGCACTGTGATAAAGGCCTCCTTCATCTATAAGTAGAGGGCCAGGAATAGAATTTGATTTTAAGGTTTTCACTGACTGAAAGAAAAATTTTAGGTGCAGTGGGAAAGCAGTTGAAGGTTTCTGAATAGAAAATGGTGTTAAAAGAAGAGGCAAAGTAGTGGTACTTCAAAGAGATGTTTACATGAGTTTCACTGTTTAAACACAGAATTGAAATACAGTGTGAAGCTAATGGGGTGATTATCAATGAAGAAATATTGTTTAGCAAATGTCCAAGGAAGTAAAACAGTCTTGGTCTCAAACTGACTTCTGCCATCAAATACAAAGAAAACCCCTAACATTGTGTTCATAAACCTTCTTCACTTGGTTGAAACATGGGTTGAAAATAACCCAGGCATTGGTCAAAAATAGGCCTCCCTCATGACAAGTAGGGGGCTCACCATTGTGTAAAGGTAAAGAGCATTCATTTTCAGTATGGCTTAGATTTCAAAGGGACTGCTGTCAAAATGGTAAAATGAATGAGAAATTCATGATTCTTGCAGACCTTCCTCACAAAAGAACAGAGGGACAATTTCTCAATTTTACATTTTAAACTTCAATTTACCATTCCCTACTATATCTCCATAAAGTTAAATACTGGATTACTTTGTCGATCTAGGGGTTTCTTTTTCAATGAGAAAATAGTGAAGAGGCAGTAGAAGAGTATTGCCTTAATGAGAAAAACACTGAGAGAGATGTTGGCCTTCAAAATGGCTTTCTCACTATAAAAAGGGGTCACATGTATAAACATCTCCAAAAATTCATCTACAACACTTTAATGGTCCTGGTTGAATATTGGAATTTGTAATGTTTTAAAATGATAAAACTGCAAAAGCAAGTGCTTCATGTTTTGTTTAAATCCAAAAGCCTTTTCTAAAGGTTTTCAAAACCGTCACCAAGAAAATATCAAAGGGATGTTGGTTTTTTCAACTATAAAGGGTGGATTAACCGTTGGAAAAATCCCATTTTTGCATTCCAAAAATGCAAACAACATCTCCCCTGGCTTTCCATTGCAGAAAACGGGAAATTTGAGAAAAAATTGCATAGTTTTGAAGTTTTAAGCCTGCGTGGCACGCCTGGAAAAGCGCGCGGTGCGTTCAGAAGCAGTTTTACACAGAGCTATAACGTCTGCACGACGCGCCTGTAGTGGGGCGCGGCGCACTTGTAGGCACCGGTCACAACCGCCCGAAGGCCGACCCGACACCCCTGTTGTTGTGTGACGCTTTTCCTTTTGAACATGCCGCACCTGTTGAGCGATCAAAACGCCTTCAAAAGCATCTCTCAAGCTGCCAAATGATCAACGAAAGCCCATGAAAGTTGCAAGGTATTCTTCATTTGCTCCTTGCTAGTTTTTTGAAGATTTGAAGGGGGTGAAAGAGTGATTTTCTCCAAAGGAGAGACAGTGAAAAGGAGGGTTGGGTGTTTTGATAAAATTCCAAGGTGGTTGTTGCTATGTTTTCCTGAGATTAATATAGTTAAAGTGATGTGTTTGCATTAGTTTCAAAAGACCTAAAACTGCCCTAAAAAATAGTGACAAGCCATAAAAATAACTGCAAGGAAAAACATAGTGTTTGTAAGGTGACATCAGTCAGCCTATTTTGAAAATAGTGGTCTTGATCCAAATTCCTTGTCACTTCAAAAGTGTCTCCTTTTGAATAAGTGAAACTAGTGATGCCTCCTTTGTCCCATAAAACAAAGTGTGTTAAGAGATTTTGCAAAGTCATTTGAGGGTGTTTTTGTTAACCTGGGTATAAGAAACAAGTGACCCTAAGGTGAAACAATTTTGTAAAGAGACAACAGTGATCAAGTCTGAAATACTATATCACTTCAAAAGTCCTCTCTATGTGGAAAAATAGTGAAACTAGGGCTGCCTCTTTTGTCCCATAAAATAGACTGTGGTGAAAAATCTTTTAACTCAATTTGAAGGTGTTTTGCCTACCTGTGTATGAAAAACAGTGAATACAAGAAAGGTGTTTTTGATTGGGAGCGGTGTTTTGTCTTTGTCTAGATACAAGGCTTTCTTGTTTGTACCAAAACACAAAGGATCCTTGTGACCTTACCCAAGCACAGTAACAATTTGACTGTGTGCTTGTTATTTTGATAACTATATGTTGATTAGCATAAAAAGAGACAAAATAGTGATTTGTAAGGAGCAGAAGGTCGGTGTTGGGAGAATATTTCACAAAGAATTTGAAGCAGTTGTCTTGATCAAACAGTGACTAACAAACAGGACAGAGGTTTGTGCTTGAGAAAACATTCCACAGGCCATTTGAGACAGCTTGGTGTTGTAGATAACATTCCAAACAAGATGCCTCCCAGGCAAGACAGTAGGAGTGGCCTGCACAAGAGATTTGAGCCTGTTTCCACTGAAGAAGTGAATGCCCATCCATTAGTGTTGTTTAATTTCCATGAGGTTGGGTGTTTATATTTTTTTCAAAGAGTGCAAGAGGTGAAGAGCTATTCCCCTTTGACACATCTTTGTGCTTTGAGGTTTCAAGAGAAGAATTTCCAGCTGGCAGGCCTAGATTTCAAATTCTCTCCAAGGTCCATCTCCAAGGCCACTAAAATCCCTTATGTCAGGGAGAAGTCGTTTAAACAAATCCACCTGGACTCAGAAGAATACAAGCCCTTTCTGAAGCCTGAGCACAGAGATTCATGTCCATCCATGTTCCCCTTCTCATATCTTTTGACTAGCTACGCCCCCCTCATGAAGATCATCATGAAATACTTCACTTGTGAGGGAAGATTCTCCCGATTCTATTCCTATCACATTCGATTGCTCATGCATTTCATGAGGGCCAAATTGCTAAATCTCCCTTTCTTCCTACATAGAAGCATTAAGAAAATGGCCTCCACTGTTCAGAAAAAGCCTCCTTCACAGCAGACAGCCTGCCTCTTCCATCACTACCTCATCAAAGTCATCATTCGTCATCAGCTTGAGAAGAGGGAGGTATCTTGGGATACTTTCATCACCCATCTGGATTTCTCCACTTTCCCTCCAGTTATACATCTCCTACACCTCCTACTTACCATCCTTGTCTTCTTCTAGCAAACCTATTCCCAAGAAGCTCAAGTTTACCATAGAACAAACAAAAGAGCATGATGAGGAAGAAGAGCATGAGCAAGAAGAGGAAAGTGATGATGAGAAGCAGCATGATGAAATAGGGTAGCAAGTGCATGATGAGGAAGATGATGATGAGCTGCATCACAGTGAGGCAGAACAGCAAGGGGAAGAAGGGCATGATGATGAGTAGCATCACAGTGAGGCAGAATAGCAGACTCCTGGGCATGATGAAAAGGAACACAGTGAAGGTGAGTAGTCTCATGAAAATGATGAACAGAGGCAGCCACAGCATGATGAAAAAAAGCCTCATGATGATGAACAGAGGCAGCTATAGGATGAGGAACAAAAGCCTCATAAAAAGGAACAACAGCCTCATGAAGAAGAAGGGCAGCATGATAAACAAGTGCAACACAGTGAGGAGGACAGCCCTCAAAAGGAAATGCAAAAAGACAGCCAAGGCATCCATGAATAAATCCAAGACAGTGGCAAAAATGAGGATCAAAGTGACAAGGGTAAAGAGCCCATGGAGCATGTGCTAGCTGCCTCTCCTAGGCAAGGGGCCATGCTCTCTTCTCCAAAAGTGGCCAAGTTCCGGACATCAAGGAAAAGGGTGCCTAGAGTTGTAACTCTAAATGTGACTAGGGCCCTCCGAAGCAAGGGAAAATTAACAAAGAAGCCCATGGTCAAATTGCCCAAGAGGAAGAAGACTAAAAGAGCCACCCAAAGCAAAGGGAAGGACAAAGAAGAAGGTAGTCATGAACAGGAAAGGGAATTTGACATCATCAAAATCCAAATTGATGATAGTAATAATGAAGCTCGGATCCTAGAAAATCTCTTGATCCATAGAGAAAACAAAATTGATGCTTTGAGGACTGATCTTGATAGGGCTAGGAACTTCAATCAATTTTTGCAAGTTCAAAAAAATCAGATGAGTGTCCATATGGCTGTATATGAGACACGGGCAATCAAATACAAAAAACAGGTCTCCAAAGCACAAGTGAGATTAGAAGAACTCATGGGTGAGTTCGATGAGAGAAAAGGCGAAGATCAGCCCAGGTGAAAGAGGCCAAGAACCATGGGGCTCAAAAAGGCCCTTGAGAAACAAAAAGACGAAGAATATGCCTTTCTCCAATCTACCCCTCTCACTACATTGTTCGAACAAGAGATAGAGAACAATCGGGAAGCATGGCTTAAGAGAGTTAATGATCACTTGGAGAAGAAATTGGAGAAGGCAAATAGGGACCTGGACCTTCAATGGAGGATGACTAGGCATTATAAAAAGCTAAATCAGTTTTCCCGGCGGAAGTTGAAGGCTACTCAAGAAAAACTCAAGGAGGCTAAAGGGAAGCACCCGAAACCAAAATTGAGGAAAAACACTTCAAGGCTCCAAATTTTAGCCTTAGCTTCACAACATGTTTTTGAAAATCCTTGAGGGTCATGCTCGCCAAGTTTGGGTGAAATTCGACAAATTTTGGTTTTTTGTCATTTTTAGGTTTTTGGCCAAAACTCATGGGCATTGCCATTTCAGTTTGGGGCATACTCAAAGGATGAAAATGGTATCATTGGATTCCATAATTTCATGGTCACATACTCAGCAATTTTCAAATCAATTGAAGATCATTTGCTCCCCCAAAATGGCGAAAAACACTAATTTTTTCTACACTCTGCCCTGTTTATCAGCAAGGCCTATTTTTTGTTTTTTACACACAGGTCTATTTTTTGAGGACTTATAGTGGTTATTTGAGAGTAAACTAAACATTTTCAGAAAGTAGACACTAAGAGCTTTCCAACGAGCCATCATGGGCCTCGTTTCGACATCAAGAAGGCCTCCAAAAGTTGCCGGCAAGTCAGGGGACCTTTTGCTGATATATTTTTTGAGTATTTTTGTAAAAATTTAACCTTTCAAAAGTGACTTTTCTTCATGTGCGTTTAGCTATTTTTGTACATGATAAGTTATGAAAATTCAATTTATTTCCCTTTTTTAGCATTTTTTGAGATATTTTATTAGATATTTTGTGCCTTGGGCTTTGCAAAGCCTCAAGGACAAAATAAGATATTTTGGATAGGCCAATGAGATTGCAAGTTGAACTGAGAGGTTTTCCTCACTTTGGCCTATATATTCCAAAGGCTTTCATTGTAAACAAGGCTGAACTTGATGAATAGAAGAAATATATGGTCATATAAGCTTTGGAAGAAATACTTGTCTCATGCTTTTGGATAGTTTCTTAGATGTTCTTGGATGATGAAAGAGGATTGTTGTTGGATTCCATGACTTGGTAGAATGGTATAGTGTCTCTCTCTCTGTTTTGTTTCCTATTTTTCATTCATAAATCCATGTTATTGCTTGCTATAAGACAATAGAGAACAAATTTGAGACATGCCCTTGGAGGCACCTCAAATTTCCTGTTTCGTTATAGTTTCCATGTTTTCTTCATTCTTAGTCATATTAAAGAATCCTTGCTTGCTCTTTAATAACTGAAGAATATTGTTTGATTGTTTTATTTGTGGTTTTATTTATGCTAAGTATGATTTACGGTATGCCCTGCTTACTCATGGCTAGCCATAGCTCCACCTATGAAACTTCTCTTTGATTGATTAGATTGTCATTTGTTGAACCAAGGAGGTCTTGTTCTGATCTTGCCCTTTGCCTAAAATTATGCAATCTTGTTTTCAAAGTGCCCAATAGCTTGAAGTACTGTGTTTAGGCATTCCGACGTAGTGATTTGAGTTGTTTTTTTGTCTTAAATGTATTTCCCCAAAGTCTGATAGCCATTTCCCAAAGTTAGAGAGTCATATATCTCTATGCATGGCTTGAATGTTTATTTCTATGCATTGATCAGCTTATAGTTACATTTCTCATGATTAATGGTTTGCCCTACCATGATTATGTCAGCTATTAAAATATTTATGCTTGAAGTCCTTTGTTATTCACAAACTTGATGTCCTTTTCACTCCATTTTTCCCAAAGATCCATTTTACCTCGAATCAAATCGGCCCTTCAACAACCTTGTATCACCATCTGAAAGCGTTCTTGACCTTTTCGACCCCATAGCCCAGTTGATCTGACATATTTTTACCTATCTTATATCTTTGATCAGTTTCATCCCTCACAACCTAAAAACCAAAACCAAAACCTACTTCATAACTAGCCTAAAATCAAAACACAATAAGCAAACACACAAATATCCCTCACACAAATAGAGAGAGCCCTATCTGAGTCCAGGAAGGCTAGGTCCTTGGGCTCCAAAGACTGGTTTGATGTTACACTGTCATTTGGCTTTCCAATCAGCCAAATCACAGGACCCTAACACTAAGGTGTTCTTTTCTATGGTGATGTTTTATTTTCTTTTTTTATACAATTCATTTGGCCACATAGTGGACAATATCACCCAACTATAGAAAACTTGTTAGAGTTTCTTACTTTTATGGAGAAAATGACTTTGACATTGTTTATGTTGAGGTATATGTCATATAAATCCCTTATAGTCTACTTTATTTTATATTATAGTGTTAAACATATTTCATGTATTATACTCAGAATTGTAGCTTCTTTTGTTTTCAGAAAAGGAACTCAGTATTGATGGTAAAAAGCAAGAATTGAAGAAAGATAAGAACAATAACATTTGAGCGACAAATGCAAAAAGAGAGAAATAAGAGAACCAATATAGTGATGCTTTTAAAGCCAATATCCCACATAAGACACATGCATAGAGACTAATGGTCAAGTATTAAGAGTTGGTGAATTCACTTACAATGTCTTAGCAAAACAATGATAATGTTTTGAAGTGATGAAACAACATTTCATGTGTAAATTGTAGTCCAACAAATATTAAGTTGGAAACTCATTGTAATACTTGAAATTTCATATAATATAATTTATGTGGTTGAAATTATTGATGGTTGCACTTGATGTTGTTTATCAATGTAATTAACATATGTAACTTTGTGTTTTCATGTTAGATAAACATGCACATTGTATGACATTTTTTTAGCTTAATCACAAAATCATACTAATTAATTTATGTTGATTAATAATGATCACATAAAATCAATATAAAACTACTAAATTAGTACTTTATATTGATTAATGATGAACATAAATAAAATGAATATATCACTAAATTAGTCGGTTATAATGATTATTAATGAAATTAATATAAACTACTAAATTAGTCATTTGTGTAATAAATATGAAACTACCAAAAAAATATAAATGACTAATGCAGATGATAAATTTGTGATTACAAATGCCAACTAATTTTTGCATATATACAACTATTAGCAGTTAATTTACAGTATATTATAACACAACCAAAATTTAGTCATATTTCTTTGGTTATTAATTAGTTTCAAACGATGCCTAAAATATGCATATATATGACTATTAGTAGCCAATTTACAATATTTTATAACATGACCAACATTTTGATCATTAATTGGTTTTCTCAGATGATTATATAGTAATATATTTTTTTGTATATCTGGTCATTAATTGTGGCAATTAATGACCAAATCACTCACTAAATTATGACTAAATTAGTGACTCAATTAATGACTAAATTTATGACTAATATACTACTAGACAATAAAATTGAGACAACCAATTAATGACTAAGCTTAAAATGGCTAAAAGTTGGTCACGTTATAAGATACTTTAAATTAACTACTACTGGTCACTGACTGAAAAATAGTCGTTTATATGCAAATTGTAGTCATTTTTTTGGTAATTAATTAGCCATTGTGTACTAGTGTACATATGTATAGACCATTCTTATTTTCCAAAATAATTCTTCCGAGTTCACTTAAATACCATATATAGGGATTCACATTATAGTCTAGTACTATTAGAAAAATGGGCATAACATTTTAGATTAATAATCCCAAATAATTAATAGCCCAAGAAATTCCTATCACTTATTACTATGGGGAATGCAAAAGTCCTTTACAAAGTTGTTGACTCGTGCTATATTATTGTATTAATATTTTTTGTTGTCCCGTTTAGGATATTGGGAGAATCAACATAAGTATATTATTCTATTTAGTATTTCAAGAGTGGTATAATTCAGGGTAGAACCTATGCTTTCCTAGTGTTAAGTTACTAATTCAAAAATTACCAATATATGTAAAGAAATAAATGGAGCCAACATTCAATATGTTCCTCTCCCTGGTTGATACCAGATCACATCATCATGCCAAATGCATGCATAGGACCAACTATAGGCCTTTAAAAACCACACAATACACTTTTTATGGTTTCTAGTTGTCGATATGTTTCTGTTGATATATGGCACGCCACGTAATTCTTCACGGTTTGAGAGATATTCATGTTTGAAGTTTTTAACCCCAGTTAGTGGGATAAAACCCCATGGGGTTGTGTCATGGGTCACTGAAAAGTCAATAATTCATAATTTTTCAGCTCCTAAAATCCCTCCCACGTTCACTTGTTGCGGCCCTCTCAACCTAAGAATTTATATAAATTGTGATCCTCATATCGTCCTTATGTAAAGATTTTTCTATCTGAAACAAATCATCATGGCATTTTCGCTCTAAATTTTTTTATACGAAGCTTCAGAAGCTGAAATTTTTATGAGGTGAATCCAAAATCATAAGGAATCTTTTGCGAAAATTTAGGTCAAGGTGCACAATATTTTCAGAGATATGATCTATGGAAATCAGTGTTTTTGTATGCTCCTAAAATTCATCTCAAAGAAGTGACATTGGGAAAATTGTCATAACTCTCTCTCTAGTATCAGATTTGAATTCTATAAAAGGTGGCAGATATTTCACGGACTGTAGTTTTCTCTGTATCAATTTCAGAGCCGAATGAAGAAAAAGTGACACATGGCATGTTGTACAAGTTTGCTCTATTGAAATAGTCCATAATTAGTGCATTGTGAGAGATTGGGCATAACTCTCCCTTGAAGATTCCAAATTGGGTCAGACCTATGGCATTGGAAAGAAGAATCAGAAGACTACAATAGGGCCAAAAATCACATATTTGGGATCTGAAATAACAGAGATACACCAGATTCAGTATCAAGATCCTAGAAGGCAATAAAAAGCTAGATCATGTGTTGTCAAGGGTTGCAAAGGACCAGACTTTCTAGGGCAGCAAAGAAAAGCAAGGTGCAGCAGAGGGTAGCATGAAAAGAACAGCAATCAAGGTGGAGCACAGCAGCAAGAATTTCATCACATGAAGTCTTCAAGTGGGAAGCACTGCATATAGTCACTGTAAAGATATCATTGTACTAAGTCATTGTAAATACATTATTGTAAAAATTGTACTAGTGTCTATCTGCCAAGAGTTGAAGAGGCTGTGTCGAGAGGTCTAGGATAATCATTAGGTGGTTGTGTCATAGTTTGGGTCATCTTCTAGCGTGTCTTCTTCTTCTACATCATTCTATATCATTTTAAAGTGGACCATTTTCCTTGGTGCGAGAGTCCATTCTTCTTTTATTCTTCTATAGGGTGGTAGGGTGGTGCTCGGCTGGTGCATGAAGTCACCAATAGGTTCAACCTTGTGAAAAATTCCGGGTGGTAGGGTGGTGTTGGGGTGAGTTGTAGCTCATTGGGTGTTGTGGCATCCATTCAGTTGACTACTGAAGAATCTAGGGTGTTGGAGCGTCCATCCAGTGGGAGCTGGAGAAGAATGCTTTTCTAGATTCTAGGAAGTTGGAGCTTTATTTTCAATTGGAGCTAAATATTAAAGAATTATTAGAAAAGCATTAGGTGTTTTCTGTACCAGAGTGGGTTTCCACCTTAAAAAATGTGTGCATTTTTGTTCCTTTTGTTTACTGCTATCATTGTACAAACACTGATAATAATTGAAGATTAACTAATGCTCTAATTGAAAGGAATATTGATTCACCCCACCCCCCTCTCAGTATTTCCAGCAATTGGTATCAGAGATTGGTTCCTTCAATAGAAATTTAATAGATGGAAGGAGGTCATGGAGCATACCAAGAATCGTGTACCTTTATTCAATGAAAATAACTATGCACTCTGGAAAGGAAGAATGGAGGTCTATCTCTTGGCGCAAGGTTATGAAGTATGGGACACTATTCAAAATGGATTTACATCAACTGCGGATGAAAAAAGGTAAGAAGAATATGGTAAATGATGCAAAAGAAAAGAATATTATTATCAGTGGACTTATTGAATCTGCTTAGCATAAGGTGTTGGGTTGTAAAACTGCCAAAAATGTATGCCACAAGCTTGAGAATATATATGCAGGTGACTCAAATGTCAAAGAAGCAAAGCTTCAAATCTATAGAGAAAAATTTGAGCAACTCAGAATGAAAGAAGATTGCAACATTGCAGCATACTTCCAATATGTTGATGAAGTAACCAATACTCTGGAAGGATTGGGAGAGCCAGTTGATGAGAATACTATTATACGAAATATTCTTAGAATGTTACTAGGGAGATTCAACACAAAGGTATCGGTCTTAGAATACAGTGAAAATATGGTCAAACTCAGCAAAGAGGAATTACATGGAGTTCTCATAGCATATGAAATGAGACTTGATGAAGAAGAGGGTACTTCGCATCTAGAAACTGCGTTCGTTGCATCTAAGAAAAACAATAAGGACAAACAACCTTCAATTGAAAAGACATGCACCTACAAGTGTGAAGAAAAGGGAGATGATGAAGAAGGTCTTTCAGATGAAGAATATGCTTACTTTACAAGAAAACTAAAAATTGGTAAGGGAAAATTCAAAGGTAAAGTTCCATTGATATGTTTCGGCTGTGGTGAGGTTGGGTTTTTCGCATCAAAATGTCCGAACATAAGTGATGGAAACTCAAAAGGAAATAAAGGATTTACTAGATTAAACAAGCATGGATCCAAAAGGAAATTTCTCTCTAAATAAAATAGCTCATCATCTGATAAAGATAATGACAGCAAAGAAGAAGCCAATGAGAGAGTATTGTTTATGGCCAAGCACAATAAA
Organism: Pinus albicaulis; assembly: GCA_034641835.2. Lineage (NCBI taxonomy): Eukaryota > Viridiplantae > Streptophyta > Pinopsida > Pinales > Pinaceae > Pinus > Pinus albicaulis. Next base: position 236,323 of record JAXQQM020087133.1, read on the forward strand.
CAAGAGGTATCAAACAACGAAGAAGAAGGGTTGACCATAGAAGAATTTTATAAGGAAGCAATCAAGCTTATAAAAGAGCTCAAGTCTGAGAAGATCCATTCCAATACTCTTGAAGAACAAGTTCAAGGTCTCAAAATTGAAGTTGAAGAACACAAATGCATTGAAGAGTCACTTCAAAATTAGTTGGAAGAAAGCAACCAAGAAAGGGAAGAATTAGAAGCCGAAGTAGTCTTGCTGTGTAAGGAAGTGAAGAAGGGAAAAACTATCCAAACTATGCCAATAGCTCAAGGGAATTGGAAGAACTCATCAACAATCAATGATCTTACAATGACAGAACTGGCCTCGGTTACAAATAAGAAGAAGCAGGATCTTCTACAACAAAATAGAATGAACCTATGAGATCTGACTTGCATGTAGACTTTATTGGACAAGATTCGCAAGAATAGCCTTGGAAGACAATTCCTCGAAGAAGATTTCCATCAAGGTACCAACATATTTTTTATGGCTATTGTTATTCATGTGGAAAATTTGGTCATAAAGTTTTAGAATGTCGCACGTACCCGAGGAACCAATACAATTCTAGGAGATCTGTCAAATATGAACCTCCCAGGGCTCAGAGAAACATCAATAGATTTGAACATTTAAGAAATAATATTGAGTGTTACAAATGTTGAAACTTTGGACACATAGCCAGAGATTACAGACTTGAAAATCCTCTAGAAGAATCTTTTAAGTCATAGAAAGAATGAACGAACATGGAAGAAGAAGAAGACTGATAATTGTGCTCTCGCTCTCAAGGCTCAAAACAACAAAGATGTGTGGTATGTTGATAGCGGTTGCTCAACGCATATGACTAGAGATATAAAGAAATTTGTATCTCTAAAAGAGAAGAAGGATGGAACCGTGTCCTTTGGAAATTATGGATCTTCAAATATTATAGGATCAAGTACCATCACTCTTGGAAGCAAATATGCTCTAGCCAAGAATGTTCTATTGGTTTAAAACATGAATCACAATCTGCTCAGTGTTGTAAAGATGTGTGATCAAGGACACACAATACTATTCAACTCCACAAAATTTGAAATTAGGAAAGGCAGGTATGGTGAAATTGTGGCTACAAGTCAAGCTCAAAATGACATATATGTTCTGGATGAAGCAACTAAAGCACGTCTAATATCTAAAGAGGATGATATAATATTTGGTAGCAATGGTGATCGACTAAGTAAGAAGTTTACTACAAATATGCAAAGATATTTCGAGATGTATTTACTTGGTGATCTGGCATACGTCTTAGGGCTTCAAATATCACAGCAAAAGAAAGGAATATTTATATGTCAAACCAAGTACATCAAGGAAATGCTCAGGAAATTCAAAATGGAAGATTGCAAACCCATCCTTACTCCAATGGTAACAGGTTGCAAATTGAGCATAGACGACTCATCTAATGATGTGAATAAAAGGTTGTACAGATATATGATTTGTAGTCTTCTATATGTAATAGCCTTTGGCCAGATGTTATGCAAGCAGCTAGACAAGTAGCAAGATTCCAAGCAACACCAAAAGAATCACATATTATTGCCATCAAAAGAATTCTTCGACATATAAAGGGAACAACAGAATATGACTTGTGGTATCCCAAGGGTAACAATCTCATTATTCATGCCTTTACAGATGCATATTGGGTAGGAAGCGTTGATGATTGTGAGAGTACTCGTGAAGCATTGGAATATCTTCACCAAAAGCTTGGGATTATCCCAAGTTCTCATTAGATTTTCCTTATTCAGAATATAAAGATGGAGTGGAAGTGTGTATAGGTTCGCAGGATGGTTGTGTGTCAAGGGGAGTGGAAGTTTGTATAGGTCTGCAAGATGGTTGTGTGTCAAGGGGAGTTACCCTTTTCCATTGATGTCAAAGTGGGAGAGAATGTTGTAGGAAGAGGTTTCATGATCGCAAGGGGAGTACTTGTGTTGGCATCAATGCCAAAGGGGGAGATTGTTGATCAGCAGTTGTCATTGATGTCAACCCAAGAAGTACCAAGGGCTACCCTAATATTTCATGGGAATTTTGACCTACCAAATTACTATATTTTGTGTCAAGAATTCTTTTGATGGTTTCTACTTATCGATATGTTTCCATTGATATATGGCACGCCACGTAACTCTTCACAGTTTGAGAGATATTCATGTTTGAAGTTTGTAACCCCAGTTAGTGGGCTAAAAATCCATGGGGTTGTGGCATGGGTCATTGAAAATTCAATAATTAATAATTTTTAAGCTCCTAAAATCCCTCCCATGTTCACTTGTTAAAGCCTAGGCTCTCAACCTAAACATTTATATAAATTGTGATCCTCATATTCTCCTTATGTAGGGATTTCGCTATCTGAAACAGGGCATCATGGAATTTTTGCTCTAAATATTTTTCTACATAGTTTAAGAAGCTGAATTGTTTATGAGGCAAAGTCAAAATCCTGAGGAATCTCCTGTGAAAATTTTAGATCAAGGTGTGCAACATTTTTTGAGATATGATCTGTGAAAGTCAGTGTTTTTGCAGGCTTCTGAAATTCATCTCAAAGAAGTGACCTTGGGAAAATCGTCATAACTCTCTCTCTGAGTATCGGATTGGAATGATGTAAAAAGTGGAAGATAGTGCACGAAATCTGGTTTTCGTTGCATCAATTACAGAGCTGACTGAAGAAACACTGACACGTGACATGCCGTACAAGTTTGCTTTACTGAAACAGTCCATAATTAGGGCATTGTGAGAGATTGGGAATAACTCTCTCTTGAAGAATCCAAATTGGGTCAGACTTGTGGCATTGGAAATAAGACTCATAGGAATACTACAAGGCCAAAAAACATATATTGGGGATCTGAAATAACATAGATACACCAGATTCAATATCAAGTTCCTAGAAGGCAAGAAAAATCTAGATCATGTGTTGTCAAGGGCTACAAAGGACCAGACTTTATAGGGAAACAAAGCAAAGCAAGGTGCAGCAGAGGGTAGCATGACAAGAGCAGCAATCAAGGTGCATAACAACAACAAGAATTTCATCACATGAAGTCTTCAAGTGGGCAGCATTGCATACAGTCACTATAAAGGTATCATTGTACTAAGTCATTGTAAATACATTATTTTAAAAATTGTACTAGTGTCTATCTGCCAAGAGTTGAAGAGGCAGTGTTGGGAGGTCTAGGATCATCATTAGGTGGTTGTGTCATAGTTTGGGTTATGGTCTAGTGTGTCTTCTTCTTCTACATCATTCTATATCATTGTAAAGTGGATCATTTTCCCTGGTACGAGAGTCCATTCTTCTTTTATTCTTCTTGGGTGGTACGGTGGTGCTCGGCTGGTTCATGAAGTCACCAATAGGTTCAAGCCTGTGAAAACTTCAAAGTGGTGGGGTGGTGCTCGGCTGGTGCATGAAGTCACCAATAGGTTCAAGCCTGTAAAAACTTTAGGGTGGTAGGGTGGTGCTAGGGTGAGTTGTAGCTCATTGGGTGTTGGGGAATCCATTTAGTTGATTACCGAAGAATCTTGGGCGTTGGAGCATCCATATAGTGGGAGTTGGAGAAGAATGATTTTCTAGATTCTAGGAAGTTGGAGCTTTATTTTCAATTGGAGTTGAATATTAAAGAATTATTAGAATAACACTAGGTGGTTTTTGTCCTAGAGTGGGTTTCCACCTTAAAAACTATGTGCATTTGTGCTCCTTTTGTTTACTATTATCATTGTACAAACATTGATAATAATTGAAGATTAACTAATTCTCTAATTTAAAGGAATACTGATTCACCCCCCTGCCCCCTCCCCCCACCCACTCTCAGTATTTCCAACATCTCTCTCCACTACCTTTCAATGATGTTATTTTTCTGAATTATACTTAAATTTCACTAATAATGATGTTGATTTGTATATTTATTTTATAAACAAATTGACACCAAGGTAAATATACAAATATCCCATTAAATATGACTTAAAGATGATTCAAGGAATCTCAACTTTAACCTAAGCACATGGAAGAGTATTTTCTGAGGTTTGAAGGTTTAGTAGAGGTAATGTTTGTTTGTTTATTTTGGTTAGAAAAGGGTTTGGTCTTGGTTTTATGTGACTTTCAATTTATCATATGTAGAATGTTGATAAATGGGAAAGAATAGTGTGTGACATTTATCTTGCAGAAATTGCTGTTGAATGAAAGAATACAAAGTTTAACCAAGCTACAATACGCTTTGGTAAAGGCAAAGGAACATCTTATAAAGTTGCATAAGAATACACCATATACAGAGTTTGAACATAAGTAATGTATGGATTTTTATTTTGTAGATATGTTATTTTTTCTACCCAAGATATCACAACAAGAAAAATATTGATATTGTAAAAATTATTTGAAGACCATATCAAGGTCGATTTTTCTGATGGGGCCTACTTGATTAATACCTTCTCATGAAAGGAAGGATTTAAACTTGAATTAATAAGTTCTTGAAACAAATTAGATTCAAATTTCATAGATATAAAATATATACAAAAATGACAATTCCCTTGTTTTATTTTTACTTGAATACAATGTGGGCAGGTTACAAGAAATGTGATTGGAAAAAGGATGGGGAGAAAATGTAGAGCATGTCATGGATATGATTCATTTGATGTTGGAGATACTTCAGGCACCTGAGACATGAACTTTAGAAATGTTTCTAATAGGGATTCCTATGGTTTCTAATGTTGTGATTCTTTCACCTCATGGTAATTTTGGGAAAGAAAATGTTTTACAAATTCCAGACAAGACATCAGTGGACAGATAATCTCTTTTTATATAGTTAAAATGTTCATTCCATGAAATCCTCTCCCTATTTTTTTATTTTATTTTGAACGTTTCTTTTTATTTTTATTTTTTAAATATTAAATTGAAAATACTTGGTATCATGTCCATTTAAACAACAACCAAAACATGAAGATGAAATTAGTATTACGCGATATTGATTGAAATCCTTTTAGTTATTTTGTGTTAAAATATTTTCATGACTATCAGAAAAGTTTGCTTTCATGTTGTTATTTGAGAACATGTTTATATACTTGACCAAGTTCCTGTGTTAGAGAATGAAATGTTTTTGTGAATAAAATGACAAGGATTAGACATCACATATTAGATGATTTATTTTCACAAGTTATCTACAATTTGAACAGTTTAGCATGTAACTTAGTTGGCATGATTGTTCCTAAGCTTTCCATGAAGGTTGAATACTAAGATACTAAGGTGTTATTTTCTATGGTGATGTTTTATTTTCTTTGTTTATACAAGTCTTTTGGCCACATAGTGGCCACTATCACCCAACTATAGAAAACTTGTTAGAGTTTCTTACTTTTGTGGGGAAAATGACTTTGACATTGTTGATGTTGAGGTATATGTCATATAAATACCTTATATTCTACTTTATTTTATATTATAGTGTTCATCGTCTTTCATGTATTACACTCAGAATTGTAACTTCTTTTGTTTTCAGAAAAGGAAATCAATATTGATGGTAAAAAGAAATAATTGAAGAAAGAGAGAGATAAGAGAACCAATCTAGTGATGCTTTTAGAGCCAATATCCCACATAAGACACATGCATAGAGACTAATGGTCAAGTATTCAAATTTGGTGAATTCACCTACAATGTCTTAGCAACACAATGATAATGTTTTGAAGTGATGAAACAACATTTCATTTGTAAATTGTAGTCCAACAAATATTAAGTTGGAAACTCATTGTAATACTTGACATTAACATATGTAACTTGATGTTGTTTAGTATTGTAATTAACATATGTAACTTTGTGTTTTCATGTTAGATGAACATGCACATTGTATGCCATTTTTTTAGTTTAGTTGCAAAATCATACTAATTAATTTATGTTGATTAATAATGATCACATAAAATCAATCTAAAACTAATAAATTAGTACTTCATATTGATTAATGATGAACATAAATAAAATGAATATATCACTAAATTAGTCGGTTATAATGATTATTAATGAAATTAATATAAACTAGTAAATTTGTTATTTGTGTAATGAATATGAAACTACCAAAAAAATATAAATGACTACTGCAAATTATAAATTTGTGATTACAAATGACGACTAAATTTTTCATATATACGACTATTAGCAGTTAATTTACAGTATATTATAACACAACCAAAATTTAGTCATATTTCTTTGGTTATTAATTAGTTTCAAACGATGCCTAAAATATGCATATATGTGACTATTAGTATCCAATTTACAGTATTTTATAACACGACCAACATTTTGGTCATATCTCTTTGGTCATTAATTGGTTTTCTCAGGTGATCATATAGTAATATATTTTTTTTATATTTGGTCATTAATTGTGGCAATTAATGACCAAATCACTCACTAAATTAGTGACTCAATTAATGACCAAATTAATGACTAAATATACTACTAGACGATAAAATTGATACAACCAATTAATGACCAAGCTAAAAATGGCTAAACATTGGTCATGTTATAAGATATTTTAAATTAACTACTACTGGTCACCGACTAAAAAATAGTCGTTTATATGCAAATTGTAGTCATTATTTTGGTAATTAATTAGCCATTGTGTACTAGTGTACATATGTATAGACCATTCTTATTTTCCAAAATAATTCTTCCAAGTTCACTTAAATACCATATATAGGGATTCATACCATAGTCTAGTATGATTAAAAAAATGGGCATAACATTTTAGATTAATAATCCAAAATAATTAATAGCCCCAGAAATTCCTATCACTTATTACTATGGGGAATACAAAAGTCCTTTACAAAGTTGTTGACTCATGTTATTTTCTTGTATTATTATTTTTTGCTGTCCCATTTAGGATATTGGGAGAATCAACATAAGTAGATTCTTCTATTTAGTATTTCAAGAGTGGTAGAATTCAGGGTAGAACTTATGCTTTCCTAGTGCTAAGTTACTAATTCAAAAATTACCAATATGTGTAAAGAAATAAATGGAGCCAACATTCAATATGTTACTGTCCCTGGTTGATACCCGATCAGATCATCATGCCAAATGCATGCATAGGACCAACCATATGCCTTTAAAAAACACACAATACACTTTTGATAGAGAAAACCACTAATACTGAGTTTAACCAACTGAAGCCTCTCTAACTAAGGTGTACTTGGAGAAAATAATTATGAGTAATATTCATGCTATGTTTCTTTTATTTAAACACTCAAGGCTACTGTAATTTGGTTCTCATGCATTCTCATCACAAAAGGCTTTCATTTGCTAAAGAGGCTACAGAAATGTGTATACAATCATAATTAATGAATTCCACAATAGGGAACATACTTCACTTCACCACTATGAGTCTTGGGAACATGATTTAGTGGTGATAGACAAAGGTGAAAGGAAAAGCTATAGTCATCATGCATCCAAGAGCTGAAATAAAAATAAGAGAGCCAACCTTCCAAAAAAATACAGCCCCTCTACCAAACAAAGAATGCAGTACAACCACCCCCTGATCTCAAGTCCAAGGTGATTTAGCATCACCATTTGGACTAGCAAGCTTCCATGATTCCTATGTTCTATTGGGAACCAATGGAGAGACACAACAAAAGAAATGATACTCATACTCTCCCTTCACAACCTTCTAAAAAAATCTTAGATCAAATTTCAAAACAACAATGCATATGAAATCAAATTCTTATCTTATGTTCTTTGCCTGATTTTTTTATCTAAAATGCCACATGAGAAGCCTCTATGTCATTTTCTCTTTTGATGCATGTGAGTTGTGGAATACTAAACAGTGAAATTAATTTTGTGATCTATTGAGGTTGAATTGGTTTATGGGTTCACATATTATGAATGTTGATATACAAATATGCAACATAATACATTCATACAAAGTCCACTGATAAATTGTACACAAGTGTTGTCAAGGAGCTTCTAAACCACAACCTTGATCTAAGAAAAACTTTGGATTTACCAAATGCAACACCTCTTAATTCTCCTACAACTAAGGGTTATGTTGAGGTGGTCAAAGAGATTCTTGCTAGAGACAGCTGATAGCAATTTCCAGAAACAATGGCAAGAATGCACTACATATGGCTACAAGAAGTGTTTACACAAATATTGTGAGATCTTTACTAGCAAAGGATCCACAAATGGCGTGAATAATATACTTAAAGGGATATACAAAAATTCACATGGAATCCAAAGGAGACAACTGCTTGTATGTGGTGAAGGCACTACTTCAGGTTGATCCAACAGTAGTTATGCTACCTGACAAAAATGGCAACACACCATTTCATGTAGTTACAAGGAAGAAGTGTGAGGAGGTATTGTCTCTAGATACAACCTACTAGAGTTTCATCTAATTTACATGACCTCGGTTTAGAGTTGTACATTTTAATTAGTATGAGGAGGAATTGTCAGTTCAACCAAGAAACAATGGTAAGATTTATTTCTACTTGGTGCCAAAATCAACAAAACACATAATTATTTCCCTAAAAACCAGAGAAGTGCATGCCTCAACCCTAACAAATTTTGAAACAAAATCCTTCTTAACGACTACACTAAATGATATCATCCATAAATATTATATTTCACTGAGAATAATTTGAATTTAGCTATCAATGTAAATAAACCATATAATTTTTATAAAATTTTCTTGACAGAGAACAAAGCCTTTAAGGGCCCCCAATAAAAAAATAGTGAATGAAATTGAAATAAAGTAAGTTGTCAAGAAGATTCTATCAAAATAGGGTGCCAAATCAAAATCCTTGAAGCTTCTATTGATTTGTAATAAGCTCTCTCTTCTATTTTTCTATAGAATGCATGTTTCAAATTTGAACATAAGCTCATTACATTGCAATTTTATTTCATGGGATAAAATATTGATCGTGTACTCTTTGTTTTATAGAACCCTTTTAATAATTTGGTTTATCCGAGATATGAATTTATTACTCTATGATAGGCTGCCATTTTTGCATTTAACTTGTTTTTATTGAGATGTGTTGTAGTGATGTAACATTTTATTCTACCATGGATTTTTTTGCTCTTATAAAAGTGATAGGCATGTGTAAAATGCATAGGGCCCAATTAGAAGCTTCGACTAAATAGACAATCAAGTCTATATATATATATATATATATATATATATATATATATATATATATATATATACATTAGACTTGATTGTCTATTTAGTCGAAGCTTCTAATTACGCTTTATACATATATATACATGTATTTATATATATATATATATATATATATATATATATATATATATATATTGTAGTTATTATAAGAGGAAAAAATCTTATTGTTTTTGGAGAGTAGACAATTGTTGAACATCAAATATCTTCTTATATTTCATGATGAGAATGAGACATGTCTTTAACAAGATATAAATATAGAATACAAGATGGTGCAATCATTCAACTTATACAATGAACATAATAGATCATGAAACAAATCATCTGATCGATCCGAGAGATCACAAATGGTTTAGTTTTCCAACGAACGATTTCCCTCATTAACCGGGTGCAAGACTTGTTTTTGGCTAGTGTACAAGTTTAGTTGAACTTGAATTTTGTTTTTTGGCCAACAAAAAAAAGTTTACCTTTTAGCATTATGGATAGGCTCTTTACATGTTTCCAGTGGAGATATTAGAGAATCCAAAACATTTTGAGAAACAAGATTTTCCTGAATCCGAGTATATCAAAAGCATGTGTGGAAGGCTTTACGAAATTTTTTCTCAAGAGAATTTAACCTCATTTTTAGCTACATGGAGATAAAAGCCATATAATTGTGTCAAAGGTGTCTCTCTCGTAGGATTGGGTTGGGTAGACACATTTTCTATTCTTTTAGTGTAGCTTTGCACCTTTAGGGGAAATTTATAGTCCTACTCTATGGATATTTTGTTATTCCCCTAGATCTATTCTATAAAAGGTAGAGGGGGGATGTAGTGTATTTTTTGTGTTGCTGTAATTATTTTTTCTTTGAGGTTATTGTTTTCACACCCCATTGCTAGTTGAATTATTTGTGGGAGGACATAGTTATCATTTAGAGGTAGAGAGTGCTTTTCTTGTATCCATGTATTTGCATCTTTAGATACTCGTGCTTTGTGTGGATTTGGAAGTGTTTGAATTCCCCCCTTGGATATTTTTTTGAGTAATGGGATATCACGCAAACTTTTTTTCTTACCATTTTAACAATTGTTTTAGGGTTGCATTTCAAAAATCATTGTTATTGATCGTTGTATTTTTGACATCTTGAATTTTTTTAATGAAAAATACTCCCAATTAGTTTTATATACCCTACAACAAGTATAATTCAAACATGTAGCTAATTATTCATAATTTCATCATATATGTTCACTATTTTTTTAATTTTTAGCATGCAAATTAGTCTTTTATAGGAAGATGTTTATGATGACACAATAGATTTACATCATTTAGAAGGGGAGAAAATCAATATTTGGTGTAATTACAGATTTTAGGTTTGATAATTATAAGGCATTTATAGGTTATAAATGTCTTCAAATTTTCACTTATAATTTAGTATTCAACTCAATGTATTGAGTATCTTATATGTACTATTCCCCCTCCCACCCACTTTTTGATAACTTCCATAACCATTAGAGTAGGAAAACTCGCATGTTCAATGCAATTTTTCCTATTTACTAAAAAGATTTGCCAAGATTTTACAAAATTTTTATAATTTATTGAAAGTTGTATAAATTATAATTTATAAAGTTCAAAGGTTAAAATTTTTAAAGTCTAATTCTTTTAAAGGGTGCTAGCTCAATTGAAGGGCACTTACTTCTACAATAAAGAGGTTGGTGGTTTGATTCCATCGTTCTTGATATTCATATGGAATGGAGACAATCAATTTTGGTGATGAAGGCTCTTTTCACCATCATCAATGACCTTAAGGTGACATTTTTCGACCCTCACCTAAATATCCAATGGTGATAATTACTATGTCATTTAATCATTATTCATGATGGATCTTGAATGTCACCACAAATCCTTTACTTTTTTCTATGCAACATTTGGTGATGTTCAATTTCTTGTGATAGAGGTTTTTTTTAACCGTCACTAATGAGATTACAGTGACATTTTTTGACCCTCACAAAAATATGAAATGGTGACGGTCAAAAAACGTCATCATATATATGCATCAATAGTGACGGGCATGAAAGGTACATCACAATAAATCGTTGTTGTTCATATGAAATGGTGATGGCCACTATTTGTCATTATAATCATTATTCATGACGAAACTTGAATGTCACCACAACACATATTTTGGCGACGCCCCTTTGGCGATGTTCAATTTTTTTGGCGACGAGGCTAAGGTTTTGTCACCATTGCTCTATGAAATGGTTAGGGTCACTATATGCAATTATAAATCATTATTGGTGATGGATCTTCAATGTCACCCTAGAACACTTATAATTTTGGTGACGCCACCTTTGATGACATTCAATTTTTTTGTGACAACAAATATTTTTTTCAAAGTCACCAATGAACTTATAGTGACACTTTTTCGACCCTCTGCCTAATGTTATTTTTTTCTTGTAGTGGAAGTAAGGTAAAGAGAAGAAGAAAGAAAAATTGTCTGAAACCCCTATTGATAACCAACTTCTACAACTAGAACAATAGTCTGAAGATGAAACTCCCCTTGTAATTGTTTTAGAGAATATAAGGAAGAAAAGTGTTAGAAAAAAATAAAAGCCGTTGAAAAGGATGAAAATACACCCAAAAAATAAAATAGAGGAAATAAAGAATCTCATGAAAAAAATAGAAGAAAACTCAAAAAAAAATTCCTCTCTCCTCTACCATACAGAGAAGTGCAATGCTTAATAAAACAATAAATGAGTGACTCAACAATTCACGGAGTTTGTTGATTTGGAGGAGAAGGAGGAAACCATAGGTTCCATCACAAACTATTTTATACCAACCTCTAGCCCGGTAAGAAGAACACTAGAGATAGACCCAATTCAACGGGATATATATGACTATCACTCGAGTCTCTGGGAGAAAGGAGTCTACATAAAAATGAATTCAGGTTTAATAGTCCACAAGAACCTCCAATAGTGAATACTTTAAAACAAGAAATTTTTTGAATTGGAGATATTGAACGGAGACATTTGAAACAATAACATGAAACATTAAAGGTGGAAAATGAAATTCAAAGGACCAAAAATGACAATATTTTTGTTGCATCTAGGCTTGTGGTATGAAAATAATAAAACTTTAAAGGAGAAGAACAAGTCTCTCAAGAGGAAGGTCATAAGTTTAAAATAAAAATTTTGATGAAGAAGCCCGGGATGGCAGGGTTACTAAGAAGAGGGTAAAGAAAAAAAAACTTGGATGTTATAGCTCAAGTTTCCGAAGAATTACAATGGACAGAGAAAGGCATATCAGCTTTTGAATTTGGGCATGAGGACATGAAATGACTCTCAGGGTGAGGGAATGTTGAACCTCATTATTGTTTCTTTGCTCTTTTTCACCTACCTTATTACTTTTTGACCACAACAATCACTCAAAGGACATCAAATAATAGGGGTTTATAACATGGCGGGTATGTAACGATCTTGTATTTCATAAGTTAATAATGGTCTTTATTATTAGTCTAATATTTTCTTTAGTCTATCGAAATGAGATGATTTTCCAGTCTAATGTTCGATTCTACATTCAAGTTTGTTGTTTGATAGGTTTTTCAAGTGCTAGTTGGGGGGGGAGAAATATATGGAAATGTGGAAATCAATGGCCTCAATGATTCCTCTCTATCTTCATAAACCGATTGATATGAGAAGCTTCCGGGTTGCGTGGTCAAGGATAAAGTCAATTCTTTTCAGTTATAGACGAAGCAGCGAGGAATGATATATACACCTCACGATTTTGATTTTTTTAATAGAAAATCATGAGTGATTTCCATTAAGATATATTTTTCTAGTTAATTTTAGTAATTCATTAGCAAAGTGCTAGGCATAGAGCTACGAACATTTAATGATGCGGGCTTTATAAAAGACCATGAAGCAACCAAAAAATACAATGAATTTTTTATGTGACAATGTAACTTTAAACTCTGTTTTAATTCAAAGAATCCTTTTCGTTTAGATGTGTGGTTGATTGTTTGATTGAATCTTGTCACCCTTTGCTTGTGGAGGGCCCCCTCAAGAAGTAAGGTTTTCTTGTTTTAAGTATAATTTTTATCATTTCGTAAGTTTACTTTTTGGATGCATCTTGTAGAATGTTTTCTTTCCTTTATTGATTTTGATTTAAATAGCAAGTAGTTTGATTGTTTCATTAATAATTTTCCTTTATTGATTCAAGAGCATAAGAATTGAATTAGCAAAGTGAGAGTTTGAATTAATAACGAGATTGTAATTAGAGAATTAGTTCTGAGTATTTTATTTCAAAGAGTGAGTGTTGCAAAATTTTTTTAATTCAAAGCATGAGTGATTTATCAGCTTTGAGCAAGTGTGGACATAGTTTAAATTGATTTTGGTTTTTCAAGCAAGAGTGTGTTATATTGATCAATGATTTTATCCTTCTAGAAATAAAGTTTCCTTCAAAGCATATTTCTGATATATTGCAGAGTGTGTGTGTGTGTGTGTGTGTTTTTATGAGTTAAATTTCATTTTGCAAGTGTGATATTGATTTATGAGTGTGAGATTTTTATTGGTTGTGTGGATTTCATAATTAGACACAATTTTATGAAAATGTGGTCATAATTATAAGAATTAGTTTCAATGAATAATCCAATCATGTGCACTGACAATTTAATTCAATTTAGATAACTAGGATTCCTAACACATATAGTGCACTTACACTTCGTCGTTTTACTAGCCCACAGTCGATAATTTATGTAATAAATTTAAGGCAAATTAAATTGACAAACAACATCTTCAACTTATATTACGTATGTTTGGAAAAAATAAAAAAATCCTTGGAATATCTGAAGCCTTCCTTTGAAGCAATCCAAAACCCTTAGATCGATTCACCTACAAGAAATATCAAACCACGTATAAGAAACCCTAGTCACTTGTCTCTATGTCACATATTAGCTCCTCGATGCTAGAGTGGTATTTGGATGGATTTACTAAATACTATACTATATATATATATATATATATAATATATACATTTATAAATTTAATGACTAATGATATAACCATAACAAGGAAAAAAAAACAAATATTAAAACCATCCCTACAATTGTAAAGAATTGCAAGAGTGAAAAAATGAACTCTTTATTTGTGATATTATGTACCTAAATGATAAAAAAAAATTGATTAAAATGAAGGAGAGTCGGCCTTTTATAGAAAAAATTCTAATGGTTAATTGACTTATCCTCATTAAAATATTGCTAACATTCACAATCCAAGAATTAACAGACTTTTCATTTTCTTAAAATATTATAAAATAGAATGGATTTCCCAAAGGGGGGTTAAATTTGTCCACATAGCCAAAAAAAAATTCATAGTTTCCCTTTGAATATGGTATTCAATGGTAAAAGGTGAGAGTAGTGCCAAGATTACCCTCAACGTTTAGCATTTTTTTGTCCATGAGTGAGCTGATTTGTCCACATAAAGATTGTAAATTGACATAACATTTGCATTGTTATTGATTAGGTGACTCACTTTTTAGCTAAAAATTAAAGTGTCAGAAAGTCTTAAAACCGGCGACAAATCGAAATGTTTCGTCATTCTAAATCCAATGACATTCATTTCATCTCAATCCCGACACCATATGCTCAAGTTATCACATGTTGAACGTTTGGCCAAGCAATTAAAATTTGAGCGAGTTAGTTCCACTGGGAAGTTAGTAGGATTGACGTACTATTGAGTCGGCAAGGTTATCGTACATGTATGATCCAAACATGTGCAAACACTTGGCATCCCTTTAGTCCTGAATTTGGGCGCATTTGATTGGTCGGTGACTAGTTGTGGTGGACCAATGAAGTGGTGCCATGTGGCCTAGTCATGGGTTTCCACGTGCAGCACCCTCAACAGAGGTCGAAAAATTTGTAAAGAGCCCAAAATAGCCTCCATGGGGTTCGACTTCATGACTTCGAGCAAAACAATAGAGTGGCTTACTTGTAATATTCCTATTTTAATAAGAGTATTCAATTTCATTTTGTTTTCTTTGTTCAAAGAATAATTATGTAAAAGAGGAGGGTCAAAAAACTCCTAATAAAATAATAAATACATGCCCAATGTGAAAAAGGGCAAATCGAGCACTTTAATAAACACACTTGAGTGTGAAAAGAACAAATCCAGCTTGATCAGGGTCAATCTTGACCATGTCAATAGCGTAGTATTGGAGGAGTGCTCATTAATGAGGGACAACACAATTCTAGAAGGAGGTCTCTCGTGTGAAAGGGATAAGTTGATAAAGGTGATTTAGGGTTTTGGATAGCTTTCATATTATAAATGGGAAAGGGGAAGGCAACATTTTTGAGGTTTTTTTCATGATTTGATTTCAATTTTTGTATGTTTAGAGAAACAACTTTCTTGGTTGCTTAGCCTAGATTTGCATCGCATTTCTTGTTTAGGAGTTCCATCTCTTCCCATTGAGGAGCTCTTGGCAGAGCTTGTATTTCTTGTCTACTATCCGGTTGGAGACCAAGGTTCTACTTAAAACTGCAACATAGATCTAGTGAGGGTTTTGCTTGCTTTTTGTAAGTGCATAGAAGTGGAACTCTAGATTCTATCAGGATCCAGCTTATATTGGAGCCTCTTCTCACCGAGTGTGTCTTTTAACCTCTGGGAAGAGTGCAGCCATTGTTTAGAGATTCAGCTTTGATCTTGGAATTAGGAAAAAGTACTCCACATCACCATTTGCACGATTCCTTGAAGAGACTGCATCCTTTTTTGAGCGAGTTGCAGTGGGGGTTTTTTGCATCAACTTTGGAGTGAAATATCTCGAGTAAAAGTGGACCCTTACCTTCATTATGTTGATCCATGGATTTGGCCAACCAATCCATGTTAATTTCAGATCTGATCTGACTGTATCATATGCTTCAGAAATTTCGAATTTTTATTGTAGATTCATGGCTTAGATCTCGGATCTATTCATTGATATCCATATTTTGCTGAGATCCCCAAGTGGGAGTGTAAAGAAGAGCCCTCTTTGGCATATATATCTATAATAGATATATATTTTTTATGTAAATATATTCTCTAGATCTGAGATATAATGAAATATTGCTTTCACTTTCTCAAAATTATGTTGTCAATCTCATTCTGCATTTTCTTGTGTTTAGGTGTCTCATTTCTAGCCTTGATCCATGTAAAACTTCTTTCTTTCTTTCCGTTATATTGCATAAATAATATAAAAGTTCTGATTTACTGATTTTCATACTATTTTTCATCTAATTTCTTCAAAAATTTACGCCTAGAGGCTTCGACTACATTTCTGCATCCTCTAGGTCATGGGAAATCAACATTTTAAAGCCATTCCGGGAGTGGGAGAGTTGTTTAACCTAGCTAGAATTATTGTTTTGGGCTGAAATTTGGTATAGGAGTTGAAAAATAACCTAAGCTAAAGGAAACTTTCATCCCTCCTTATTTTTACACGCATCCATCGAAATTTCTTAATCATTTTAGGGGCTTAAATCATCGTTTTTTCCCCACTTTATTTGAAGGGATAGATCTACTTTCCTTGTTGTCAGCATATATTACAGTTTTTAAAGTGTTTATTAAAATATCCCATGCATTATTAGCCTAACTAATACTCCAATACAGTGTTTATATATTGTTGTAGTCCCTCATTGGACATTTATCAAGCCATACTAGGTGTGGGAGGCTTGTTTGCCTCACCTAGTTTGTTTGGTTTCTGATATCCTCTTGGAATTGGGTCTTAGATTATCATATATAATGAATCCAAGGGCTTATATTGTTTGCTAAAACAGACATCTCTGAAAAATGCATTTTTCAGACCTGTTTTGCTGAGTAGTCCCTTTTGGGATATTACAGTGGTATCAGAGCAAGATCTTTGGCTCAGTTTATGGGCTTCAAGCCAAAGTGCTATAAAGAAAGGTATAAGAGAACAAAATTATGGAGAGGATTTGATTTCTCTCATCAATTTTCAGATCTAATAAGAAATAAGAAGAAGAAATAAATGAAACTCCTAGAGGGTTTCAAGAAGAAGAAAGCTGCAGTGAGACCTTTAGAAGGTTTCAAGAGGAAGAAGAAGATCCATGCACTTAATTTTCTCATAGAGGAAATGGAGAGCAAGAAGGCCACTTATAACATGAGATCCTGAGTGGGTATTTGGTAGAATACAAGGGCCAACCTAGGGCTTTCAAATAAACCCTATATTTTCCTCAATTTATTCAACTGAGAGAAGAAAGAAGACCATGTCGTGAGAGAATGATAAGAGGCAACAGAATTTTGTTGTCTAAATTTGATGTATCACTCAAGTGTGCAGTAGAGAGTTGGGTAATGAAGCTAGAAGAATTTTTCATACTACATCCAGTAGTGGAGAACGAGGCTGTGGAGAACTCAGTGCTGCACTTGGAGGGCAAGGCAAGCTCTTGGTGGTTCAGCCATGGAAGTCATGCAAGAGTACCTACTTTTTCTGATTTCACTCATCAAATAATAAAAAGATTTGGCAGTAGAAGATCAGAGGAGGAGGAGGAGTCCTCTTCTCCATTTAAGGAGACTTGTACCAACGCTGTCACATTCATGGAGGGGTAGCCATTTGTAGCAGTAGTTGGATCAACCAACACATTGAAGAGAGGAACCCTTGCAGCCATACAAGAGGTTCCCAAGGCTCACCAAGAAAAAAATTCTTGCACAGTGCTGTGCAGTTTTGGATTGCTCCAAGAGGGGATGAACATGCATTCCTTTGCACCTTATTGGAGTTGCATGCAGCATGAGAAGTTAGGGTGCAAGAAGGTGGGAGGCATGATGAATGTTGTGCCATTTTATATTAATGTTTGGCCTTTAGCACACTTGGATTCTTTTGGATCCAAGAGGATCATTGATGAGGGGTATTTTATGAAAGATCTCCAAGCGGTTACATCTCAACTTCCCATGAGGTGTAAGGAGAGAAATATATTTTGGGAGATTGGTATTCTTCATTGGGAAGATACCAAAGGAGAAAATGATTGGAGGAATCCACATTTGGATGAAGAGTCTTCATCTCAAAGAAAAGGTATGAAGATTCCTCTTTCAAGGGTAGGCCAAGATCTAAGGTCTCCTATTGATGATGAGGCATTTTCCACCATTGGAGAAAAGGCTAGGGGTGATAGCACAGTCATGACAAAGGCATCTCTAGCATTTCCTGAAGGAGAAGAAGAAGCAGCTGCTCCAAGAAGAGAATCTCTTGCATTCTTGCAAGGAGTTTCAAAGAGTCTCACATATAGAAATTATAGCACAATCCATGAGCAGCATGTGCCATCATTATCAGAGGGTGAGATCCTGAATACTGCAGAAGATGAAGAGGAGGGAAAGCTTCATTGGGAAAGAAACATTCACCCCTCTTTATTTCAAAAGAGTGATGTACTAAGAAAGCATGAAGATCTATGCAAGGAAAACCAGGACACATCAGTCCATACATATTTCTATTATGATCTATGCCTTGATGTCTCCTTATTTGGAGGAAACCCTCTATGGCAACTCCTTGATGGAAAAATTGAAGTGTTCTCTCAACCTTGTACAGTGATACATTTGGCCAAGAGAGGAACTATCACAACGCTGGAGACTTTGGGTAAGAAGAATGCTTATGAAAAGAACATTTTACTTTATTATTGCATGCATTATTTTTCCTTACATGTGCAGGCCATGAATCCTAAAAGGAGTGTCTTACCATATAAGCTTCATGGCCAACTATGGGCCAGGACTATTTCCAAATATGGCCACTCCCTTGATATGCTAAGGGAGGTATTGCAGCATGATGGGTGCTTCCCCAAAGCACCAAATATACATTTCACCTTCAACCATGGTGGAATGATAAGGGTAGCAAGTAAGTGGCATGTAAACCACTTAACACATCTATATCTAAATCAGGGAGGAGACGACCTCTGCTGGTTTCTATTAGGTGAGTGTGGGTACCACCCAAGGTTTTTGATTTTCTTGTCTCATGCCTTGTATATCAAGGAAAGAATGCATAAGAAGGAGGCATGGTTGCTTTGGTTGACAAGAAGGAAGTATGGACACCCCATGATGAATTCCATGTCCATACCTTTACTTATGTCTATGATGCATGTACATGTATTTCTGTTTAGGAGGGATATCATAATCATGTATGTACTTTGGGTTGGGATAAATTGTAACCTTCTCATGAGGTGGAATAAGGGAGCTTGTTTATATCATGATGTTAATAATGCTCCAATATTTGTTATGAACATGCGAGGAGGAGTGACACATTGTGTGGATGTGTCCATCGGGAATGAAATCTCCCATATTTACTTGTACTTCAAGAGGAGGATATAAAATTGTGTGGCTAACGCATTATATCACTTGTTTTCTTATGATAGAAGCCATATGTTGGGCTTATGTCATTGGAAGAAGTCTCTCACTTGGGAGAATTTGCAACAAGACAAGTTTTGTTGGAATCATATTCAGCCAACACCTATTACCGTCTACTATTTCCAAGATTTGAAGAAGCTTTTTGTAGCAAGAAGGTGGTGGGATGGCCACTTATTGTACTATGATTTGAGGCAGCAAGATGAAGGACAACGCTGGTATCAAGGGAGGGACTATTTTCATCGTCCAATATATCATATGACACTTATTATATGTTTCCTTTGGAGCACATATGGTGAAGATATTCTATTCACTATATGCATGGAATATTGGGCAAGAAGGCTCACTAGAATCCATGAAGAGAATCATGAAGTTCCAAGTCTCTTTTGGCTTCATGAGGACTATATTACTACAGCCCAGGATCATCAGCTCCATATTTATCATAAATGGAGGGAAAGACAACGTGAGTTGAGTATTCTTATCTCTCATTTCTAGCCATGGATCCCCTACACATTGCATATGGTGGGGATTGGTGACTATTTCTTTGAGCTATCAAGGATGGCTCAATTTGTTTGTATGATAGCAGGGAGATTGGAGTTTCTCATGGGGGTTGAAGTGCCCAATATTCACCATAAATCATACCTTGAAGAGACCAATGGAAAGAATATGATTATTTTATGTATCTCCCATTACTTCATGATGACAGCTATTTGGTTCATCCACCAAAGGCAGACTTGCATTATTGGGAGGAGACAACCCCATTGGAGATTTTGCAAATTCTTTGTGATTTTCTTGAGGACAAGCAACATTTTGGAGGGGAGGATTATAATATTCCTATTTTAATAGGAATATTCAATTTCATTTTATTTTCTTTGTTCAAAGAATAATTATGTAAAGGAGGGTCAAAAACTCCTATTAAAAGAATAAATACATGCCCAATGTGAAAAAGGGTAAATCTGGGCCACTTTAATAAACACACTTGAGTGTGAAAAGAACAAATCCACTTGACTGGGTCAATCTTGACCATGTCAACAATGCAGTATTGGAGGAGTGCTCATCAATGAGGCATAATGCAATTCTAGAAGGAGGTCTCTCGTGTGAAAGGGATAAGTTGATAAAGGTGGTTTAGGGTTTTGGCAAGCTCTCATCTTATAAAAGTAAGGGGAAGGAAACATGTTGAGGTTGTTCATGATTTGATTTCTGAATTGTTGTCTATTTATACTAACAATTTTCTTGGCTGCTTAGCCTAGATTGCATTGGAATTTCATGTTTAGGAGTTTCATCTCTTCCCATTGAGGAGCTCTTGGGAGAGCTTGTATTTCTTGTCCACTATCTAGCTACTTCCAATTGCAACACAAATCTAGTGAGGGTTTGCTTGCTTTTGTAAGCTACAGCAAGTGGAACTCTAGATCTGTCTAGATCTAGGTTATATTGGAGCCTCTTCTCAGTGAGTGTGTCTTTTAACCTCCTGGAAGAGTGAAACCATTGTTTGATTTTCAGTTTTGATATTGGCATCAGGCCAAAGTACTCCACATCACCATCTGTGTAGTTCCTTAAAGAGACTGCGTCCTTTTTGTAGGAAGAGTTGCAGTGGGGTTTTGTGCATCAGCTTGGAGGAAAGATCTCTGGTGAAAGGGACCCTTCCCTTCACTATGGTGATCCATGGATTGGCCAACCAATCCATGTTCATTTCAGATCTGATATACTGTGTATCATATGCTTCAGAAATTTTTGAATATTACTGCAGATCTGTGGCTTAGATCTCAGATCTATTCATTGATATCTATCTTTTTCTGAGATCCCCAAGGGGAGTGTAAAGAAGAGCCTCTTTGGCATATAGATCTATAATAGATCTATATTTTTATGTAAATACCTACCCTAGAACTGATATATAATGAAATATTTCTTTAGCCTCCTGAAAATTATGTTGTCAATCTCATTCTGCATTTTCTTGTGTTGTAGTGTCTCATTCTAAAGCCTTGATCCATGTAAAACTTATGTATTTCTCTATTATATTGCATAAATCATATCAAAGGCCTGATTTACTGATTTTCATACTTATTTTCATCTAATTCCTCCATAAATTTACACTTCATAGGCTTCAGTCACATTTTGCATCCTTTAGGTCATGGGAAATCATCATTTTTAAGCCATTCCGAGAGTGGGAGAGTTTTTTAACCTAGCTAGCTTTATTTTTTTGGGCCGAAATTTGGTATAGGAGTTGAAAATAACCTAATATAAAGGAAAAAACCGTCATCCCACCTTATTTTTATGCACATCCTTGAATTTAATCACTTTAGGGCTTAAATCATTGTTTTTCCCCACTTTTGGTTGAAGGGATAGATCACTTTCCTTGATGTTGCATATATTACTGTTATTAAAGTGTTTATTAACATATCCCATGCATTATTAGCCTGCTACTACTCCAATAAAGTGTTTATATATTGCTACAGTCCCTCATTCGACATTTATCAAGCCATACTAGGTGTGGGAGGCCT
Organism: Pinus albicaulis; assembly: GCA_034641835.2. Classification (NCBI taxonomy): domain Eukaryota; kingdom Viridiplantae; phylum Streptophyta; class Pinopsida; order Pinales; family Pinaceae; genus Pinus; species Pinus albicaulis. The sequence continues at coordinate 258,316 of JAXQQM020087133.1, forward strand.
GTTTTCCTCACCTAGTTTGTTTGGTTTCTGATCTCCTCTTGGAATGGGGTCTTAGATTATCAGATCTAAGGAATCCAAGGGCTGATATTGGTTTATAAAGCACACATCCCTAAAAAATGCGTTTTTCAGGCCTGTTTTGCTGCGTAGTCCCTTTTGGGATATTACACTTACCGTTGGGCCGCATTATGGTTCTTAATAACCATAGGTCCAAATTCCAGATGAAATTTAATACAATGCCTATCGGAGGATGAGATCGGGTCCATTTCACACCCACGTGACCATGGCCCCACATTTAGGGGCTAAACCGATAGGGGAGGGCATTAAGGTCCAACTATCGGCCCCATATGGCCCATATGGCCATGATTTTTGGTGATAAGGGGTCAGTGGAAAAATTAATGATCCTACAAATGCATCGGTGAGAAGCAAATTTGTTGCTCAATTATCGCAATTTTGGGCAGAATTGTAGGATCATTAGAAAATTGGTCGAATTTGTAAGACAATTCACAGTCAAATTGAAAGAAGAGCTTCAAGCTCAAATCTGTTTGTGTTTTTTACCAAATTGAGCTCAAAAAGTGTCCAATTATGGGATTTTGGATGTTATGGATCCAATGGTGACCTATAATTTCTGATTTGAGAACATATCAGTAGTATTTTTAAAGGTTTGAGATAAAAGGTGTATGGATCAATCAACCTTTCCAAGCAGTCCTGGAAGGAGCTCATATCTTTTGGATTTTTTTGACCAAACTGAGCTCAGAAAGAGTCCATTTAGTGGTTTTTGGATGTTTTGGATCCACTGGTGACCTCTAATTTATGATTTAAGCACATATAAGTAGTATTTTTGTAGGATTGAGACAAAAAATGTATGGATCAATCAGGGTTTGGAAGAAGTTCTGCAAGGTGTTTCGGCATGGAGAAGGCCTTGTAGAGATATTCTCACCTTCAGAAGTATATTGCAGCAGTTTTAACTTGCAGGTTTCATCTCAGGTTCACTTTTCTCAATATGTTATGTTGAGGGAAGTTTTTTTTATGTGCTTCAATGTGGAATTGAAGTACTCAAATGCTCATTTTAAGTCATTTTAGTTGGAGTATGACATCTTTGTAGAAGATACTTTGTGTTGTTTTTATTTGTGAGATTTATTTGCAAGAGAAAATTATCTTATAGGCGTAATGGCCACATGCTTTCATCAACAAAATTTTATGTAATTCATTTTACTACTAAATATATTAGTGGTCTAGCTATGTTGGCAGACTGGGAGATGTAGCCCAGGAGGGGTGAACTCCATGAACAAATATTTTACTATGCTCTTCAGTATCCCTGCATTAGTTATGTCATTTTATGTTGTTAATGTTGCATTATTTACGTGTTTTTATGTTGCTAATGTCAAGTTTACATGTGAATACTAATTCATGACTTTAATGTACATTGAAAAACTTGTTTGTGACAAGACCCATTTTTACCTTCCAAAGCATCAAATGATCCATTTTTTTTTTATGGGATTCTAAAGAAGAGGAAAGAGAACACGTGCTCCATTTTCATATCAGGTGGTATCAGAGCTCTATCTAACCAATTTACAAGAATGGGTAGAAAAAAGAATCTCCAAGAGCTAGAGGAGCAAAATTTGGCTCTTCATATGGAGAGCATTGACTTGAGAAGGATGCTAGTGATGACTGAAGAGGAGAAGAGGCACATGCACTTTATATTGCAACAAGTGTTTGAAGAAATTTTTTGTGAAATTTCTACTCCTATTACAACAAAATACACCTCCAAAATTAAACCAACATGTGGTCATGGTTCAAACAATGGTCATGGACCATATGAGGAAGATGATGCATCTGTATTTTTCAAGCGTCTCCAAGATTCACACCATATGCTAGTTGGTAAGAGTGGATGGCTAGAGTCATCTACAATTTTTCCATCATCATCATCATCATCAAAAGTTGAAAAGATGAATGGTAAGTTTAAGCAGGTAATAAGCATTTCAAGTACAATTCCTTCTAATTATGTGCATAACAACTCTTTTGCAGCATTTGAGCAACATACCAAAGGCATTCGTATGAAGATTCTTTCCAAGATGGGATATGAAGGAGGAAGCCTCGACATAAATGACAAAGGTATAACCAATCCAATAATGGTTGAGGCGAGACCAAATTATCAGGGACTAGGATATGTAAAAAAGGAGTTTGGAGTATGCTCTAAATGGATTGAGGAACATCAACCATCTAAGGATGAGATGCCACCACCTTGTGACAATGTTCATTTGTCTCCCAAGTAAGCTTAGTGTTTAAAGGGACCTTGCATTTCATCATCTACTCCACTCTGTCAAAGTTGTAGACGTAGAGATAGGTATAATTCTCATGGGTGTTTTCTAATGCATGGTAATTTTGACTACTTGTGGAATAAGTACCCTTGTACTTTTTGTGAAGCATTTGACCATTACATGGTTTTATGTCAGCAACATATGATAATGGTTAAAGGAATTGATAAAATTCTAGGCATAAATCATAATGATTCTCCTTCACATGAGAGGACTTCTTTGTCGACAAACAAGAGAAATTCCTTTTGTACTCATTCCAATATGCATTGGCATAGAAATGAACGATGTTGGAAGTTTCATCCAAAGCTTCATTCTAAGAAGGGAAAACAGATCGTGAAACCTAATGCAAGGGAAGAAAGAGGTGGAAAAGAGGAATCATAGTGATCCTAAGTGACCTTCAAGGCAAAGATGATGCAAAAAGAGAACCCATAAGCCTAGGAGACGAAAATTTTGGGTAGACTTATCGTAAAGTTGCTTTGTAAATTTTATAATTTCTTGTTGTTTTTACTTGTTTAGGTAATTTTGTAAAGTGAACAATAATTGTCACTATGTTTAACAAGTATATGTGTTTTTCATTGATGTATGTATTGGCTTGTTTATAACTCCACATGTTCAAGGATTTTGTGAATGTACAAGATTTTCATTCAAGTTTGTCTACAAGATTGTCATATGTTCACCAATGTAAGTGTTCGATATGAAACTTGTGTGAATAGAATATTTTTTTTTCAAGATTTTTCAAGTGTTGGATGCAGGAATTACACCTAAGAAAACTCCTCAACACTTAATTTGTCAACCCGAGGGATCCGTATACTTATAGACGAAGCACAGGCAATGCCAGAGATGGTATGAATCTTCCTAATATAAATCCCTGCTTTCTTTAAAGGAAAGATTGCGTAATCAAATTAAAAAGAGAAAAAGGCAACTTGAACCATCAAAATAATCTAAGACTAGAACAAGAAAGAATGCATTTGCAAGAGGGAATTAAAGATAAAAAGGCAATCACTCTAGCTAATTATTTTATTAACTACTGAGTGTGTGTTTTTATTTAGCCGATACACTTAGCAGTCTCATCAGATGGGCCCTTAAACCTGCTCCTTTAGAGGTTTCCTTCTTGCACTAATATGTCCTGCACTATCACAGTCTGCTTGCACCAGTGCAGGAATAGAGATTTATGCAGAATGTATAAATGGTGTCTTTACTAAAGGCTTTTTACTTCATGAAAGGGCTTGAAATTTTCCAGGTTCAAAGCACTCAAATCCCGTGGAAAGAAACTAGTTCTTGCACCGGATCAGACCTTCCCATTCTTAGCATTTAGTTCTTAAAATGAGTGCTTAATTATTGCAAGTGCTATTATACTATTAAATCAAATTGCTCACATAAAAAGTGAATGTTTCTGATCTTAGCAGAGTGCAAGAATAAAGAAACAATCAATATACATTTATCCTGTCATAAGAATTTAATGAAATAAAGAAGATTGCGAGAAGTAGACTAATAAGGCTTGTTGCATCACACCAACGTGCATTGGTGCAGGTTCATTTCTCCTACTTGGACCAGGCGGGAAAACCAATCAAACTAAATTTCATAAAAGGATATATCACACCAACGTACATTGGTGCAGGGTTATTTCTCCTGCTTGGACCATGCGGAGGAAAACCAATCTGAAATCAAGTGCAGGAAAGGCAATTTGCAGGAAAAGGAAATTTATCTACTTCACACAACAGATCTGCTTTTACTCAGACATGAATGCATGTGCTTGAAATTAAATCACACTTGACAATGCAAACACAAATTACAAGAAAGCAGGAAAATGGGGGTAAATGTGCTGGGTTGGCTGGGCCCTAGCCAACCAGCACGTTTCCCTTTTAAATGAAAACGTTTCTCAGTACCTTAATCAATTCATCATCTCAAATACAAAATTGCAATTTGTAAAACATGAGGCGGAGCTCCCTTTTATTAATTCACTAAGGCAAGTACATACATTAATACATCGTCTAGCCCAGATTCGGGCGATAACAAAATATGGCAACCTGTTACCGCCTCTCTGGCTGTGTTTCTGTTCCCTTTTGCTATCAAAACTTAGCTTCCTAGTCCTATTTACATTCTACATTAGTAGATCTTTGGCCAAAGGCCAAAATAGATCATTCAACCGATCGCATAATAAAACGCATAATTTAGCTTTTCACTTTCTTCAAAATTGACAGTTAGTAAAATTGGGCTATAGCTAATCTCCAAATTTTCGCCCTTGTTCAGATTTGGTCTCAAGGTTTTGATTGATCTTTCACATGGCTGCTGTTCAAATGAGATCAGGTTGATAGTGACCCAGGTGATTTATCAGGCTGTAATCTGGGTGCAAGATCCGATCCCGCACTATGGACTAGATCAACACACAGGTAAACTCTAACTACCAAATAAACATTGGAGATATCGATAAGTTACAAAGAGTGATTAAAATTAATAAATCATATAATAAATAATTAATTAATTCTAAGTTGAATTAAAAATATGAAAAATAAAGTTTATACGAAATATGTCACCGTGCTTGGACTGGTGCAAGATGAGGGTGCATAAAATAGGTAAAACAACGGTAAATGGTTATGATTTAGGAAGGGAAAAATGGAAAAAGAGAGAGAAAATTAGGGGGCTAACATCCTCCCATACCTAAGTTGTTATGTGTCCTCACACAACTCTTTACCTTTGCAAAAAACCTTCAAAACTTTAAGCATTCCAGCTCAATCCTTCTCTAACATACTAACATCAGCCTGCAATGTTTCAGACTTCTTCTTTAGTTTCTTGACACCTTTCTAAGTCACTTGAAACATTGCGCAGCTCGGTACTTCCAAACTCTAACTTCTCCTTTCTTTTTCTAGATCTCCGCCGCTAATTCTTCTTTACTCTGTTCTTTATCCTCCTGCGCTTTAGCTATGAGTTGTTCTAAGTTTTGCACTTGAAGCTCTAGTTCAATTATCTGAGCAGCAGGAGTTACCAAATCTTCTTCTTCTTCTGTCTCAACAGGGAATGTGTCTTCCTCAGGGACCTCAATATCCCTTATGGTTTCAACAAAAACTTCTTCCTCCTCCTCCTCCCTCTTCTCTTCTTCTCGGTTCAAAGATCCTTTTCTTGCATTGGTGCAGAGGGGGATTGCACTGGCTCAGAAGGGGATTCAACGTCCTGTGGGGACTGTGGTTCTTTTCCTGCACTAGATTCTTCATTCTTTTTCTGGGCCCTTTTAATGAAATCGGCCAACAGAGTGTCATCTTCGACCTCTACAAATTTTGTTGCGTCTGCAAGGACTGGTAGGTTATTTTCTTCGGGGGTCTGTGCCTGTATTGGTGTCATAGAAGGAGTCTCTTCAACAGGTGAACTAGATGTCTTCTTATTTAGATACGTGGCCCTTTCTTCTGTTGAGTTTTTAGGTCGTTTCCTTTTTTCACTGGTGCAAGAAGGACTCCCCTTTACATTCTTACTCAGACCCTTGCTTGTGCTAGTGGGGTCCTCTGTCTCATTTCCAGCAGTTGTCTTTTTATGTAGATGTGTTAACAGTGCCTCCCAGTTCATGCCTTTAATTTCTAATTGTTTTTGGACCAAAATCTTTATCAGGCCATGGTGATATAACTTCTTGTCGGCTTGGTCTTCCCGTCCGTCCCGCACACCCTTGGCCATTTTTTCCAAGATCTTAAGAAAAAAATGCGGGAAATCAATCCTCCACCAGACGTGTTGGCCGGCTTCGAAATGCTGCAACATCCTAAAATGGTACACAAAAGTGAGGGAGCACCTTCCCTCACAGGTTATGAATTTCTGTAGGATGAAAAGGAGGTCCCGCCACTATCCCAGTAGGGCACTGCACGGAATTCCTTTCTTCCAATCTACCTTCATATTCTTGTCGACGACGAAATGCTACCATCGCTTCCTTTCTAGTTTCTAAATTTTAAACCACTGCTCACCAGTATTTTCCAAGCCTGTCACTGCTACTATAAACTCCTCCGTAACCTCAAATTTTAGAGGCCCAAATTTTACTCGGCCATTTTTTAAACTTCTGGCAAAATGTAGGGCCACTTCACTATTGTGCCCGTCAAACTTTTGCAAGAATTGAAGAAAGCCTGAGTCTTGCAATAGTGAAAAGCTATTGCGATACTCAACAGTCTGTTCTACCCTACTGAGAGACGAAGGTTCAATTCGAACAGGCGGTATCACTGCTTAATGGTTATGAACAGTCAAGAATTTACATGCAACACCGGGAAAATTGGTTCTTATAGATAGGGATCCAACCGTCCACCATCCCTTCCATCTTATCACCCATTCATTTCACTGAAATAGTCGTGGATGCATGGCATCTTTGAGATTGTGCCAGACTGGGGTTTGCAGCGGTGTTTTAACAGCTAGGCGAGGTAATCATTATGAGTGAAGGACATCTAGGATTATGGCGGAAAGGGGCAATTATATCCAAGCAATGGTTAAACACTTCCGCACTCCTTCATAATTCAGAAAAAAGAACTTTAGCATTCATTAAAAAATGATCATGATTCTTAACTTAAAAACACCTTGTACTTTAAGTAATTTTCTCCTAGTTAATATGATAGCACAAGTACTCAACGACTAAGTGAAATGACTTCTTATAAACTTTCATGATGACCACTTTCCTATGATGTATGCTATGAAAAGAACAAATTGTACTATGTTTCTGACAGGGTGCATGCTTGCATTATTACATAGGACAACATGCTTGCACTAGTGCAAGCATAATATCTGAAAAAAAGAACAGGGAATTTAAGTCAAATATAGGTTGGACTTCCAACATGGATTCCTCAACTTATACTGGAAATTTTCTTCGCCCTTTCTTGATACTTCAGAGAATATCCTTTTGCTCTTTGTGTGCGATATCCTGCAATGAATTCATGAGGGAACAACGAAGTGGGAAAAGAGAAATTTCAGAATGGGAAGGAATTCTGTTACAGGGATTCCAGGAATAGTACCACAAGAGGGGATAAACAGAAGTGGGATAGGGAAAAAAATCAAGGGTAAAGTGGGGTTTTTACAAAACGGATAGGGTAAATTCAAAAGAATATGGGAAGGTTAATCATTTTGGGATTGAAGAAGAAAACTGAGGGAATATTTCGAAAGTGTAATATGAATAAAGACAAAAAAAAATTTGGAAGGTCTGCCTGCACTGGTGCAAGAAAAATAACTGCAGCGAGAATTAAGCGTTACTTGAATAAAAATATCCATGCTAATTACCCCAATTGTATAAAGGTTGGTTCTGTTGAACCTGCTTTTACTTGGCAGTCGCTAGCATATATAAAGATCAAGCAACATTCTCTTTTTATTAGAAATTTTTTACCTTCCTGCCAACAAGCTGGTTTTTAGGTTGATCCTTCTACAATCATGTCAGCGAACCGATTTTCATAATTACAGGAAAATATTTTTTCTTTACCTTTTATTTAATTAATTAATTAATTTTTTTTTTTAAGAAGAAGAAGAATTCATGTTTTCAAAAGGTTGGTATTACCATTCACCACTACCATCCTGAATTACTGTTGGACTTGCTGTGTAAAATCTTTCCTGGCAAGTGGCTGAAAATACTTCTTTAATCTGTGTCCATTTACCAAGAATACTGAATTTTGTCCATCAATAGTTTTAACTTCTATTGCTCCATTCTCAAATACTCAGATCACTTCATAAGGTCCCATCCAACATGTATGGAACTTCCCTTTAAAAATTTTAAATCTAGAATCATAAAGGAGCACCCAATCACATGGTTGGAATTGATTTTTCTGAATAGACTTGTCATGCCACCTTTTGCGTTGCTGCTGAATTAGTATGTTCTGTTGAACAACATCCCTACGAAATTCATCTAACTCATTTAATTGGATAAGACGTTGTTGTTGTGCCTCAGAGAGATCTAGTCCTAACTGAACTGCAGTTCTGAAAGTTTTGATCTGGAATTCAATTGGTAACAGAACCTGTTTTCCATATACTAGCTCATAAGGTGTACGTCTCGTGATATTTCTCCAAGTGGTTCTGTATGCCCACAAAGCTTCTGGTAATATTTCAGCCCAGTCTTTCCGATGCATATTTACTCTCTTTGTAAGAATGGACTCGAGCACTTTGTTTGTGGATTCCACTTGGCCATTTGCTTGCGGGTGATACAACATGGATTTCCTGTGCCGGATCTTGTATTGCTTCATCACACCCTGTACCAAATTAGAAATAAACTGCGAAACATTGTCAGAAACAATTTCTCTAGGCACACCAAATCTAGTAAACGTTTCAGTATAAATAAAATCAACAACAACTTTTTCTGTAGCAAAGGAAATATATTTAGCTTCTACCTATTTTGTAACAAAATCTATACAAACCAAAATATGCTTTTTACTTAATGATGTTGGATTTATTGGCCCTATAAAATCAATAGCCCATTTTTCAAACGACTCAATCATAACTTGGGGGCATAAAGGCATTTCATTGGTTTGATTAGGCTGGCCCACTCGTTGACAGCTATCACATCGCCTGACATACTGTTTGGCATCCTTAAACAAGGAAGGCCAAAAGTAACCAGCATGCAATACTTTATATGCAGTCTGCTTATCAGTGAAGTGGCCTCCACAAGGTTCATCATGAGCAGATTTCAATATGTCAAACACTTACTCCTCTCTTACACATCTATGAACAATCAAATTTGGACCAGTATAAAGAGATCTCCTTGAATCCAGGAGTATGCAGCACTTTTCTGAATAATATTCCGCTTTTCACGAGCGGACAAGTGGGGTGGTGTTTTCCTAGTAACCAAGTAATTAGAAATGTCAGCAAACCATAGAGAATCTGTTGACATAGAAAAAATATGTTCATTCGGAAAATCATCATTAACAGGAGTTTCTTCACTAGGATTATCTAATCTAGAAAGAAAATATGCTACAACATTAGATTTTCCTAGTCTATCAACAATAGTAACATTAAATTCCTGCAACAATAGCAACCACCTAGTCACTCTACCACTAGTCAATGGTTTTTTCATCAAATATTTAATCGTGGAATGATCAGTATGTACAAATACTTCATATCCTGTAATATAGTGCCTGAACTTGTTAATTGCAAAAATTACAGCTAAAAACTCTTTCTCTATAACTGTATAATTTAATTCAGCAGAAGAAAAATTCTTACTAATATAATAGATAGCATAGGATTTCTTATTTTCCTCTTTTCCTAATGTTACGCCAATAGCCAAATCTGAAGCATCAGAGGAAATGTGAAAAGTCAGGGACCAGTTAGGACCTCTCAAAACTGGTGCCTGTACAAAATTTTCCTTCAATGTTTCAAAATATTGTTGGCAAGCTGTGGACCAAAAAAATTCACTATCCTTAGCTAGAAGTCGGAAAAGAGGGGCAGCTATCTTAGAAAAATTTTCAATGAATCTTCTATAGTAACCAGCATGTCCTAAAAAACCTCTTACTTCCATTTGAGTTTTGGGTGTAGAAAGATGCAGAATGATTTCAATCTTTGCTAGATCAACATGGATACCTTTATCAGAAATCAAATGACCAAGTATCACTCCCGCTTTGCACATTAATCTAAATTTCTTGTCACTCAAGGCAAGATGGGCTTCCTGACAATGAAGAAGTACTTTCTCCATATTTTTGGTACCTTCCTGAAAAGAATCACTAAACACAGAAAATTCATCCATATAAATTTCTTCAAATTCCAGATTAGCAAAAATGGCCAGGACTGCCCTTTGAAAGGTAGTCGGGGCATTACATAAACCAAAGGGAAGCACTTTATAAGAAAATGTACCCCATGGACATGTAAAATTAGTTTTATCCTGATCTTCGGGTGCAATCTGTATCTGGTTATAGCCACTGAAGCCATCCAAAAAGGAAAAATATTTCTTTCCTGCAAGGGTATCAAGCACCTGGTCAATGAAAGGGAGAGGGAAGTAATCTTTGAGAGTGGCTTTGTTTAATTCTCGATAATCAATACAAATACACCATCTTCCATCTTTCTTAGGTACTAGCACTAATGGAGAGACCCACTGACTATCGGAAATAGGATAGATAAAATTGGCATCCAAGAGTTTTTTTACTTCTTCCTTCATAATATCTCTTAGAGCTGGATTCATTCACCTTTGGGGTTGTCGGACAGGTCAGGTTCCTTCCTGAATATAGATATGATGTGTACAAGTTTCAGGAGGAATACCCTTCATATCTTCATAGCCCCAAGCAAAGGCACTAAGATGGTTTTGCAACAAATTCACAAGCTGCTCCTGCTGAGATGAGTCCAAATCTGAACTAATATGCAAGGATTTACCAGGGCTAATCTCAACAAGAGTAGTATCAGGCTCAGGAGTACTCAAGGGAGTGGTCAAATGCAGCGGCACAGAAGAATGAGAATCATGATTATCTTGAAAATCTAGGCTGAAAATCTGGCTCAATGGCTCAAAATTAGGCATAGTGTCTAGATTATTCAGGAAATCTTGAATCTCATCTTCTTGTGAAGACCCAGTATAATGATGGATAAGGGAAATGGGTTGAGTCTCCTCATCACTGCTTTGATCCAACCATAAATTATCTCGAAGGTCCTGAATGGATCTAGCAGGGGGGTATAAGGTAAATTTCTTCCTAGAATCTCCATGCGAAATATACATACCACCGGAACGACATCCAATATATGCATCGGTCGTAGCAAGCTATGGTCGACCCAAGATCAAGGGATGTCCTCCTACTGGGTTCTTTGGCTGAAGCACAATGAAATCAGCAGGATATTCCCAAGAATCTAATGAGATGATCACATCATCCAATACTCCTTCTGGCTTAATTTTAGATCTATCTGCTAATTCAAGCACAGTGGGAGTAGGGCGAAGATGAGATAACCGAAGTTGATCCATGGTTTGATTATTCATGACATTAATGGTTGCCCCCAGGTATATAAGAACATTAGAGACAAGGACATTACTAATCTGAACTGAGACAACAGGGTTCCCGGGATCAGTATATTTTTCCATAGACACACATCCTGTCATCAACTCTGCTGCCCTACCAACAAATTGAATGGTTTGGGGTTCCACTCTCTTCCTCCCGGGTTTCTTGAGATAGAGCTCCTTAATAATATTGGTACAAATGCGGATCTCTTTAATGGCTTGAAGCAAAGGTATCTTAATGAAAAGATTCTGAAGCTCAGATGCCAAACTAGTCTCAGAAATAGGCTCACTTATTTCCATTACTAGCTTTTCTGGGAAGGGAGGCTGGTTGGAAGAAGATGGCAAGGATTCAGAGGGTAAGAGCTGCTTAGTGACAGCTTTTGGAGAATGGTTAAGAGTTTCCTCTTCTCCTTTCTCTTCAACAATCACTATAGGTTGCTTCTGATTTTTTGATGTTACAGTCCTTCCCGATCTTAATTGAATATCATGAACCCCAACTAGAATAGACTAGTACTCGAATGGTAAAGGTGGGTTTGTTATGTAGATCATTTGCATTGCTTTATTATTGTTAGGATTGGGCATAGGTTGAGAAGGCAACTGAGGAGGTCGAAAGGGTGGAGGTAAAGGCAACGGTGGAGTAGACTGACTCGGAAGTTGAGGCATTGAATAAGGTGTATGCGTAGATGGATATGACTGCATAGGTGGCTGGTAGGAATATGGAGAATGAGTTGGCCCTCTCCAACCTTGTTTCCATGGTTGAGAAGGTTTCCCATGATGATATTGATTCCCATACTGCCACTGCTAATTAGTGTTAGGATAAGAATATGCATGTGAATTATAACCAAAATAGTGTGGAGAAAATTCAGTAGCCATACCTGCACCTACCTGAGGCCAATTACTTCTTTCTCCCATAGCATACAAGTATTCAGCTGTCCCCCTGTAAATACAGCTTTAAGTCCTGGTATAGAGGGACATTTTTTTGTGACATGGTCTTCTACACAAATAGCACACTTATTAGTTTCTTTCAAATTAAGAGGACACTCTTTAGGAGGATGATTGTCTCTACATTTAGGACAGAAAATACATAATGACTCTTGTTCCTTCATGAGTTTTTGCTAAAATTTTAAAGAGTCTAACTGTTTGGTAACAATATTCATTATATCAATTTTCATGTTTTCCATTTTATTTTCTAGTCCAATAATCATAGCATCAGTAGATTCAGTTTTTCTATTTCTATTTTGAGTTCCTCTACTAGATCTATACTGATTTCTTGAAAATTTCCTGCATAATTCACAAATTTGTTCAAAAGTTTGCTGAGAAATATCACCTTGTCCTAACAGATTTAAATTATTTCTAGCATTATCAGTAAGTCCTCTTAAGAACAAGGTTCTAATAGTACTGGGATCAAACTTAAGTTTTGACCTTTGTAAAATATACATAAATCTTTCTAGGTAATCTTCAAGAGTTTCATCATCATCCTGTATGATTGTAAAAATCTCATCCTGCATGTCCCGAGTTTTGCAATATTCTTGATATTTAGACAAAAACACTCTCTTCATCTGATCCCAAGAGGTTATAGTGTTTCCTCCTAACCCCATAAACCAGCGTAGAGCTGAGTCCTTGAGAGTAACAGGAAATAATCTTAACTTCTGAGCGTCAGTTGAATAGTCATAACTTCTACACAAAATATCAAACTCGAATAGAAAAGAGTCAGGATCTTCATGAACTTTACCATGGAAATGAGGGAGAGTTGATGGTGGAATATTATTCATTTGCACCACAGTATCAGGATCCACAAATGGAAACACAAAAGTGGATTGTTCTTTACTTACCTGGTTTTCACCAGTCCCTTCCAAATGATCTTCATGGTCCACCATTGTTTCCCTTTTACTTGTACCGCTCTCAACAGACTGATCCACACCTGAGATGTTGTCACCAGAATCCAGGTGGATTATTCGTGTATGATGGGTTTGAATTGGATTGGGCTTCCTGCTTACAGAAGGAGACCCAATATGAGAATTGTTTTCAAAATAAGTTTGGCCCTTAGTGGGCTTCAAACCCTTATCTTTTCTAGGCATTCATTTCAGAAAAGAAAGAAAAATAACAAACAACTTCTAGTAAAAAATGTTGTCCGAAATCAATTAACACTAGTAAAATTCCTTCAAAGAAGCTTTTCCAAACAATACTGCAAAAATAAAGGAAAAAGTACCTCTATTTTATAATCATAAAATTCTTACCAAACCAAATCGTCTCCCCGGCAACGGCGCCAAAATGTTGGGTGCAGGAATTACACTTAAGCAAACTCCTCAACACTTAATTTGTCAACCCGGGGGATCCGTAAACTTAGAGACGAAGCACAAGAAGTGCCAGAGATGGTATGAATATTTTTAATTATAAATCCCTACTTTCTTTAAAGGAAAGATTGTAGAATCAAATTAAAAAGAGAAAAAGGCAACTTGAACCATCAAAATAATCTAAGACTGGAACAAGAAAGAATGCATTTGCAAGAGGGAATTAAAGATAAAAGGCAATCACTCTAGCTAATTATTGTTTAACTACTGAGTGTGTGTTTTTCTTTAGCAGAGACACTTAGCAGTCTCATCAGATGGGCCCTTAAACCTACTCCTTTAGAGATTTCCTTCTTGCACTAATATGCCCTGCACTATTGCAGTTTGCTTGCACTAGTGTAGGAACATAGATTTATGTAGAAGGTATAAATGGTGTCTTTACTAAAGGCCTTTTTTACTTTATGCAAGGGCTTGAACTTTTCCAGTTTCAAAGCACTCGAATCCCATGGCAAGAAACTAGTTCTTGCACTGGATCAGAGCTTCCTGCACTTAGCATTTAATTCTTAAAATAGTGCTTAATTATTGCAAGTGCTGTTATCAAATTTCACACATAAAAAATGAATGTTTCTGATCTTAACAAAGTGCAGGAATAAAGAAACAATCAATATACGTTTATCCTGTCATAAGCATTTAATGAAAGAAAGAAGATTGTGGGGAGTAGAATAAGAAGGCTTGCTGCATCACACCAACGTGCACTGGTGTAGGTTCATTTCTCCTGCTGGGACCAGGTGGGGAAAGCCAATCAAACAAAATTGCAGAAAAGGAGATATCACACCAACGTGCATTGGTGCAGCGTTATTTCTCCTGCTTGGACCAGGCAGAGGAAAACCAATCTGAAATCAAGTACAGGAAAGGAAATTGCAGAAAAAGGAAATTTATCTACTTCACACAACGGATCCGCTTTCACTCAGACATGAATGCATGTGCTTAAAATTAAATCACACTTGACAATATAAACACAAATTACAGGAAAATAGGAAATGGGGTAAATGTGCTGGGTTGGCTGGGCCCTAGCCAACCAGCGTGTTTCCCTTTTAAATAAAAACGCTGCTCAGTTCCTTAATCAATTCATCAACTCAAATATAGAAACACAATTTGTGAAACATGAGGCGGAGCTCCCTTTTATTAATTCACTGAGGCAAGTACATACATTAATACATCGTCCAGCCCAGATTCGGGCGATAACAAAATACAACAACCTGTTACCGCCTCTCTGGCTGTCTCTCTGTTCTCTTCTTCTATCAAAACTTCTCCCCTAGTCCTATTTACATTCTACATTATATAGATCTTTGGCCAAAGGCCAAAATAGATCATTCAACCGATTGCATAACCAAACATAGAATTTAGCTTTTCAGCCTTCAAAATTAGACAGTCGGCAAAATTGGCCGTAGCCAATCTCCAGCTTTTGTCCTTCATAGATTCGGTCTCGGCTGCCTTTGGATCGATCTTGCTATCGTGGCTAAAGCTGCTCAAAACGCGACAGTGATCAAGGAGATTCAGATTTGCTGCAAGGATTTGTTGTGCGAGCAACGGTGCAAGTTCTGATCCTGCACTAGGATCAGCAGTCATGGTAAGTACTCTAACTGCCAAATAAACATTGGAGATATCGACAAGTTACAAAGAGTGATTAAAAGTAAGAAATCATGTAATAAAATATTAATTAATGCTAAATTGAATTAAAAGTATGAAAAATAATTTTTATACGAAATGTGTCACCATGCTTGGACTAGTGCAAGATGAGGGTGCATAAAGAGGTAAAACAGAGGTAAATGGTTATGATTTAGGAAGGAGAAAATGGCAAAAAGAGAGAAAATTAGGGGGCTAACACATGCATTGTTAAAACATAGTAGTCAAGCATGAAGTAGTTAGAGGTTAATTAGCCATTTGGCCCAACAATATGTTCTTAGATGAGATTCCCTTTTTGCAAATTTAATTGAGAAATTTACTTTATGAATGCCACTTAGTTTATCTCTATTTCTTACTTTAGCCTAATTCTGGATTTCCTTTCTTGCAAATAGCCAGGTGTGTTGTTATGCTTAGACTAGTTTCTTTCTTGTTGATAGAGTAATGGTCTTGATTTATTTACAGTCTTAGGTTGCATTCAGAAGTGTGACAGAATTCATCCCCTAGAAGTAGCCCTAGAAATAACATCCCTTTATAGGACTAAGAAGAGGATGGCATGAGTGGAATGCATCTTCTATGTATATAGCACTGTCACCTCCAATTTTGTACGAACCACAGGTTGATAAATTAAATTAGAGTAGCATCTGGGAGTTGCAACCCTCTTGTAGCAATACCATGGCTCACAAAATTTTAGCGTCGTTGTCGAGGAGGTTTCTAAGTAGATGATTTGATTCTGTTTTAGCATTATTTTCTACTTTTCTTATACATTCAATTCCAAAATATTGAAAAATACAAAAATAGTTTTACTTTCATTCCTCATAGGAGTAGGGATAACCAAGGAATTTTTTTACCAAAAACCCCCACATCCCCACACAATCACCCTTCACTCTTCTTCAATGGTTGTGAGGTTGAACACACATAGGTGAGTCCCTTGAAAACTTTGAATAACCTATTGGAGAAGAAGAAGAAATTAATTCACCAATTCAAGCCATGACCAAGAGTGGGACACAAGGATTCTTTCCGATTAGAGAAACAAATGGGGAAACTAGGATGTTCGAATTTTTTGTTTTCTGCAAGACCTATGACTATGCCTCAAATGACCAAAAGTTGAAATTGTTCCCATCCACCCTCAAGGATGCAGCCTTGCGCTGATTCATGGGTTTTCCTGGGAACAACATCACTACCTAGGCACAGATGCAAGAGTCCTTTAACAACAAATACAGGGAATATTGTAGATCCAAAGAAACTAAGGAGGAAATATTTAGGATGACTCTAGGACCTAACGAATCCCTAGAGGATTAGGAATAAATATTCTAGCTAAACTACAAAAGATCCAACTGCACCCTTGATCTGGAATCACTTAAACTGGTACTTATACGATGGATGAAGGAGGAGGTGATAGAAACCCTTAATATGCTATCAGGAGGAGATATCTACCAACTGCCTTATGAGGACATCAAAACTGTCTTTAGGAACCGGCATAAGGCAACAAGGAAGAAAGGTGGAGCTAGCCAAAGCATGACCAACACCCCTTCCTCTTCTACCTCCATCAAGCATGAGATTGGAAACATTTTGGAGGACTTCAAAAGTGAGATGTTGCACACCTTTTATTTTCAAATGGACATAATGCATATCAAGAGGAAACAAGAGGAAGTAGAGAGAGCCTTATCTATATTTTTCCTGTACCAGAAATCACCCTCGAAATGAATGTCCATTGAATGCCATAGAGGTTTTCTTATTCTGTGAAGAGAGTCATGCCAAAAATATGTGTCCCTCCTTACCTAGGCTAAAATATATATATCAAGGCGGGGAAGTAGGACCAGAGAAACTTTGTTTCAAAAATCAGAAAAGGCCTCAAGAGCCTCGGTCATATCAATAGGGTATGCAAGCTACACCTTACTCTTATTATCAGACCAATCAAAATTCACCTATTCAATATTGGTACACACCACCATTATGTTTATGACCTCATTTATATTCTATATAACATGATCACTTACTACTCAATTCTAGAGTTTGGTCCTATTGTTATTGATTGTGATTTCAATAACTTTTTTCCCTATATTATACTCCTAAATATTGTGTTATGATAATTTTCTCTTTCCTTATACTGAAAGTAAAAATCTTGGATGACTTTTTCAAATCGTTGATGAACTTTTTCTTTAACTATAATTAAGACAACAATATATAATAACTTTATTTCTTGAATTACCTTTTTAGAATCTTTCTTTTTCTTTAAGTATAATTAAGACAACAATATGTAATGAAAACAATAACTCATATGAATATTTTATTATATTTATTTTTATTTCTCGCTTATGATTATTATTAATATAATTTATGATTTTTTTTACATTAATTAATTTAAAATATTTATAAATAAAAATATTTTAAATTTAATAAATTTTGAATTTTGATAATATTTTATTGTAACTAAATTATTTTAATATGATCGAATTTCTATTTTAATAATTTTATAAATGATTTTTTTTTGGTATAAATATAAATAATTCTACATTATAAAAGAAAACAGTTTTAATATAAATAAATTTTAGTATAGAAAATATAAAAAGAGAGAGAAATCTGAGTATTGAGAGTCTTTATAAGAAGAAAACCTTGACCATATATTTCATATTAATGATTCTTGTTGATAAAATAAATATGCTAATATTTCCCATTTATTAACATTTAATTTAAAAATGACGAGCATATACAGACAAATATCCCAGAATATCATGTGTAAGTTTATTTAAATACGTCATTGAATGAATACTTGTAGCAACGAGCCTAGTGTCCCTGTCCAAAATCATTCAACCATTTAACCAATACGTTAAGACTATCTCATTATCCAAAATCATTTGACCAATACATTCGGAATCTGGGAGAGGGTCAATCGAACTAGCACACATAATGCAGAAAACAACTTTTGATACAATCTCATGGCATATTTTGAACTCTTTTAAAGGGTCCTTCCAAACCTATTCCTCGCTCAGGGCAATCACTCTTCGGTCTACGCAATAACTCTGAAGAGCATCTCCCCTATTCATCATCTTGAAATTTAAAGAATTAAAATATTTGTGGAGAATGACTGAAAATGTGTGTGTGTGTTTTTTTAACTTATATAGTCAAAATACAAATTACAAAAAGGAATAGAATATATAAATTTGAATGAGGAAATCTTGTATTTGATAAACTAAAAAAAATCTCGTCCATTAATTAATTATCTAATTTAATTCGAATTGTATTTATTATTAGTTTCATGTTTCAGCCTCACTTGTTTTGCTCAATGGTATGATTTTATTTTTGGTTATAATTCATTGGTGTTTCTGCTTTGATTATTTAATGTTCAATTATGAGACAAATTTCTCATCGATCGTTTATATTTTTAAAGGTAAACGTAGGTTTTTCCAAGCACTTTGGTTTTGTGATCTTATTATCTATTCATATTAAAGCATGAAAACGATCTCTTGTGATCACTACAAGAAAAAGTGACATTGTCGTGGTCATGTTTAGACGACCTTTTCAGTCCACATCACCAATGTCACATATAGTGACGGTCCTTAAAAAAATGTTGTTGTAAGTGCATATAGTGACGGTCCTTTAAGGTTTGTCACCAAAGCCATTTTTAGTGACACTTTTGGTGAGGGTTGTTAAAGGCCTGTCACTAATTCTCTCTTTGGTGACACTTCTAGTGACGATATTTTATTGACCCTCACCAATGCTATTTTGGTTACTTTTGGTGATGGTCAAAAAATGTTTGTCATCATTGATCATTCTAATGAGTTTTTTATGACACTATGTGCATGTTACAATATTTTTTGTCAAAAGATAATAATTTAAGACCATTGTTGTGGAGTCTTTTTCATTATGTGTCCAAGGCCATATAGTAGTTAGAGTCACTCAATTTGTTAAGAAATAATTAGTGTGTATCATATCCCTCAAGTAATGAGAATATATTTTTCCTATGTGTCAATACATGATTCATCTCTGTTAGGTCTATTATCTAAAAAAATCCCTTTAGATAAAGTTCCACTAGTGTGTGTAGAAATTATATTATTTAATACATAATCAAGCTTTGTAAATTCTATTAATGAGAGAGATCTAGCACTCCTCAACACTCTTGGCACACCTTAACATGCTTTGGCACACACTAACATTCCTTGGAACCTCACATATCCTAGAACATCTTGCCATGATTAGGACACCCAAGAAAATGTTGGTAGGCCCTAGCATAGCATAACACTCTTCTAGCATGTGTTGGCATGCCTTGTAATCCCAACTAACATGCCATGGAACACTTTGGTATGCATTAACATACATGAGCACTTGGAATACATTGGAACTTGGCATGTATTTGAACCTATTATTAGTGCGCCTAGCATGCCTCTTTTGAAAAAGATAAAGTCTTGATTTATTAACCCTCTTATGTGTTCATTTCCTTGCATTGTATATTGGTTCTTATTTTTGTTTCCTTGATACTCCTTGGCACATATTGACATACCCTAGCACCCTGCACATCCTATCATGGCTTAGAATATTGCATGTCTCGGCACTATGTGGCACATGTTAACACACACTGGAACTCCCTAGCACACTCTGGCACTTCTTGACATTCCCTGATATTCCCTAGCATGCCTTACTAGTGCTTAACATACCTTGTCACTCCCTCCTTGAAATGCTAGCTAGCACTCGCTGACACTCACTCACACACCCGCATATTCATTCACTTCCATGAATTTTGACCTAGTGCTCCCTTGTGTTGCCCTAGTACTCCCTAACACTACTCAACACGCATTAGCACACTTTGTCACACCTTAGCACTCTTCGACATGCCCTTCCACTTCATAACATGTGTATCACTCCCTAACATACATTGGAACTTGGCACGTGTTGGTGCTTGGAAAGTATTAACATGTCTAAAATTCATTAAGATGCATCAGTATGCTTTGGCATGGTTCAATATTAAATTTATTTGAGATCAAATATTGGAAAGTAGATGAGGAAGTAACAGAGGATGATTTGGCACTTAGAATGCACTAACACTTGGCACTTGGCACTTATTTCCACCTAGTGTTGGTGTGCATAGCATGCCCCTCCTGGAAAATGTAAATTGATGACTTATTAACAGAGGATTATTTGGCACTTATAATGCACTAACACTTGGCACTTGGCACTTATTTCCACCTAGTGTTGGTGTTCATAGCATGTCCCTCCTGGAAAATGTAAATTTATGACTTATTAACCCTATGATGAGTTCATTTCCTTGTAGTTTAACTTATTTCTCCTTTTTGTTGCCTTGATAGTCCTTGGCACGTATTGTCACACCCTTGCACATCTTGGCATGACTTAGCACTTGACATATCTTAGCATATTTGACATGTGTTCGAACTATATGGCACATGTTAGTTTTCCCTAGCATGCCTTGGCACTGATGCCCTCACAACTATCCTTACATTTTTTCATGACTTGGGACCCTAAATAAGTCCTTAGCTACTTCAGCTCATGTGACATTGGTCTACTTCATCCATAACAACTTGACCAATTGTACCTACTACAAGTAGATTGTGCCTTGTTCACCTAAGAACTGACTATACCTCATCTTAGGCCACTCATGTCCAAATTGAACTTGTCCCACTTAAGAACTTACCAAGACAATGATCACATCTAGCCATGGACATGAATCAACTAAGAAACATACCTTACATAGGAAATATTTCACATGTATGTCCAATTCGTATAAACAGTTCAACATTAACTGAGAGTTGGCAAGAACCACAAGATACACAAGAAACACAATATATAAGTCAGCACAAGTCGAGTGCCCCAAAACTTATACACAACAATGTACAATATGCAATTGTCTAAAATAGTTTAAAACATGAGCATTTGACCAAAGTGTACCACATGTCATATAAAAATAATATATAAAGGCAAAATAGTGTTGTGCCCAACACAAAGTCTCCCTTTGTCTAAAATTTCTTTGTTGAGCCCCTTATCGCAATTGTAGGCTTGCCTATTTCAAATCCTATTATGAACTTCTTCTAACACACTTCATCCTTGGCACACTTGAATTCACTGAAAATCCATGGCACACACAATTTTTTTTTCATTTCCACGCATTTTGACCTAGTTCTCCCTTGGGATGCCTCAAAACTCCTTAACACTCCTCAACATGCATTGACATTGTCAAGCATGGGTTAGCATGCCTTTTCATTTCTTGGCATGCCCTAACCCTCCCTAGCTATCACACCCTCACAACTACCCTTACTTAATTTTAAACTTGGGAACCCAACCAAGTCCTCGCTTGACTACAAGAGCTTGAGAAAGTTACAATTACTACAACTAGACTATGTTGTTGAATTGTGTAGCTTGGGAGGTACTCCACAAGCCTAGTGAGATGGGTTTGTGTGATTTTGGTCACAAAAGGATTTTTGGGAAAATAACCCAAGCGAATGGGCTTTGGACCCAAGATGGGGTTTAAAATCTAAAAGAAAATTAAAAAGAAAAATAATATTTCCTGATGTATAAGTGGATAAAGCTCGTAATTTCCAGGTTGTTATAAAGAGGCCTAGATAGGAAAAGTTATTTAAGGAGGCCTTAGTATGAAGGAAATAACATCAACTGAGAAGGATCTCATTTTATCAAGGAGGCCAGGAGAGATGTAGTCCTAAAGTAGGTTGAGTTAGAGGGATGAGTAAGAGTTGCTAAAGGGAGGCCATGATCATCCACCAAGAGTAAGATCATCATGTGAGGGTTCACAAGAATGTCACATACCTTAATGGGTTCGAGATAGGAAGCATGGTGACATATTGTTGGTTCTCTTATGGCAGATAAAGCTCAAGAGAGGCGACTCATGAGAATTTGGGCATGTGATTTCAATGGTGTTTCTGTGTGAAGGCCATGTCAAATTTTGAAATAGTAGAGAGGGTTGAGACCCTACCTTATGTTGGTTAGTAGGTCACAAGGTTTGTAATAAATACCAACACAAATGGAGGAGGGTCTGCACTAGAATTTAGGGCCATAACAGAAGTAGCCACAAGTGTAATATTGACTGAGGTAACTGTAGTTTGAGGGCCATATAGATATAAATTTCAGGTCAAGATTCTGTCAAATAAACTCCCAAAATATATGGATCCATATGAGCTAGGTTGAGTCTGTTATGGAGGAAATATTTATCATTTTTTCTATGGGTGGATAGGGTTTGTTCTAAAGAAATTATAATAGAGGTATAATTCCCTGTTTAGGGAGGTTTCCTAGCATGTTAAATCCATAAGGTATGCCCTTAATACTGTGACAAATCTGCATATAAGAAGAGGGGTTGTGACCCTTAGAGAGAGTTTTGTATCTGCAATATACACCACATATTTTGAAGATGGTTTTTAGAAGTATGTGCGGAGATAGACAATCCAAAGGAAGGTGAAACCTGAGTAGAAGATGGAGCAAAAGAAATGTGCCATATGAGGAATGGATTGACATGAAGAGGAGTTGATTTTGGTGGATTGTCCATAAAGTTTTGGATAGAGATTTGAAGCAACCTATAAGAAGTTAGTCAATGGACTGTTAGTGGATGATTTGTGACCCTAGTTCAGTCATCTACAGATTTTTAGAAGGGTGATAAGAGGAGTATCTCATATTTGTTCAAATATTGGACAAAAAAGAAATTGTTACCCAAGAATAGTGATTTTTAGAGGACTCAAATCACTATTAGGTGGCAGATTTGAAGAGCCCTAAATGAGGGCAGTGTTGTGGGAACTAGATCAGTAAAATATTGACTGTGGTTGGGAAAATTGATGGAAGTTCAAGTACAATTGGAGGGTTTTTAGGTGACTATTAAAGAAGATCTCTAATTCTTGTACTTGTAAAAGAAAACAAAACTGGTAGAAGGGTAGGTGTATTGGGCCTAAGGACGTGCAGACTTTGAAATACTAAAGTAGCATTCAAGTGGGCTAGTCAAATAACCCTAGTTCATTGTATGGTAGAGGATTGAGTCACTGAGAAGAAGGGAAACCTCCATAGCCCTAGACTTGTCATCTTGGAGCAGCAGTATGGAAAAAGTGGGCAAACCAAAGAGTTGTTCACAATAGAGTTGTGAATAACTGATCAAAAACCCTAAGTGTTTCATACCTTAAGGAAAAAAGAGGTAGATAGAGGGAAACAAATTTTAAGCTGAGTTTAGTAACCTAAAGGAGTTGTGTTAATTGATATAGGCAGATTGAGGATTTTCATAATGGGAGGCAAGAGGACCTTCCAGATGTGTTCAATACATGTGGAATGAAATGGCTATGTGTGGCCAACATCAAAAAGTGGGTCAAGTGTTGTCTTGTTCAAGGTAGATTGGTTGTCAAAGGAATAACACCAAGCCCTAGTTGTATTCCTTGTATTAATGTGATTGTAAAGAGACATGATCCTTGGTACAATAACTCTAACCTATTCTATTATAGTTTGTAATTTAACGAAGAACGGTTTGAAAAAGTTAAAAATTTTCATGTGCACTAGTTGATTCCCTGATGTGTGTAGATTTCATTGTGCAAAGTAGATGTGTTGTGGCACTCGAGTGTGTTTGCATCAAATATTCTAAGACCAAACCCATATTCTAATATTCTCAGGTTGAATCTCATATTAGTAGCCTCTCCGTCACATGTTTACCCTGGTAGGGAAGTTGCTTGGGTAAATGTGGGAAGGGGGTGTTACAAAAAGGTTATGGGGGGGTATCTTATGGTATATTGAACATGGCAAGGGGACACAAGGGTAGCATGGGTGGGTAGAAGTTGGAGGTGCACACATGGTTTACTAAGATCTATAGTCCTAGCATTAGAGAATGATAAGGGGGATTATGACCTAATTTCATAGGGGCCAGGGGACCTAGAGGGAAGGCAGCGAGAGAAATTGATAGGGGAACCCCCAATAGTGGTGATAAGGGGATTGGGAGTCCAATTATCACAAACCATAAGCCCTTAACCCATAACCACTAAATTCCATATCCCCTTAACCCCCAATCCATAATCCCTTAACCCCTACACTCATAACTCATAACCCATAAACCCCTTGACTCATTAAATATTAAGACACTAACCCCTAACCTATAATCCATGAACCTCCTAATCCATAAATCCTTATCCTCTTAACGTGTGACCCTTAACCCCTAACCCTTCACCCCTAAACACCTTAATTGTTAACCCCTTAACCACCAACACCTAAATCCCCTAAATGTTAAGTCATTAACTGCTAAATCCTCTGACCCCAAATCCCTTGGCCCCTAACCCTTGACCCTTGAAGCCCTTCACCCTTGAGGAGAAACCAAAGTCCATATGATCCAATACATTGTACTCTTTTGTCAACTTGAAATTTTTTTTCCCAAGATATCCTCTCTTCTTTGGAAAGAGGACATAAACAAGTAGTTTTATATATTTCAAAATGAAGAACTCTTCACCTATGTTCCTCTCATGTATTCCACATGTGATGTGAATGGTAATTGTTATCTTCTTTACTAAGGCGTTCTTCTTTTGTAAATGTGACCCTTGACTACGCCATGAAAACCCTCCAAAATGTTCTTAAATGACGGGAATTCCTCTTCAAGTGTGAAGCTAGTGGAATGTGACACGTTATCCAAGATACCTCCAAATATTTGATTTGTGCCTTGGGGAATGTGAAATATACCCTCAACATAAAACACAGATAAGAGTTCGTAGCCAAGTGCCCAAAATGTGAGATGTTTCCACTTGTGAAATTGTGCTTCCAAATATTTGAATTCAACAACAAAACACACCTTAAAATACATGAATGTGTCTTAACATGTGAAAGAAAAAGTAAACCCTTACCCTAGTCTTCCTTTGTTGGCAATTTCGGGATTTGAAATCCCTAGTGTCTTTGATGAAGGATGAATAATGGCTAGAATAAGGGCTAAGATTTTTGGCAAGGTATTTGGAAAGGGCATGAGTGGGGCCTCCTATAGCACCGACGATAGGTCTGAGGGGGATATCAGGTTTATGAATTTTTGGTTGACCGTAAGTTCTAGGGGTAATGGGGTTAAGGGAAATGAGGTGCTTTTAGGTGGTAAGGTCAAGGGAAGAGGATTTGATGGCTTTGGTGACCTTCCTGGAAATGGATTGGAGGGGGTTTTTAGATAAGGGATGGTAGGAAGAGGAGGAAAGAAGATCCATCATCTTACGATGGAAATCTGAGGAGTTCATAATAACATAGGCGTTACCTTTATCAAATTTAAGAATGAGAATATCGAAGTTGGAATTGAGTTGACGGAGGCCCAAAAATTCTTCTTAGAGAGGTTAGGCTTGGAGTTTCAAAGAATGCGAAGACATTCTTGGCGAATCTCTTCAACTGCATGGGAGGGGAGGCTGTGGGAGATTTATTAAATGGAGCAAATGATGTCTTCATAGAGTATGGAATGAGGAACATGGGAAAAATTAAAACCTTTCTCAAGAAGGCTTAATGAAGGGGCATCAAGCAATACTGATGAGAGGTTAACTACCTTGGAATTAAGAGAGGAAGGAGGGGGGGAGGGTTCAAATTGAGGGGGAAGGGAGGAGGTAGAAGAAAAAATGTTGGGAAGGGTAGGCATAGAAGGAGGGGAGGGAAACTTAGAAAACTTACTAAAATTATTGGTGGGAGAACTAGAATTATTACTAATGTTGGATTTTTTATTAAAATTATTGTTAGAAAAGCTGTTATTAGGGAAGTTAGAAAAGCTAGAAAGAGGGTTAATTAATTGAGAGTTTAAATGATGGGAAGGCTAAATGGAATTAGGATTAGGGGAGGAGGATTTAATTGAAAAAGAGGAATTAATATTAATTGAAGTTAAGGTTATATCAACGGACTTGGAGGTATTAGAATGATTAGGCTAAATAAGAGAATTCATGCAAAGGCTATTAGAATTAGCCTCGCTGATAAAGTTAAATTGAAGGAGACGAATGAATTAAAATTATGAGCATATCGAGAAGAGTTTAATGAATCGATGAAGGTTTCACTGGAGGGAACTCCGAACTCTGCTGGAGGATGCATAGGATGAAGGGTTTACGAGAAGAGGGACATGCTGGGACGTGACCTTCTCCATTTGTGAGGAAGCATGATACGGTGTCGAGAAGGGTTTAAACGCAGGAGAAAGGAACGAAACCAGATCATGAGGAGAAGGGACTGCTGGAGCAATGCTCGATGGAGGATATCCATGGATAAATTTGACGCAGGGATTGGTATAGAAATAGGTACAGAGGGGCGCGAATTTGAGGATGAAAGCAACATTTTAGATGAGTGAAGCTTACAGTGCAGAGGGAGACCTGAATTGGAGGTTGTAATAGAAAAAGAATGAGGCTGGGTGCTAACAAGAGGCTACGAGCACCACGACGTAGACGCTGCATAAGAAGAAAGGGGTTGGCATAATGGTAAATTCATGAGGAGAATACCTGCCTAATAAGCCAAGCATGTCACAGGTTTTACTTTGGGGAACACCTCCTATAATAGTGCAATATCCATGCCGGTAGGGTCTAATACTTTATGTTCATTCTTCAGGTAAATTTCATAATTACATATTACGATTTCAATATTTTCTAGCTCCATGATTTATTTATCTTGTTCTTCCCATGGATTTCACTACTCCTTCAACTACATAACTTCCCATAGGGTTTTATTTGCTTTGTTGACCTAAAAAATACCTAACTAATTACACAAAATCGACCCATGGTCTGCCTTTTTCGCCCAGTGATTCCCTCACCCTCTGGCCTAGAAAATGTCTAATCGATTGCACAGAGTCGATCCATGGTATGTCTTTGCCGTTCAGTGATTCCCTTGCCTTCATCATGATTTTTATTAAAATCACATAGAAAGTTCAAATGAAAATAATTTATTTCCCTTTCTCATCCTATAAGGTTCTTCCATTCCGCTTAAAAAAAAAAACAAATAATAATGTCTTTACATAAATCTAAAATTAATCAACAGTAAAAAATCCGAACCAAGGCTGCCATATAATTTTTTTGACCAGGGAGACATTTTCTTTTTTTTTTTGTGTATATTCTCAAACGGGTAAAATACAACATAATACAACAAGCTTACGAAGATAGAGCATAAGAGCTGGATAGTTGTAGCAGGGAGGGAAAACTCAAACTTTTCCCCTCAAAATTTTGACAAACACTTGAAACTAACTTCAACCTATTTAACAATAGGAAGTAAGCACCATTGCTATAACACCTAGAACAGTTGCAACACCTTATTGCTACTTTGTGGTTGGCATTGGCAGCACTTTACACATTATAACACAGGGGCTTATGAGTGCTTATATCATTCCCTGTGCTATTCTTTCAATGTGAAATGTCACAGCTTGTATAACAACAAATCGGGGAAAGGAATACAACCAAAGAGATGGGCAAAATAAAATGACTAAGTACCAATAATTTAACATGAAAGAAATGGAACATGTAGATAAAACCAAGTGAAACAACAATAACTTATGCAAGAACTGCTGTAGTATGGACTACTAGCAAAGAAACTAGGTAAGCATAAACCTCTGCTCTGGTTCAGAATCAGGGATTTTTTAGGTAAGCATAAATCTCTGCTTTGGGTCAGAATAAAAGCTTTGTTCTTAACTGCGTTTTGACTCTTAAGTTTTGAGTCTTGACTAAGTTTTTTTTTCTTTTCT
Organism: Pinus albicaulis; assembly: GCA_034641835.2. NCBI lineage: Eukaryota > Viridiplantae > Streptophyta > Pinopsida > Pinales > Pinaceae > Pinus > Pinus albicaulis. The sequence goes on from JAXQQM020087133.1 coordinate 286,150, forward strand.
TTTCTAGTAGTGTAATTTCAAGGATTAATGGGAATTACGTATTTCACAACCTAACTGAGTTGTGTTCACTTGTAGTATACACCATTACTTTTCTCAAATATTTATGCTAGATACAATTACTAGGCATTGCAGTCCATATCCCCAATTTCACTAGGAAAATCTCGATTCTGTCTTCCAGTAGCCCTTGGCAAAACCCCAGAATGTATCAAGTTCTACTGTCTTTGTATTTGGCTTGGTTTCTGTTGACATGATATATATTTACACATTTAATTGTAGTCAATTATTAAATGCAACAGATTGGGTAGTTATAACGGTCTCTATCTCATCTTTCACTCTCAAAATAAAACGGGGATGATGGCCTTGTATTGGGCCAACCACTCTTTGAATAATATTAGTACTTGTATATATCAACATAAACATTTTATACATCAGTAAAGTGTTTCTATATATTTATGTTTCTTAATTTGGCTCTCTGATTGGTTACAGTACGATATTTAAATTTTATATTACCCGGAGAACTGGAATTTTTGGGCGAATTCTGATAAGCGTGGTCATGGGTTGTTTTTCCTCTAGGATGCAAATCTGACATGGATTCTGTGTTTCTTTAACGGTTTCAAACCATTCTGCATTATTATTTTCTTTGATTTGTATTGGGCCTCTGTGTAATCTTTAACAGTCAAATATTCAAAGCTAGATATTTTTGGCAATGGGCGAACTTCAAATGCATGCATTAAAGGGATTTTGAGTTGCAAATTGGTCATAATTCTTGGTTTTCATCTTCAGCTGTAATCATATTCTTTTGATGGGAGCTTCTGGCCATGATAGGCAGGTCTTTTACTTAAGATTTTCTCCACATATGTGCTTAAGAATTCAATTCTTTACACTCTGGAAGGAGACCAAACCTCCTCCTCTATGTGTGATGAATAATTCACATGATGTATTGGCCTGGGAATAACTCCAAGTGCGGGGCTTGTAAATTATCGGCAGTGGGACCACTCTTTGAATTAATGGCCATTCGTTTCAACATTAAACTCCTGCTATTGCGATCACTCGAATTCATAGATGAGTGTGTCGGCTGGAGTATCCCATACTGATAAGAAAATATGCATCACAGGGGAGGGGTTGTGCCATGTAAACTCATAAGACAATATGCATCACGGGGTAGGGGTTATGCCATGTCCACTCTTGTTTATTCTTGGTGGGGTAGTGGCCATGCTCCTCTCCACATGTTCCCTCCCGACCACCCCATTTGGGGAGGATGAATATTTGAGAGAAAGATCCTTTCAAGTCTGCTTGAGGAAAATTTTCCCAATTGTATCTCATCTATCTTTCCTAGTTTATGCATCCTACATTAGCCAGTAGATGTGCACTTTTATTTCCCTTGCATCTAGCATGCGAGGTGAGGACCATTTGTACATGGGGGATGACGATTGTAATCTTCTCCAGTCTACTTTCTAGTCTCTAGATTTTAGAGACTCTGCTTGAAGAGGATCCGTGAATGATCTTGGTGGTCATGCTGATAATGAGCTGGGAATCTCCTTTAATTATGAGGTGAGAGAAATGTTGGAATGATTGTCTAGAGCAGATCCTCTCCAGTTGACACATATTTCTGATTTCATATTACTTGAATTGAATTTGAGGCAAGAAGATATGGCTATGTAGAAATGAAATAATCTGAAATTGATATTTTCTCTGTACAAGACATGTAAATTACATATTTGAACCGATCCAGTCCCAAACAACTTACTCTTTTATACAGTGGTTACTATTTTGTTTTATATGACTGGTACTTTTATTGGTTTTATACCTTTTATTTGGTTCTTTGATTTTTTCATCTCCTAGTGAGGTCAACATATATGCTTTGGACATCAGTTCTATCTCCCCTATTGATCACCTCTCCCATTGATAGTATTTTACTTCAAATATTTCATTCAAATAATAGATCATGTTTTTAAACTTCTGAATATTTCCATATTTGTATGCTGCATGGTTTGACTTTCCTATTTGGACAGTTCAAGGTTTTTTGTCCTATCCTTAACCATGGGAAGAGTCTAAACAATTTATTTTTAGAGAGCTTCAAATTTTTTGGAGAATGAGACAACATAATAACTCTTTCACACTTGTTTGATCATTATGAGATTAGGGACAATGTTTTAGAAAAGACTAAAGGAGTTCTTTGCCCACTAATTTTTTATAAGCATGACAAAATTGTTGAATGCATGATACTTTATCCCCATTTATTTTAGATGATGTCTACAATTGTTTGTCCTTTCTTGAAGTGCATCTTTGCAGTAGGAAGAATTTGGGTTGATAGCCTTTTTGCTGCATGGGTTGGGTGGAAGCTCATCTGAGAACATGAATGCCAAAACATTATCTTTCTAATTTGGATCAATAGATAATACTCTTAAAAATATTAAAGAAGATACATTTTCTGAGACAACATTACCATGATAAGGGATTGATAAACATTGTATGACTCATGTGGGTTTTTTCACCTGTCTAGAAGGGTATAAAACTAGGTTTTGCTTTCAAGAAGGATTCCTAATCAATTTCTTAAGAATGAACAATTTATTTTCTTTCAGCTTTTGCAATTCAACATCCAGAATGCATTATTGACAAGCAAAATCTGTGCATTGAATTTCTGTGATTTGTATGCAAGGGTGAATATTTTGTTTTCTTGTTGTTTCTTAGAATTTGTTTTATTGCGCTCTAACCTTGCAAATCTCTGATTTTTTGTAATTTCAGATTTTGTGGGAGGATGATGATACTAGGTCAAAGTGGGCATGGGGTGACAGGTCAACTGGTTTTATTATCCCAATGATATTCCAGAAGTGGTGTGTTGTCCTACACTAGCTGAAAATGATGAGGTTTGATTCTAGTTGATTTTTCATTTGTGTTGAAACTTGAAACATGTTGATGTTTTCTCTTTTTATGTAAATACAATGATGTATTAAAAACATGATTTTCTATGTTGTATCTTTTGTCATAGAATTTAATTATTCTTTAAAAAATCTCCTATTTTTTTTTTTTTAATTTTGGTTCCCTAACTAAACATAACACTTTATTTCTTGAAAACTTCAACTTTAAGATTTTTTTAAATTATTCTCCTTTTTTAGTGTAGATCAACCTGCATTGTTTATTTCTATGGTGTATATCTATTTATGTTACATGAATTCTTAGTAATAACAATTTTTTCACCTTCCTTTCAAGTTGGCATCTTGGGAGTTTTTAGCTTGATCTGGATATTTATTTTGGTCTTCTTAACCTTTCATTCTTGGTTAGTTGTGGAAGGATTGATGTTCAACAAGGCTTTGTTGGATGTGCATATGAATTTATCTTCAAATTTTGATGCTACATCTTAGAAAACTACTCAGATGTTTCCCTTTTGTGGTTATTTCTAATGTATGTATGCATATTCATTGCTTGGTAGGTTTTCTACATATAAAACTTATATGAGATTTGTTTTTAGTTGCTAATGTCACTTTTCATAAGTTGAAAGGTGTGTGAAAACTATCACGTAATTTTCCATGTACTGCAATGCAAAGAATAGCTCTCATTATCTTGTGTGATTAAGTCATCTTAACATTTATATGCTAAAATTGAATACAAATTTTTTTTGTACAGTTTACGAACTCGTTGTGTAATACAATTCACCAAATGCATGTTTCATCTTGGCACAAATCAAATCATGTAATGAACTCTTTTGAAGGGATATTTTTATACATGCACAAACGTTTTTTGTTTTGTTTTATCTCATATGTAAGATAAGAAAACACTTTTTATTTTTATTTTTAAATTTACCTAAAAACTCTCAAAAAGAGAGCCAGTACATTCTGAATGGTAAGAAGCATTTTGCCCTGTTGATGGTAGTCCAAATAATAGTACAAAATCTGGACAAATCAAATGAAAAAATTCAAAAATTTGTTATAGTTCAGTTTGGCTGAATTATTTGCTCAAATCCTATTTGGTTCAATTAGAAAAGCATTTCAAGTGGGATATGTGGGATAATTTAAAGGCTATTGTTTGAGGGTATTATACCTACTACCATCATTTTTTCTCAAATGAGTTTTGAAACACCGTACAAAACTTAAAAATTATCAATCTCACACTTTCATATGCAGGGCGTGATTAGTTTCACCAGATGCTAATGCGGACTAGTTTATAACTTTATTGCGCCGTGATATAAATTCCTGACCAATTCGGGGGCTATAATAGTTAGCTACTTCTCCCCATCCCATCTGTTTGTGGAAACTGGGGCTCTGGGAAGGAAGATGATGCATTATTTTCTTACTTGTGAGCTTCTTGTCCTAGGAGGGTTTTGTTGTAGTTCCTAGCATCAATGAGTTCAATGGGACAACATTATCATGCTTAAGTTTTAATATTTAGAAAGAAAGCCACTGTTGCCTTGTGCTTGTTTTATTATAGATGTATGTAAGTCCTCCATAACTTAGATGAGTTCAGCTACAACTCATGTTTGCTTTTACTACTGGCATTTGTAGAGTATTTAAGATGTGTACTACTGAATTTTTCCTGATTCTGCATCGTACCAATTTTGAATTTGAACCCAAAATTTGTATCTATGGTGAAAATTAGCAAAAAGACATGGATTGTACAGGTATCCTGTTAAGTTTTATAGCCTATTTTAACACAGCTTCCCAACTGCTTGAACCGCCTCATCTTGTCCAACAACTCTTTCATGCAACTTGTCTGCCAGACCTATCAACCACTCATTTTCATTCTGAAAAAGTCTTGTAACAGGGATACCAGTCCAACAACTCACAATCTTTGAAATATGCATGAGTCCCACACTTTCTGTTAACATGAGATTTTCTCCCAGCCTAGCTTCCTGTGTAGCAATTGCAAGCTCTATTTCTGGAAGGGGACCATATTTAATATTTGCAACTCATTCCAAATCCATCCCACAACTTGCTTCTTGCAAAGTAAACATCAATTTCTCACGTTTTTGCTTCAGTCGTCGGATTTCATCTAATCCCTATTTTTCTTTTTGGTATTTCAGTTCCAACGGCTGCAAATTATCAATAAAATCATGAAGCTCCTTGTGAACCTCAACCCAACAAGCTTTACTAGATTTATCTTTCTCCCTGTCAAGGGCATGCAACTCAAATTCTAGTTGAATCATTTTCCTTTCAAGGGTGTTAATTGCTTCAGGTTGACTATCAAGCTGAAATATTACATTTTCACATGCCTCATCTACTAGATCAATTTCTTTGTCTGGAAGATGCCCCCCAGCGATATATCTACTTGACAATTGGGGAGCGACCACAAGTGCTCTATCCAATATTCTCAGACTATGATGATCTTCATAATTTTCTTTTATGCCACGAAGGATATTAATAGTGTAGGCCACTCTAGGTTCAACATATTTCTCCACATACTTCCGGTGCTCTTCTGGAGTAGCATCCATTCACCCCTTAGTATGCCTAGCACCCAGAACCTAATGGATTTTGTCAATAAAGAGAATAAAATAAATACAGACCATAGAGAATCGATATAATGAAATTAAATCACTCTAAAAAGCTCATATAAAGCATAGTTATTTTTTCAAGTTGTAAGGAAAATTAGATATTATATATCATACTATTTTTAGCAACTATAAAATTATTATTTTAATATATATATATATATATATATATATATATATATATATATATATATATATATATATATATATATATATATATATATATATATATTTTTTTAAATATGAAAATTTCTTCTTTTAAATTTTTTAAATATTAAAATTTATATTAACTAAAATATTTATCCAATTTTATCACAATTGTAATTTTTTCAATATAAAATTTACTCTAACTATTTTCAATATAATTTTTTTTAAATTTGTGAAAAATTAGAAGATGGGGAGGCTTATGCCAATTTGAGCGGAAGAACGACATGGGTAGTTTTAATAGCTTTTATTGCTACTTTATTTATTACTTCATAACAATATTAGGATAGAAGAGATCACAACCTTGACAAATTATTGGGTTTTAGTGGTGTGTGATACAATAAGTTTGTTATTCTATTTTTTTTTGGATATGGTTTGATGTCTATAATGATTTCAAAATTAAAATAACTAGGAAGTAGAACATGGTTGTTAATATCAAGTAGAACATTTAAGCTATGAAATTTGTGTAGACAACTTCCTCAACAGCTTGAACCGCCTCATCTTTTCCAACAACTCTTTCATGTAACCTGTCTGCCAGACCTATCATCCACTCATTTTCATTCTGAAAAAGTCTTGTAACAGGGATACCAATCTAGCAACTCACAATCTCTGCAATCTTCATGGGTCCCACACTTTCTGTTAGCATGAAAATTTCTCCCAACCCAGCTTCATGTGTAGCAATTGAAAGCTCTATTTCTGGAAGGGGACCGCATTGAGTATTTGCAACTCATTCCATCCTACCCCTTGCTTCTTGCAAAGTAAGCATCAATTTCTCATGTTTTTGCTTCAGCCCAGATTTCATCTAATCTCTGTTTTTATTTTTGGTATTTCAGTTTCATCAGCTGCAACTTATCAATCAAATCATGAAGCTCCTTGTGAACCTCAACCCAACAAGCTTTACTGGATTTATCTTTCTCCCTGTCAAATTCATGCAACTCAAATTATAGTTGAATCCTTTTCCTTTCAAGGGTGTCAATTGTTTCAGGTTGACTATCTAGCTGAACTCTTACATTTGCACATGCCTCATCTACCAGATCAATTGGTTTGTCTTGAAGATGTCCCCTAGTGATATATCTACTTGATAATTGGGCAGCAACCACAAGTGCTTTGTCCAGTATTCTCAGACTATGATGATCTTCGTACTTTTATTTTATACCACAAAGGATATTAATAGTTTAGTCCACACTAGGTTCAACATCTTTCTCCACATACTTCCGATGCTCTTCCAGAGTAGCATCCATTCACCCCTCAGTACACCCAGCACCCAGAACCTAATGGATTTTGTTAATAAAGAGAATACAAGAAATACATACCACAATGAATTGATAGAATGAAACTAAATCACCCTCATGCCTAAGAAGCTCAGGTCTGAAAAGCTCATATAAAACATAGTTACTGTTACCAAATTGTAAGGAAAATTAAATATTATATATCATACTATTTTTAGCAACTATAAACTTTTTATTTTACTATATCATTTTATTTAGATATAAAAAAATTCTTTTAAAATTTTTAAATATTAAATTTTATATTAACTAAAGTCTTTATCCAATTTGATCACAATTGTAAATTTTTCAATATACAATCTACTCTAACTTTTTTCAATATGGAATTTTTTAACTTTGTGAAAAGTTATAAGACGGGGAGGCTTACGCCGAGTTGAGGGGAATAACGACATGGATAGTTTTAATAGCTTTTATTGCTACTTTATTTATTACTTCATAAAAATATTAGGATAGAAGAGAACACAGACTGACAAATTATTAGGTTTCAGTGGTGTGTGATACAATAGGTTTGTTATTCTAAATTTTTTTGGATATGGTTCAATGTCTGTAATGATTTCCAAATTCAAATAACTAGGAAGTAGAACATGGTTGTTAATATCAAGTAGAAAATTTAAGCTATGAAATTTGTGTAGAAAGCTTCCTCAACCACTTGAACCGCCTCATCTTGTCCAATAACTTATTCATGCAACCTGTCTGACAGACCTATCAGCTGCTCATTTTCATTCTGACAAAGTCTTGTAACAGGGATACCGGTCCAACAACTCACAATCTCTCCAATATGCACGGGTCCCACACTTTCTGTTAACATGAGATTTTCTCCCAGCCCAACTTCCTGTGTAGCAATTGCAAGCTCTATTTCTGGAAGGGGAACATATTGAAGATTTGCAACTCGTTCCAAATCCATCCTATACCTTGCCTCTTGCAAAGTAAACATCAATTTCTCACGGTTTTTCTTTAGTCGCCAGATTTCATCTAATCTATGTTTTTATTTTTGGTATTTCAGTGTCAACGACTGTAACTTATCAATAAAATCATGAAGCTCCTTGTGAAACTCAACCCAAGAAGCTTTATTGGCTTTATCTTTCTCCCTGTCAAGGGCATGCAACTCAAATTCTAGTTGAATCCTTTTCCTTTCAAGGGTGTCAATTGCTTTAGGTTGACTATCTAGCTGAAATCTTACATTTTCACATGCCTCATCTACCAGATCAATTGCTTTGTCTGGAAGATGTCCCCCAATGATATATCTACTTAAAAATTGGGCAGCAACCACAAGTGCTCTGTCAAATATTCTCAGACTTTGATATCTTCGTACTTTTATTTTATACCATGAAGGATATTAATAGTGTTGGCCACACTATGTTCAACATCTTTCTCCACATACTTTCGGTGCTCTTCTAGAGTAGCATCCATTCACCTCTTAGTCCGCCCAGCACCCAAAACCTAATAGATTTTTTCAATAAAGATAATAAAAGAAATACAGACCATAGAGAATTGATAAATGAAACTAAATCACCGTCATGCCTAGGAAGTTAATGTCTAAAAAGCTCATATAAAACACACTTACTGTTACCAATTTGTAAGGGAAATTAGATATTATATATCATACTATTTTTAGCAACTATAAACTTGTTATTTTACTATATAGTTTTTTTTAAATATAAAATTTCTGATTTTAAAATTTTTAAATATTAAATTTTATATTAACTAAAATCTTTATCCAATTTTATCACAATTGTAATTTTTTCAATATACAGACTTTTTTCAATATAGAAATTTTTAACTTTGTGAAAAATTAGAAGACGGGGAGGCTTACGCCAAGCTGAGTGAAAGAATGGCATGGGTAGTTTTAATAGCTTTTATTGCTACTTTATTTATTGCTTCATAAAAATATTAGGATAGAAGAGATCACAACCTTGAAAAATTATTGGGTTTCAGTGGTGTGTGATACAATAAATTATTATATTTTTTTCTGGATATGGTTAGATGTCTATAATGATTTACAAATCCAAATAACTATGAAGTAGAACATGGTTTTTAATATCAAGTAGAACATTTAATCTATGAAATTTGTGTAGAGCAACATATTTGTTCATATCAAGTTGAAAACAGTTGGTCAATCTATAATAAAGTTTAGTTATATTTATTTCATAAAAATAACACTACGCAATATTTGGAAGCATGTGGCAAATTATTGAGTTTCAATGGCCTGTAATACAATAAATTTGTTTTTCTTGCTCCCCTCATGATTGAGCATGCTATTATAGGGTAAAATTCCTCTTCCTATGAAAGTGGGTTTCACTTTCTAACACTTTTGAGAGATATTCTTTAACTTGTTTAGTAAAAGATTTTCCAAGACTTTACAAAGTTTTATAATTTCTCGAAAGTTGTATAATTTAGAATTTATAAAGTTTCAGGGTTTAATTTTTTAAAGTCTAGTTCTTTAAAGGGTGCTAGCTCAATGGAAGAGCACCTACTTTACAAGCAGGAGGTTGGTGGTTTGATTCCATCGTGCCTTGATATTCATATGGAATGGTGACAAAATCTCTGTTGACCATCACCAATGACCTTATTGTGACTTTTTTCGACCCTCACCAATGAGCTTATGGTGACATATTTTGGTCTTCACCAAATATGAAATGGTGAGGGTCAACAAATGTCGCCATATATATGCTCCAATAGTGACGGCCATGAAAGGTCCATCATAAAAAATCGTTGTTCATATGAAATGGTGATGATCACTATTTGTCATTATAATCAATATTCATGACGGACCTTGAATGTCACCACAACACATACTTTCGGAGACGCCACCTTTGGTGACAGTGATTTTTGGTGACGAAGACTATTGTGCGTCACCATTTCTCATATGAAATGGTGAGCGTCACTATCCATCATTATAAATCATTATTGGTGACGGACGTTGAATGTCACCCCTGGCTTACCTATACTTTCGACACCACCTTTGGTGTTGTTCAATTTTTGGTGATGAAGGCTCTTTTGACCATCACCAATGAGCTTATGGTGACATTTTTGTGATCACCAATGTCCTTTTTCTTGTAGTGGATTGTGTATTTTTTAAATTTATTTTTGGTTTAGGAGGTTCTTGTGGGTCTCTCGCGGGTTAGGTACTTTTACATATTAACTGGAGGAATATGTATTGAATAGTCTATATATTGCTGAGGGAAGTGTCATAATATCAATATAACCATGGGGTAATAGGTATTGGATAGTCTAATTCTTTCCATTCCAATGGGTGGTTTGAGTTTTGATGTTGTATTAGGAGTCCAATTGTTACAAAATTTGGTGACAATAGCCTTTAATTATCAAGAAATTTTCTTGAAATTTTCTTGGGAAGGAAAGGAAAATTAATTAAGGGGCATAAAAAAGAAACTAGGGAGGATAATCAACTCTAATGGCATGAAAAAGATTTTTAAGAAAGAAAAGCGAGGCATAATTTCACAATTATGCAAACTAGATGTTCAAAATTTGAAATCATATCCTTCTCCAAATCTCCAAAGAACCTTGGACAATCATTCCAAGGTATTTGGGACTCCCAAAGGCCTTCCATATATTTGTAATCATGATCATTATATTCTCTAGATTCCAATAAGTGTTCCTCCAAACATCATAATTTACAGATATCCCTATGCCTAAAACAGTGAGATTGAACGTATGGTTGCAAAAATGTTAGAGACATGTATAATTAAACCTACCCAAAGTACTTCCTCTGCTCTATTAGTATTGGTACAAAAGAAGTATGGATCATAGCATATGTCTCGCGATAATAAGGAGCTCAGCAAGCTCACTATTAAAGATAAATTTATCATTCTTGTCATTAATGAATTGTTGGATTAATTACATGGAGAAATTTACTTCACCAAGTTGGATCTTCATTCAAGATATCATCAAGTTAAAATGAAGACTGAAAACATTCCGAAAACATTATTTAGAGCTCATGAAGGTCATTATCAATTTTTTTCCATGCATTTTGGCCTTACTAATGCACTTTCCACATTTCAAGGTTTGATGAATTCAATTTCCAAACCTTTCCTTAGAAAATTTGTGTTATTATTTTTTGATGATATACTAACCTACAACAAGTCTTGGAAGGATCGTGTTCAACATGTTGAATTGGTGCTCAAACTATTGGAGGAGAAATAATTGTATGTGTTGTAACATATTTTGGTACACTTCAAATTTTAAACAAATTTTTTTTAGCAAGTTTACCTTTCAGCTAAATCTTTGGACATATATAAAATTTCATGTTTACATTTTAGCTAAATCTTTGGACATATATAAAATTTCATGGAAATATGGTTGCTTGGCTAATTTTGAATGATTTTGAATTTTAAATATGTAAGTTTATTAAAAATATAAAAATATATTTTTATTAGTATTATTTTATTTAAAATTTAAAATTATTTGGAAAAGAAAATTTTGGGTTTCTCACAGAATTTTTACGCTTGACATTAAATTCTACAAACTCTTCCAAGTGCCAAGCGACGTGATAAAGAAATCATGAAAATATAACAAGAAATAGTGAATGAAATTCATTAGGCTAGGGGTAAAGAGCCTGCAGGTTTCAACGGTGATGAAAGCAGCATGCAAAATCAAAGTCACATATCTATTTTAGACCCCCCTCAATATTTTCGACATTTAATGGAGGAGGGGGGTCTGAAATAAGTTGTTTGATAAAAAAAAACACTTTAGTATTACGTGGCATCAGTGGAAGCAGTTTGCACCCCCATCTTAAAAACTACTTACCATTATAGACCCCCTCCAAAATCTACAGGTGGCTTCAAGGCTGGGTCTATCTATGGTTTTCGGTGTCGGTGTATGTGATAATACCTTATGCAGAGTTTGTAAAGATGTTTCCAGAATTCTGGTTGAACCATCCAATTTGGAGTAGACTCGGTTGCGAGGGCATTCTATAGGATGGGTGCACGTTGCAATATTTATTAGTCGATTATCTAAATCCAACAAATGGTGGCAGTAGAAAAAACATCAACAGTCATCTTGAAACTATATCTGGAAATGACAAAGTGCAACGATGGTTGTTTGCAAAGTGCCTAGAATTATCACAGTTCAATAGTTTGATGTTATGTGTGTGGTAGCTGAGCTCGTTGGAAAAATAGTGGGAATGTATTTTTCTGATCACTGGTGTGGTTTCTCTTGAGATTTCACACCTCAACATTTGAATATTTACAATAAGCTTATGAAAAAGGGCATAGCCTTTGAGATTGTGTTTGTCTCGAGTGACACAGAGGAGAGATTGAAGGAACTTCAAGCCGAAGAGAAAGCTAGACAAGAAGAAAAAACACAATGTTTTCATTACGTGATTTTCAGGCTCATTTTGTGGGCAAAAGAAGATGAATTTCTCAATTCCAAGACATGGGTTTTTTGCAGGATGGTCCCATTCTAACTAAGCTTGGAATTTTTTTCGAAAGTTGTGAGCCAATTGAGAGATTTTGATAGTTTTCTGTAAGGAGTATGTTTAGTGTCGTTTCATGCAAATGGAGAGCTAGAGAATGAAAATGTTGAATATTTCGACCTGGTAATCCGAACTAATCTCAATGGAACGGTTTACCCAGTCCATTCAACTTCGCCTTTGAGAAAGGAACGCAGCAAGGAACATCCGAGATCCACTGTTTTCATTGGCTCCAAAGCATATGTGTTTTTTTTATGGTATAGTGTCTACAAAGCAACTTAATTTATAGTTAAAGGCCTTGCTGAGGCTTTAAGGTTGGAATTGTTACCATATGACATTAGTATCAGCCTCACCTACCCAGTATTTACATGCATAATACATGAAATGGAGCAGATCGATCATTCGTACCACAAGCTCTAATGGCTAAAATGATGCTCATGCCTCTTGATGTTGCTGGCATGCTAGTTTGTAATGGTAAGACAACCAGTCCTCAACGTAAGCTTGCAATTTGTGAGGGCTATATCATGTCACTTGTGTACAAAAGTTTCAAGTCCTCTTCTCTCAAATTCATCAGAACAGTGAATTTACTCTAGACCTAATTATAAACAAAGATCTCTTGTAACAATTCCCTAAAAATTATTGCTCAAGTAATTTGTAGCAGTAACCATGTGGAAATAACTTCTAAGCATTGATGGGATTGATACAATGATCTTATTGATAGAAGTAATCCATGACAGAGTATGAAGGAATTTTTACCATGTAATATGTAGTAAAAGACGAAGGCACATGAAATAGATAGACTTATTAACTAGACGAGTGAAGTTGTGTATTGAAGCCAAGGCTAACAGTAAGTCTTCACTAAGTTGAACAATGTTCGAATACATCTACAACAATGGTAAATCCAAGGGAGTTTGTGAGATTGTTCTAGCATATGAAGCCAAGACATATGTAGCATTTAAAGAATGAACAAGTAACAATGATCCTTGCTATGACAATAATGTTGGACAACGACGCTTATTGTGACTTATTGAGATCATGTTTAACATGAGTGCATTATCTTGATTGTGATAATTACCATAATTCCATTTTTTTGTGCACAGTCTTGAATTGTCAAAGCAATGAATCTAAGAAGTGTGACCTATGTTCATGAAACCCTAAAGGAGGGAAACAGATGAGATACCAACAATAGGTGAGAAAGATGATAGAAGTAGTATTATGCTTGGAATTAACCCACAGATGAGCAGAATATATTGTGACTTTAACAAGTGACAGAGATAATATAGAAAAATTGAATAGTGACAATGATGATGTTGAATGTTGTGGTAGATCTTCATATCAATATGAGTGGGTATTTGTGGAAGCTGTGGTAGTTTCAGAACAGTGAAATTCAGTGGTCATAGGAAGGTGTTATAATAGTTGGAATTAAATGGCATAAAATCAGCAGTTCGAGATTATTTAAATATTTCGAAACAAAATGTCGACAATAAAATGGTCAACTACATATTTAAAAATATTGGATTGGTGTTGTTTGAGACATATAACTTTCGGCATTGGAACTTCATAGGGAAAAACTTACTTTGTAGAATATTCAACAATTTCATATTTCCAAGGAGGACAATCAACAACCAGTCAGCTTATTTAAATATTTAGACACAATATCATCAATTAGAGGATCAGATCCAGATATGAAGGAGAAGCATTAGTCAACACTATAAATTAAATCCCAATTTGAAGGGTAATGTTTATATTTTCTGCAACAAGTCAGAGATTGTTTTATTTTTAGTTTATTTGATAGAATTGATCTCCTATAGGATAGGAATAGTTTCAATTTGTAATTTCTACATATTTAGCGATTTGTAATAAGCAAGGGGTTGGATTTTTATGCCAAAACATTTCATATTTGTAAAAAATTTCTCCAGAAATCCTAATTGAAGTATTTCAAGCTCTGCCTTTAACAGAATTTGTGTTTCTTGTACGTTTTTCCAGTATTTTCATATTCTAGTTCTGCGCATGTTCAAAGTTGCATAGAAGAGCTGGGTAAGAATATATTGAGTTTCAATCTCTCGGAAATCCCCTGCAAATTTATAATGGTTTAAAGAGATTAGTATATCGAATTGTCTGTCTAAGTTAGCTCCTCTTTGAACTAGTTATTTTTCGCCATTTCTATATTCTCCTGAATGTGCTTTGTTTGGCTATAGAAGCTTTCTACATGCATTCAATTCTGCCTGATTTATTAAGTATTATGTTTGACAACTTAATTATCAGGAACCCACTTACATTCTTCTTTCAAATTATTTAAAAATCTAAGTTCTACTGTCATGTTGGAAGCTGACATTTTGAGAAAGGACCTTAGAAGGGAGGGATTTATTCATGAAGAGGAATTGTGAAATCATCAGCAACCACCCAAATCAAATCGTGAATCTGATCATTGTGCTTCATAGGCTGATCTCCAGTGACAATGAACAACGTTAAACAAGGCCTCGTAATTATTGAGGGAGCCCCCTATGGTTCAAGGGTCAGCTTGAACCTAAAGAATGGTTGAGTTGGTTTCTCGGCATAGTTTCTACAACCAAGAACTGCCTACGAGAAATAGGTACAACATTTGGTGCCATCGTCTATGATCAAAGTAATGAAAACATATTTCCCCAGAGAACAATAAAGATTAGATCTACTCCTTGCTGGTGAGAAAGGAGTAGGCATTTGTATTGGTTCCATTATTTTCACGTGGCGACTCCACTTTGTCATATGGTGATTCCACTATATTACTAATCCAATTGCTTTAAGATTTCATATGCCATTAATGCTATGCAAGGTTCATTGATACTTGCAGTCAACTGTATATGTATTTTCCTCCTAGCCATGATCAGAAATATAATATTTCCACAGAGGATGCAACTATTAAATTTCACCTATGAGTATAAGTTTCTTATGGGATTTGATGTCTATATTGTACATATATTTCAGATTTTTAGCTATTGGAAACATGGTTTGTCAATAAACCCACTACTCACCTAATTACATTGGAAAGAAGATTACACCTAACAATGTAAATCTTTTCATTTAAGTTAGATAGAGGTGTGTGGGATTGAATGGTGTGATTTAAACAGTATATGATAGATCAACTTATAGTTTCAGTCTTTAGAAATTTTCATCTTCAGATTTTTGTGGGAAAGAGTATCTGAATTAGTGCAGGCATATGGTTGCATTTCACAGTTGCAGGTTTTTAGTGTGAAGTAGCAGGGCATTCAAATGAGAGGATTGATCCGTGTGGATTGGTTATATTTTTATATGATGACGGATCAGTGGTTGACGATCATATCTTTATGGTATGACTTCATGCCTAACACTTAAGGTAGTTGGTCTACTAGTTATATGCATCCCACAAGGGGAAGCAGCCCCCATTGGTACTGATGTTGTAACATATTTTGGTACACTGAAAATTTAAAAAAAAAAAAAAATATTATTCAATTTACCTTTCAACCAAATATTTGGACATATATAAAATTTCATGGAAATATGGTTGCTTGGCTAATTTTGAATGATTTTAAGTTTTAAATATGTAATTTTATTAAAAATATAAAATTATATTTTTATTAGAATTATATTATTTAAAATTTAAAATTATTTGAAAAAGAAAATGTTGGGTTTCTCACCCAATTTTTAAGTTTGACATTAAAGTATAAAAAATCTTCCAAGTTCCAAGCCACAAAATAAATAAATCATAAAAATGTAATAAGAAATAGTGAATGAAATGTATTTGGCTCATGATAAAGTGTATACAGGTTTCTATGATGATGAGAGCAGCATACAAAATCAAATTCACATATCTATTTCAGACCCCCTCAAGATTTTCGACATTTAATGGAGGACGGGGGTATGAAATAATTTATTTGATAAAAAACACATTAATCTTACGTGGCATCAGCAGGAGCAGTTCGCACCCCCCATCTTAAAAACTACTTACTGTTATGGACCCCCTTCGAAATTCGTGGTTGGCTTCAAGGTTGGGTTCGTTTGTGGCTATCAGTGTTGGTGTATGTGATAATACCTTATGCAAAGTTAGTAAATATGTTTCCCAAATGATGGCTGAACCATAAAATTTGGAGTAGAGTCATTTATGAGGGCATTCTACAAGATGGGTGCATGGTGCAATATTTACTAGTTGAGTATCTAAATCCAACAAATGGTGGTAGTAGAAAAAAACATCAACTCTCGTCTTGACATTATAATTGAAAATGGCCAACTTCTAGGATGGTTGCTTGAAAATTTCCTAGCATTATCACAGTGTAATCAATTGGATATTATGTGCATGGTAGCTAAGCTCATTGGCAAAATAGTGGGCATGTATTTTTCTGATCACTTGTGTGGTTTCTCTAGAAATTTCACACCTCAGAATTTGGAGATTTACAATATGTTTATGAAAAAAGGCGTAACATTTGAGATTTAGTTTGTCTCAAGTGACATAGAGGAGAGAGTGAAGGATATTCAAGCCAAAGAGAAAGATATAAAAGAAGGAAAAACAAAGTGTTTTCATTAGGTTATTTCTGGACTCATTTTGTGCGCAAAAGAAGATGAATTTCTCAATTCCGAGACCTGGGTATTTGCAGGATGGTCCCAATTTAGTTAATGGTGGAATTGTTTGCAAAAATTGTGAGAAAATAAAGATATTTTTCTAGTTGTCTATAAGGTATATTTTTAGTGTCGTTTTCTACGAAATGGACAACTAGAGAATTAAAATATTGAATATTTGGACCTGGTAATCTGAACTAATCTCAATGGAATGGTTTACCCAGTCTATTCAGCTCTGCCCTTGATAAAGGAACACAATAAGGAACACCCAAGATCCATTGTTTTAATTGGATCCTAAGCATCTATGTTTTTTATTTATGGTATAATGTCTACACAGCAAATAAATTTACAGTTAAAGGCCTTGCCAAGACTTTAAGGTTGGAATTTTTACCATATGACATTAGTATCATCCTCGCCTACCTAGGTTTTACATACATAATAAAGGAAATGGAGCAGTTCCATCATTAGTACCACAAGCTCTAATGGGTAAAATGATTCTCATTCCTCCTGATGTTGCTAGCATGTTACTTGGTAATGCTGAGACAATCAGGCCTCAACCTGAGCTTGCAAAATGTGAGGGCTATATCATGTCACTTTTGTACAAAATTTTCATCTCCTCTTCTCTGAGATTCATCGGAACAGTGAATTTACTCCATACCTAATTATAAACAAAGATCTCCTTGGAAGAATGCCCTAAAAATTATTTCTCAAGTAATTTGTAGGAATAAACATGTGGAAATAGCTTCTAAGTGTTGATGGGATTGATATAATGATCTTGTTGATGGAAGAAATCCATGACAGAGTATGAAGGAAGTTTGACCCTGTAATCTGTAATAAAAGACAAAGGCACATGAAAATGATATCCTTATTGACTAGACAAGTGAAGTTGTGTATTGAAACCAAGGATGATTGCAATTCTTCACTAAGTTGAACACTGTTCAAAGTCATTTACAACAATGGTAAATCCAAGGGCATTTGTGAGACTATTCCAGAATATGAAGCGAAGACATATTTAGAATTTAAATAATGAACAAGTAAGAGTGATCCTTGCTATGACAATAATGTTGGACAGTGAAACTTGTTGTGACTTATTGATATCATGTTTAACATGAGTGCATTATCTTGACTGTAACAATGACCATAATTCTATTTTTTTGTGCAGAGTCTTGAATTTTCAAAGCAATCAATCTAAGAAGTGTGACCTGTGTTGATGAAACCCTAAAGGAGGGCAGTGGATGAGACAACAACACCAAGCAAGAAATATGATATAAGTGGTATTATGTTTGGTAATAACCTAGAGATGAGCAGATTATCTTGTGACTTTAACAATTGATAGAGATAATATTTGGACAAAAGGAACAGTGACAATGATGATGTATGAAATTTGTGGAAGATGTTCATAGAAATATTAGTGGGTAGCTGTGGAAACAATGATAGTTTCAGAACAGTGAAATTTAGAGGTGGAAGGAAGGTGTTATAACAGTTGGAATTAAATGGCATAAAATCAACATTTCAAGATTATTTAAAGATTAAAAAAAATGTCGGTAAAAAAATGGTCAACTACATATTTAAAAAGATTTTATGGGTTTTTTTTTAGACAGATCACTTCCGGCATTCGAACTTCATAGGAAAAATTTTACTTCGTAGAATATTCAATAGTTTCAGATTCCCGAGGACAATCAGCAACCAGTCAACTTATTTCCATATTTAGATACAATATCATCAATCAAAGGATTGGATCCAAATATGAAGAAGAAGCATTAGTAAACACTATAAATTAAATCCCAATTTGAAGGGCAGTGTTCCATATTTTCTACAATAATTCATAGATTGTTTTATTTTTATTTTATCTGATAGAATTGATCTCCTATAGGATAGGAACAATTTAAATTTGTAATTTATATATATTTTAAAATTTGTAATAAGAAAGGTGTTGGATTTTGATGCCAAGACCTTTCATCTTTGTAAATTTTTTCTCCATAAATCTTAATTGAAGTATTTCAAGATCTGGCTTTGACAAAATTTTAGTTTCTTGTATGTTTTTCAAGTATTTTCATATTCTAGTTCTGCACATGTTCAGAGTTGCATAGAATATTTGGGTAAGAATACATTGAGTTTCAATCTCTCTGAAACCCCCTGCAAATTCATAATTGTTTAAAGAGATTAGTATATCGG
Source organism: Pinus albicaulis (assembly GCA_034641835.2). NCBI lineage: Eukaryota > Viridiplantae > Streptophyta > Pinopsida > Pinales > Pinaceae > Pinus > Pinus albicaulis. The sequence continues at coordinate 305,294 of JAXQQM020087133.1, forward strand.
AATGTCTGTCTGAGTTAGATTCTCTTTGAACTGGTTATTGTTCGTAACTTCTATCTTCTCCTGAATGTTCTTTGTTTGGTTGTAGAAGCTTTCTACACACATCCAATTATGCCTGATTTATTAAGTATTATGTTTGAATCCTTAATTATCAGGAATTGCCTTAGATTCTTCTTTCAAATTATTTAAAAAGGCAATTTATTCTGTCAGGCTGGAAGCTGACACTTTGAGAAAGGACTCTGCAAGGGAGGTATTTATTAATCAACATGAATTGTGCAATCATCAAAAACCACCCAAATCAATTCATGAATCTGATCATTGTGCTTCATACGTTGTTGTCCAGTGATAGTGAATAGCATTAAACAAGGCCTTGTAATTATTGAGGGAGCCCCTTCTGTTTCCAGGGTCAACTTAAACCTAAAGACTGGTTGATTTGGTTTCTCGGTGTAGTTTCTGCAGCCAAGAACAGCCTACAAGAAACAGGTACAACGGTATGCAAAAACTTCTAATTTTTTCTTTCAGGTACAAGAGGTGGAATATGTGGGTCATATTGTATCTCATGAGGGTGTTAAGGAAGATCTTAACAAAATTAAAGCCATTGAGGAATGGGAAATCCCCACAACCTTAAAGTGTCTTCGAGGATATCTTAGGTTCATAGGGTATTATCACAAGTTTGTTAAGAATTATGGGAAAATAGAAGAACCTCTAATAATATTACTTAACAGTGTATTTTTTTGTACTCTAGAAGAAACTAAGTCCTTTGAATATCTTAAAATAGAAATGTGCCAAGCTCTGGTTTTAGCTACTCCATACTTCACAGAACCCTTTATGGTGGAATATGATGTCTCAAGAAATGGAATTGGTGTTGTTTTAATGTAAGAAGGAGAAAACATTTCTTTTGAAAGTCATCCAATCAAGAGAAGGAAATTTTGGTAATACTACATGCCCTGAAGCAATGTCGCCCTTACCTAATGGGAATACATTTCAAAGTAAAAAAAAAACCATGATAGTCTTAAATACTTTTTGGAACAAATATTTTCTTCAGAAGAGAAGAAAAAATGGGTCACTAATATGTTGGGATATGAATTTGAAATCATTTACAAAAAGGGGAAGAAAAATGTTGTTGCAGATGCACTCTCAACAAGGGATGAGGATGTGGAAGAATTTCTCTATTCCATTTATATTATACAACCTAACTAGATAACTGAAGCAAGGGAGAAATGAATGAATGACGAATAGGTGTGGACACTCATTTAAAAGTTTCAATAATATCCAAGTACATATAATATATTTATCTAGAAAAATGACTCTTTATGGTATAAGGATTGCTTATATATATGTAAGAATTCCCAACTCAAAGAAAATATTAATTTGGAAGTGCACAACTCTCCTTTAGGAGGACACTCACGATTTTTATGAACATACCACAGG